>OY015311.1:51849146-52449146 GCA_955612985.1 Cheilosia scutellata | reverse complement strand
AAACTTTCAAACTTACAAATGCAACCGTTAAGGACCATTCACATGGGAGCGAACGAACGAATTGATGAAATGCGAACAAACCACTTTTTATGCATTCATAAACAGAAAATTGCAAATTTTATTATTCCAAGATATTCTCTTCTTGGAAAAAGGTTAAGTTCGAACGAATTTTTTATTCGTCAATTTTTGAAATTTTTATTTCATCAATTCGTTCGTTTGCTCCCATGTGAATGGCCCTTTAGATTTTAAAAATATTTCCGATTGTTGTAAGTATTTTAATTTTAAATTAATACCATTTTCGAAAGTTGTTTCACTTCAAATAACCCAGAGACTCACAGAGGTGTTTTATAAGATTTCAATTGTTCCAAAAACTTGAGGAAAAAATGGTTTAAAATTTTTTGAATGGCCGGATTTAAATGTAATGCCACTGAATCTTGAATAGCTATACCAAGGAAAATCAACTCTTTCAGCTCAATGTTGAAGTATATGCCTTCAATAGATAAAGAGTTTTTTACTAATATAATGAAAAACAGAAACATTGTGGAATAGTATTGTGTAATTTGTATACTTACCTAATTTTACTGAATCCTTTAACATTATCTATATATATAAAAATGAGTTATAAAATGTGTTCGGATACGTATAACTTGAAAACCACCGACTCTATTGAGCCCATATTTACAGATAATCTTAGGTATTAGCCCAGGAGTGCACTGAAGGAGATTGGTCAAAATTGGACAAAGGGGCGTGGCACCTCCCATACAAAAAAAACACTCAAAATCGTATATCTCGAAAACTGCCAAATCGATTAAGCTCAAATTTACAAATAATCTTAGGTATTGGCCCAGAAATGCTCCTTTGGAGATTGGTCAAAATTGGACAAAGGGCGTGGCACCGCCCATACAAAAAAAACATTGAAAATCTCATATCTCGAAAACTGCCAAATTGATTGAGCTCAAATTTACAGATAATCTTTGTTATTGGCCCAGGAGTGCTCCTCTGGAGATTGGTCAAAATTGGACAAAGGGCGTGGCACCGCCCATACGAAAAAAACATTAAAAATCTTTTAGTTCGAAAACCACCGAATCAATTGAGTTGAAACTTACAGACAGTCCTAGGTATTGCCCCAGGAGTGTTGCTGTGAAGATTGGTCAAAATTGGACAAAGGGCGTGGCACCGCCCATACAAAAAAAAACATTGAAAATCTCATATCTCGAAAACTGCCAAATCGATTGAGCTCAAATTTACAGATAATCTTTGTTATTGGCCCAGGAGTGCTCCTCTGAAGATTGGTCAAAATTGGACAAAGGGCGTGGCACCGCCCATAAAAAAAAACAAAATCTTATATATCGAAAACCGCCGAATCGATTGAGTTGAAACTTACAGACAGTCCTAGGTTTTGCCCCAGGAGTGTTGCTGTGAAGATTGGTCAAAATTGGACAGGGCGTAAATATCAAACTACATCTTAAAATATTTAAAATATGTAACTATTTTAGGCAGAACAACGTTTGCCGGGTCAGCTAGTTATTAATATATTTAAAACTACAAAATTCTATTTCGTATTATATAAATAAAATAAATATGATACCTATCTTTCTCTAAAGTGCACTAAAATTTTTTTTTTTTTTTGAAGAACAATTTCAGGCAATCCCTAACAAACAGAATTTCTTGTACTGTTTATTTATAGCCTAATTAATATTGGAATGAAAACGTGCTTCCGTGAATTGTTGGTACATTTTTGGTTGAAAAACTAATTTAATAAGCCATGTTTTTAAAAACAAACCAGTAATCTTCATACAAGTGCCAAACAATTACAAGGTTCTATGTGACACATAGAACCTTCTTCGTAGTTCAAACGATTAATGAAAAACGACTGGATAAAACATAAGTTGTCTGTCGGTTTGAAATGACGCGACGAATCCAAAACGTGTGTATACATAAAAGAATATTTTTAATTTTATTTTTTATCGTTTTGATGTTATAGCTTCCAAATAGCTTAATTAAACTCGTAGACTATCCAAATGAAACGGATGATGAGGAAGACTTTAGTCAACTGTATCAGCGCAGAATGATCCTAACTTTAAGCCTTCTCCTTCTAAATCTACGTTTTCGATTTCTGATTTCTCGGACTATGGGGTTAACTGTTAATAATTTGACGCGACGAAGAAAGAGAAATCCAGAAAATTGGAAAGTAAACATTACGAACATGTCAACTTTGCAGAAGCAGATTGAATTTAAATCTGCAAATCTTATTGGGGTTAGCGTGCTATAAACGACAAAAGGATTTTCTTATTAAGTACGTAATAACCATGGAACCCAAACGCCGAAAAAAGAAAGGGACTGATATCGGTGCTAGGAGCTTATAAAAGTCATACTATCTAGAAAATAACGGTCGAATGTACATATCGGAAAATATTTTGCGACAATTATAATTTTTCATTTTTTAAGCCCGAATAGGACCAATGCTCTACATGCTCCCAATATGAAACAGCTGACCCAGAGAAGAAAAAAGAGATGGGAGTAAACCATTCTCTCCACATTAAAAGAAAAGTTGAATACCAAGAAGAAAAGGCTAAAGATAAAGAAAGATCCTGTAATGAACCTCAATTTTTAACATAGACGTTTGATTTAGAAAGTGTTCTGCAGCTACCGTTTTCTGGTGTGTCTCTCTTCTATTATTCACGAAAAATATGCGTCTATAATTTAACAGTTTATTTGTCAAACGGGGAAGGTCATTGTTTTACGTGGAGTGAACTTGAGGTAGCAATGAAATTGGATCAGGATTGTTCAAGTTTTTAAAATCTTTGCCAACAACAATCACGGAGATTATCGTTGTTTTGTGACACCTGTGGTGGACAAAATAGAAATCAGCAAGTGGAAGCTATATTGCTCTATGCAGTTGAAATGCTTTGCGCTTTTCGAACCGGGTTAAGGGGTGACTTCTTCTTGATTTTTAGTCTTTTTATATCCATTCGAAATAATACGACGCATAGTTTTGAAACTTGCGTTGATACCACATTTTTTTCTGATTTTTTGAAGAGAGTCTTGAAAATTTTACGCCTTCTAAATATACGTCGCTTTTGCGCATTAGTAAGCACACTGTGTATGCAGCAATTCATGTTTTTATCCATAGTTAGACTCATTACTTAAAAATGTGGATATAACGTGTCGGCTCCTCTCGATTTTCTTATCCAATTTGGCAATAAATAGGCTAGCGTCGTTTAAGCTTTGATTTGTCCTTTTTCCTCATCGGTTAAGGCTTTTTCTCATCATCATCATCATCATTTTCAAATGGTCCGCTTGTCCATTAAGTGGGTCGCGGGTATAGGTTGCTCAAGTGGACCCTCCATAGCTCTCGATCCTCCGCCATCGACTCCAAATCATCAAGGGCAATCCCCATACGGGTAGAGGAGAGATTATGGACTTGATCTAACCATCTCATCCTAGGTCTACCTAGAGGACGCCTGCCTGATGGTACGGATTCGATAGCACGTCGTGGAATCCTGGTCGGGGACATGCGTTTAACATGACCAAACCACCGAAGCATGGACCGCTCCGTCCGGAGAAGTAGCTGCTCGACATTCAGTTCCTCACGTATTCTGGTATTTCTAATGCGATCTCTACGGGTCACACCAGCAATACAACGGAGAAATCTCATTTCAGCAGCTTGTATTCGCGATCTTATTCTTTTGGTCATTACCCAAACCTCATGACCATAGGTAAGAGTTGGAACAAACACCGAAGTAAAGACTGACAACTTAGCTTTGACACCAAGTTCAGTCCTCCTAATAACAGAATGACCAAGCTGTCTCAAAATTGACCCAGCCTGACCCCGAGATACTTAGACTTCTCCACCTGTTTCAATGGGACTCCACTAACATGCAGAGTGCATTGAACAGGCGTTCTGGAGATGACTATCACTTCAGATTTGTTCACGTTAACCTTCATCTCAGCTTCAACACAAACGGCTACAAACCGATCGAGTGCGCGCTGAAGTTCAGTCTGAGAGGACCCAAGGATGACCAAGTCATCAGCGAAGAGCAAATGACTTATCTTCAGATCTCCCATTTCGAAACATTCTTCGCCAAGACTGCGCTGTAACATCCAGTCCATATAAGTAATGAAAAGGAGAGGAGACAAGACGCGCCCCTGGCGAAGTCCAACGCCCACGGTGAAAAGTATTGATTTAACGCCGTTTATCCGAACACAGCTTTTACAGTTTGTGTAAAGAGATTGAATGGCTCTCAAGAGAGAACCGTCAATTCCATACTCCTGCAATACACTCCAGAGTTTACCTCGAGGGACTCGGTCGTATGCTTTCTCCAAATCTACGAAGCATGCGTAAACAAGTGTAGCATACTCCCAAGCCTTCTCAAGCACCATTCTGAGAGTGAATAACTGGTCGGTTGTGCTTCTGCCGGGACGAAAACCGCACTGCTCATCTCCTAATCGTGCCTCGACCACAGCTCTGCAACGCGTTTCCAGCACCTTGGCAAAAACTTTACCGGGGAGACTTAAAAGTGATATACCCCTGTAATTGGAGCAATTCCTTTTATCCCCTTTCTTGAAAAGGGGCACAATCACCCCAATCTGCCAATCGCTGGGAGTTTCGCCGCATTCCCAGGCCACTTTAATGACACGAGAGAGCCATTTAACTTTTTTTTTTTTTTTTTTTTTTTTTAAGGCTTTTTCTTCACCCATTTAACTTTTTTTGTTAACTAAATAGTTCGATAGTTTAACAAAAAAATTAAAGAAAAATATGAGTTCACGTGCCAAAGATAACGGTCAAACTAAATGCATGTTCTATTCAAGTGGCGCAAATTTAGGGGCCCAAATTTTTCCTGTTTTTAGTTAACAAATTTCTGTTAATACTTAAAGCTTTAAAAATGAACTTTAATTTAAAAAAAAAATTAGGTCTCTAGCATGCTTGGTTTGGGACCAGTGGGCAATAGAATACCGACCTAGGGGGTGTGCTATTCAAGTGGCGCGGAGTACATAATTATAATAGATGATAAAGCGTATGAATGTAGGTATGCTGTATATACTTACTGTGGATAAAACTAATAGTTCAGGAGGCGTTAGGCAATAACGCCCAAGGAAATAGCGCCCAAATCGATTTTTAAATAACGCAAAAAAAAAAACTCGTACAATTTGTTGTTGCAAAATATTTCGTCATTTTGTATGTTATTTCCTTTCCAGGGTTCTTTTTTTTGACAAGCAGTAAAGCCCAAAATAGTAGGTGGAAATGCATAAACAGTGGAATAAGTATGACCCCCTGCTTGGATTTTCTGCTGGATTTTGGAGTAGGTGGGAGTTCGTGCTGCAAAAAAAAACCTTCAATATATCCAACTTCGCACATACTCCAAATCTGACAGTAACCTCAAGCAGGGGGAGCAGCCTGCCCCCCCCCCCATACGTATTAAACTGCAAATTATGCTTTATTTCCATCTTGTTGTTTATTTTTGGGCGTTATTTCCAAATCGATTTGGGCGCTCTTTCGTTGGGCGTTACTGCCTAACGCCAGTTCAGACTATTAAACCTATGAAATTCTAATAAAATAAGCTCGAGGCTTAAAAAATTATGGGTATTTTTAAAAATGGGCACCTATAGGCTTTATTTGGTCAAAATTGGACAAAGGGGCGTGGCACCATCCATACAAAAAACACATTCAAAATATTATATCTCGAAAGCCGCCGAATCGATTGAGTTGAAACTTACAGTACAGACAATATTACGAAATAACATTATTATCTAAAATCTAAGCAATACATTTTCTGTGCATGGGCAAAGCCGGGCGGGTACAGCTAGTTTAGAAATATTTATGCACTTTGTTGACCATTTCAATTTCTTCATCCCTAGATTGGCGTTTCTTATGTACAATGATGCATTTACTAAGTAATATGCTTCTTAATACTATATTTTGGAAGGTTTCTATGCGATGTAAATATACCTACATATTTTGTCTATAGTTATAGGTTAGTTAATATAATATAATTTAGTTTAATAATTAACTTTTTTTTTGTTATTTATTTAGTAAAATTGTGTGGAAACATGTCCGCCTATACTGATATATGCATTCGTATCTATACATACGACAAGAACAAATTCGCAGAATTAATACAATTCAAAAAATGTTAAAAACAATAAAATAGATGTATCTACTATAGGTAGGTAGATAAAAAAATAAATTAACACTCAATTAGTCTATAGCAAATTAGTTATTACCAAAGGAAAAGCAATTAAAATAGTGTGGTCGTAAATTCTGTGAATTGAATCCAATTAAAGCCAGAAACTAAAATGGAAATGACCAAACCAAAATCTCAGACCGAAGCGATGTGACTAGGAATGGTAACAGAAGCCTTACGACCGCGTCAATATACTCCAAATTGTGATGGTCAGTTATCGCTTCCATACCATACGCATGAGCTAAGCACATAATATATGTAGGTATATAATTCGGCTACGCAGTACGCATATCATAAGCAACAGTGCGTTGCATTTTGACAGATCTGCTGCAATATGCCTAGCTTACTAAAGCTGGAATGGTACACTACTCTGCGATTAATCTAACCACAAGAAGTACGGTTCAGTTCAGTCGATACAGCTGAAAAGAATTCGGTTGGCAGTATTTTTTTTTTTTTTTTTTGTAATTTTGAGGACACCTCACCAGGCTGTGCAAATAAGTTGGCCCCACAATTCGAGTTTATGAGCAACACTGGTTTCTGGGACGACGAACATACGAGTACGAGTATGTGATTTTGCAATGAAAGTGAAAGGTGAGAGAAGGAATATCCACCCCAAAGGCATTGAGTTTTTTGTTGTTCCTTTTGGCTACATACCTGTACCTACCTAGTAGCTGCGTTGGTTGACGATCCCGGCCAAATCGACCGACATTCGTTCGTATTCACGGCTTAATGGACACACCGAAGGAGATACCTATAAAAAAGGAATTAAATGAAGTTAAATGTACTCGGACTTACCATGAATAGTTGAATTATTATTTGTATTGGGTTTAATTACACTGAACGTTAATTGAACGAGAAGTATGCCTGCTTGATTTTATTGATACCGGTCAGCGAGTCACATAAAGTAACCTACTAACATGCGTAGGCATAAGAGTACGTACAAACGTTTTAATATAATGCATGGATATGTAGAGTTTATGTAATTTTAAATAACGTGACTTTATGTGCAGCCTGCAATGAGTAACTTACTTTTTTCTAAATCGTGCGAAATCGTAGGTACACATAAAAGCGTAGATACCAAAATTGTGTCAAGAGGCACAAGGCAGTAGATTGGATCGATTCCAGATACCAAAAGTAAGATCGATTGTTATTGGTAGTATTTAGTATTATCATATTATATTTGGCTTAAATGTCTCTTTTAGATGGCGCTTATATTACAGAATGACCAAGCTATCTCAAAATTGATCCAGCTTGACCAATCCTACAGGAAAACTCAGCATTGCTCCTTCCATCACTCGTGAATAAGACCCCGAGATACTTAAACTTCTCCACCTGTTTCAATGGGACTCCACTAACATGTAGAGTGCATTGAACAGGCGTTCTGGAGACGACCATTACTTCAGATTTGTTCACGTTTACCTTGATCTCAGCTTCAACACAAACGGATATAAACCGATCGAGTGCGCGCTGAAGTTCAGTCTGAGAGTCAGCGAAGAGCAAATTACTTATCCTCAGATCTCCCAATTCGAAACGTTCTTTAAGAGCTTTAAAAGCTAAAAACTAATAAATGCTGAAGAGCTTTTCGAAAATATTAAGCAGATCTAGATCAATATACCACCATTAAGATGCCGAATTTTAGTGGAAAACATTCAGAAAGGATTGACTGCCGTTTTAAAAAGTAAAGGCTTTTTTTTTTTGTTTTTAAGTTTTGGAAACTGGAGCCCTAAAGTTTTTGTTATTCTGTAGCCAACTCGATGGTTTTTGAATTACACTTTTTTAAATATCTACTAAATTTAGTTTTCCATAACTGCGAAAAACGGGACAACGGACAACGAAGTGGAATTTCTCTCCTGAAAAGTTATCCGCGAGTCGCGACCAAAAAAAATTGGGAACACATACAACATATTTTGATGCCCCATTTTATAGGTTTCTTAGGCGCGTGTAGTGTTTTTAGGCCGTTTTCCTTTGAATGGAACCGTCATTTGCATTTTATTCCTTATAGGAATCCCAAAAGTTTTCTTCAAGAAAGTGTCTATTAATGGATGAACTTTTAATACCCTCCACAGGAAGGTATATTCACTTTGCCATTACATTTGTAACGCCAAGAAGGAGTCACCGCAGACCCTATAAAGTATATATATTCTGAATCAGGATCACAATCTGAATCGATTTAGACATGTCCGTCTGTCTGTCCGACTGTCCGACTGTTGAAAACACGATAGCGTCCAAACGATTCGACCTAGGTGAATGAAAGTTTGTGAGAGGACTTCCTTTTACCGTCGTCAGGTTGGTATTAAAAATGGTCCATGTCGGTCAAGTAGTTCTGTTACCTCACATACAAAGTCAATATTCGACCCACGTGTTGAAAACAGGGGAATGCAATTTTGTAAGAGGACTAATTTTTACCATTGTCAGGTTGGTATTAAAAATTGTCTATGTCGGTCAAGTAGTTCTGGTACCTCCCATACAAAACCAATATTAGACACATGCGTGTACGTGTACGTTATATGGGTACAGTAGGTACATAGATACTAATTCGCATGGCAAACATTTTGCATAACTTTTATGCAATGGAGGGTATCAAAGCATCGGCCAGGCCGATGATAACACTTTTACTTGTTTAAGGTTCCGTTTCCATATGGAGGAAACTTATTGTTTTCGCTACGATGTCTGTCCGAATCCACTAAGCCAATTTTGTTCCTAGGCCTATCTCAAGAACTAATTAAAGTAGAAGGCTGACATTTGCACACAACATCAGGTATACGTATACGTATAGCCTCTAGTTAAACGACAAGTACCAATGGTAACAATACATCGGCTGGTTTTGGAGTTATTCTTAATTTGGTGAAAAAATATTTTCATTCACACAAAAAACTGTTTATTTATTGATTTACAAGCAAAAAACACGCAGGCATATATTTCTATTTTGTAGATAAAATACAGTCAAAATCGCTTACAACGACATCGCTTACAACGACCGATTTTTTGCTTTTTTTTAAATAAAATATTGGTTACAACGACTAAAATCGACGCAGCTGTTGGCGCGACTGTATTTTTTTCTAAAACTGTTTATGTATCTTTAGCTGCAATGTATCTGTTACCGTTTGTTGACATGTTATTCTTTTATTTTTGTGTTTATTAGTGGTTTTGAGCTTGTTCAACAGTAGGTTGGAAAATTACTTACAGCAAGATTAATAAAAAAGCCCTATCCGCTCTTTAAAACATCTTTTAGCTACCATACGGATAGTGGACTTATTCGTTTGATAACTTTTATTATTAATAAATACATCTTATATCCATATTAGCTATCCACTCTTTATCACTAAACGCACGGCAGCACTGCGTCCAAACTGTACTAAACATGGTTGTAAATCTGTCATATTCCATCAGCTGACACTATCATGCTCAGAGCATTTTCGTTTGCGAATTTTAGATTCTCTCTGAAATTCTCTTCCAGCTTTTAAATTTCTCGCGTCCAATCGAACTTTTTGTTGGTATACGTGTATTTGAAATATGTGTATAGCAAGTTAACTGTGTGTGCAAGTTAACCACTCTCTATACGCCGAATTCGTTGAATTAAGTTATCCGCTCCTTAAAACATGTCAGTGAAAGCTAAGATATGTTTATAAATAATATTTACGACTTAAAATATGTTTTAGAGCTAATTCGCCACTATGCGGTATTTATTAATACGGGGGTCAGAGTTTAAACTGAAGTTTAACTAAACCTGACCGAGAGTTTAAACTTTTGGTTTAACTCATTCAGTTTCACAGTTCAAAATAATCTGCCAGTTAGCTAAACGCAGTTGTGGAAGCGCAGAACAATTTCCCTTAAGGGGATATTTTTCTACCAGCGCACTTTTGATCAAATAAATGGTTATTGCTTTCCTCAACTTTATCAGCGGAATTAATAAAAAAGCCCTATCCGCTCTTTAAAACATCTTTTAGCTACCATACGGATAGTGGACTTATTCGTTTGATAACTTTTATTATTAATAAATACATCTTATATCCATATTAGCTATCCACTCTTTATCACTAAACGCACGGCAGCACTGCGTCCAAACTGTACTAAACAGGGTTGTAAATCTGTCATATTCCATCAGCTGACACTATCATGCTCAGAGCATTTTCGTTTGCGAATTTCAGATTCTCTCTGAAATTCTCTTCCAGCTTTTAAATTTCTCGCGTCCAATCGAACTTTTTGTTGGTATACGTGTATTTGAAATATGTGTATAGTAAATGAACTGTGTGTGCAAGTTAACCACTCTCTATACGCCGAATTCGTTGAATTAAGTTCTCCGCTCCTTAAAACATGTCAGTGAAAGCTAAGATATGTTTATTAATAATATTTACGACTTAAAAGATGTTTTAGAGCTAATTCGCCACTATGCGGTATTTATTAATACGGGGGTTAGTGAACATTTTGCAGTGTGACGTGACGAGTGGTTGTAGAAAATTAATTCTATTCGGCTCACATTATACTCACATGTATCATACCCGGAAAGATACGAATGGCAAAGGGATAAAGTAATTAAACATTGCGAAGTAGCAGTCTATACAGACGGCTCAAAAACAGCGGAAGGTACTGGAGCTGGAATCTACTCCGTAGACCCAGACCTAAAAATGTCTATACGACTGCTGGATACAAGCAGTGTCTTCCAATCAGAAGTTCTGGCTGTTCTGAAAGCGGCAGAGCTAATGCGGATGAGATCTGTATCTGGAAGGGATATAGCCATCTACATCGATAGCCAGGCTGCGCTCAAGGCACTGGAATCTACAAACATCAATTCTGAATTAGTCAGGAACTGTCGCACAATGCTCAAGGCATTATGCAGTCAGAACCGAGTGAGACTGTGCTGGGTACCAGGACACTGCGGTATAGCTGGAAATGAGCAGGCTGATGAGCTTGCGAGAAAGGGCGGGGAAATGTTAGATGGAGGAGATGTGGATATTAAACCACCTCCCTGCATCATAAAAAGTGATATTAGGAATAAAATAACTAAGGAAGCCGACCGGAGGTGGGAGGGCCTCACCGGTCACGCAGTATCTAAGGCACTTTGGCCGCAATACGACCGTAAAAGATCTAGGGTAATCCTCAAACTAGGCAGGGAACAGCTCAGGACACTGATCGGCATATTATCAGGGCATTGTCTTCTTAGAAAACATGCCAAAAGGCTCAGGCTGGCAGACTCGGATAATTGTAGATTCTGCGATGACCTGCAAGCCGAAGAGGACATAACACATATACTTTGTGAATGTGAGGCAATATGTCGTAGTAGAAGGAAATTTCTGGGCAGGTACTTCTTCCAACATCTAGAGGAGATAGACAATACCAACTACAAGGGGCTACTTGGTTTTTGCAGGGAAATTGGGGTTTTCTCAAGGGCAAGTGTTTAGGTGTTTTTCCATTGTAGGTCACTGCAATTGGTTCCCTCTAGGGATCGCGATGGGCCCTTTTGGTGCCTAGTGCCGTATGAGATATCTCTCTCATACCCCTATTTAACCTAACCTAACCTACTCACATGTATGTATATAAGAACAAATAAGAATTTTGAAAAAAAGGACCTCTAGTTGAAAACAGATTAATTTACATGTGTATACCTTGATATCGGTTACAGCGACCTATCGCTTATAACGACCAAATTCGCTAGTCCCTTGAAGGTCGTTATAACCGATTTTGACTGTACGTAGATATATATGTGATGAAGACTGTTTTGCCGAGAAGTTTATACATATTTTACAAGATAATTACAAAAATAGGTCAATATTACCATATAAAATACACTCCTTTCTCCACTCTCATTCATAAAGCGTGGTCTCTTAAACTTAATCGTTTCCAATTGGAATTGGAGCTTCAATACTCATTCTCTCCTACACATACACACTTTTCTTTCTTTTCTCGCGCTCGGCCATCTCCATTCATTTATGCGCGTTTTATTAATTTCGCTACATTGATGACTGTCCAATCTGAACCCAATAAGCCAATTTTGTACCTTACCTAGGTCTATCTCGAAAACTAATTGGCCTAAAAGGTTGAAATTTGCACACAACACTAGGTAAAAACCCTAGTTAAACGGCAAATACTAATGATAGCAATAAATTGACTGGTTTTGGAGTACATAATTAGTAAAAATATGGAAAATATTTTCCTTCATACAAAAAACTGATTAATTTTGTACTCCGGAAAATAACAACTTTAAGCTATTTTTCGATAACTATTTTACGACCCTAAATTTATTAGCATATTAGACCTACTTACAAAAAAGAGGTATTTGGAAAAGTAGTTGCAAAAGAAATGAAGAAGTAATTTTTACTATACAGTAGATATTAAAAATACGACTTTGCTCCAAATAGATAAATTAGCTTAAAAATGCCAATTTTTTGATCGCGCCTGAAATATCATTCCTGAATTAACTGTAACTCCAAGAAGATGCATGAATTCCTCATGGAAAAATAGTTGGTATTACGTTTGCCTAAAAGATTTTTTTACACAATTTGGAGGTTGTAGTATGAAAGCTTGATGTGTGGTCTTCTCTGTCTGCGTCCTTGGTCGTACTGATCACATCCACTCGAGGTTGTATACAAATCACCTCCTAGAGTGAAATATTCACTTTTGAACGTTCATCAGATATGTTTTAGGGCGAAGACACATGCTCCTTATAATGACTTCTCAAATCGCCTGGAATAGTAGATATAGCATTTTCTTTTGAGAAGTCATATGATAAGTAATGTGCCTTCAATTGTTTTAAAAATTAACTGTATGTTGTTGGTCCACGAAAACCATAAGAGGCATGATCATAAAATGTATGATGAACTTTTATAACTTTATCGAGATCAGTGTAAAATGTAGGTACATGATTGTATACATATTTGACAGATCGTCTCTCAAAACTTTATAATTGCGCTTCAATCCATAGAAGCATTCAAACGGGCGGCAAATCGTAAAGATCAATCTAGGCTGACATGTTCTTTATTATCCCCCATAGATCCAAAAATGGAAAATGTAGCGAATTTGGATTACATATACGATTAGATCAAACTGAAATAAATTTAATAAAATCGATTGTATCACAATTAAAACGGTCGCTAACGAGTTTTTTTTTTTTTTTTTTTTTGTCTGGTTAAACCAAAGTGCCACAGGAGTGCCACCTCAGATAATTCAGATAATAAAATAAAGTTGTATCTCCACAAAAGGAACACATCACGATATTTCCATTCTCGCATGAGTCAATGGTAGACCTTCAGTTTTATCAGGGATATGCGTGAAGTTTCGCTTGGACACGAATGTGAACATCAACATCGCTACGAGTACAATGCGGGCAATATGTCAATCCGTAAATATTCGCGAGTTATACGTACGCATTTGCATGAAGGTCATTTGGGCTAAATATCTTGATAATTTATTAAATATCTTCACAGTAGCTCCCTACGATTCGGGGCAATGCTTTCATATGATAGTGCCCTTGAATGGCATTCGCTGCCATCGGGACACAACGCAACGGACTCGAAGTGGAAGTTTGGCATTTTTTTCCAACGGCGTTCTGTAATTTTTTTTTTCGATTTTTTACTCTTGCAGTTTGGGAAACTGAAACCAATTTGAGTAAACTGATTAATTGCAACAAGGCTAAGATGGTTGTATGTCGTTAATCTATCCCTGAATTGAGTATTGAACAAGAAATACGGCAAATAGGCGTGACATGCGTGGAAGTAATATAATACGTACATATGTAATCAAAAAATCTGCTATGAGAATTTGTATTTTCATGGTAACGTTGTCACCCATAGATTATGTATTGATTTCGACGAATTTTGTAATTATTAGAGATTGTATTGAAACAGAATTATACATGGATTAGCAAGTTATTTTTGCATGTAGGTAGGTATATAAACTATCATTGACAAATTCTTTAAGTTCTTCTCACAATCATTCGTTTGTGTGAGTTTTATTTTTGGGACGAATGGAAGGCTCCTACAATTTTATTCCGAGTCCAAACGGCTGAATTCAGAAACCTTTTCAGGACAATTATGCTGTCGAATGTTTGTCAGACGTTCGCGAAAGACGGCGCAGTGGAAAAAATCCTTAAGATGTAATTTGTGTTTTTCCGGGGATCGAACCTGGGACCCCTCGCAGAGTAGTCCAGCACACTAGCCACTGTGCCACTGCACCAAGGTATATAGAAATACATGGTATGATATTGCGCATGTTTGTTTGCATCTCTCTCTTCAAAGTGACGTCACCAGACGACAAAACATAGGCAACAGATAATAATTTATTTAATTTGTTTACTATTCTATTACACTGAAAACAGCACACAAAACATTATTGTTATTAAAAATGAAACTTGGGCACAGAAAACTACCCGTATTTCAATATTTTCACAGAAACGTTAAAATCGTTGTCGTCAAGTGACGTACATGCGCAGAAAAAAACGAAAAATTAATCGCGGAATATCATACCTTGTAGTTCTATATACCTTGCCACTGCACCCACCTTATTTATAGTGACCTTAGACATTTCTTTTTATTTATTTATTTAGCACGATATTTTATAGTATAATCTCGATAATTCGTACCTCGTTAATTCGTAAACCCCGCTTATTCGAAATAAACTGCTGGTCCCTTGAAAAAATCCCGGTTATTCGTAAAAGACCAGTGCATTTCGGTCCCCTCGGTAATTCGCAATAATTTCCGTCTGACTTTGCCATTAAACGTCTTATAATTCGTAAGTCTGTGTTGACAATCCCGTTTATTCGAAAAAAAAACCTCCTTCCCTCTCTTCAATACTCTGAAATACGTTTGTTAGGCAGAGATGATAATTTACTTCATATGTAGTAGATATACTTCATTTTTTAATTATTGTTCATCTGCTACGTAGCAACTCATTTCTACTTCGTTTATTTATGGTTCAAAACATCATTTAAAATAGACAATATGGATCAATTTGACTCTAAATACATCAACAACGACGAAAAAATCAACGAAATATAAATATCAGGAAAAAAATGTTTCATGTAATGCACTATAGAATATTTATTTATGTGCTTCTGTCACACTACACATCCATCTATAGATCCCATTCCCCCTTTGAAGACCTGACTTTATCATTTTGAGCATTTCGCCAAATGTCTGCTTCGTTTTTTTTTAAATCTACTTCGGTTTTTCGGGAATTTTGTTACCTTTTTTGGGGTCAGCATTATCATCCCTGTTGTTAGGTAGTACATGTTTATGTTTAATTGGAAAGACAGAATAAGAATTTGGTTCTTGCAAAAGCAAGAGAGAGAGCGAGATGGAAAACTCTCACACTTCAGAATGTGTGTAAAATGGGACCACTACTACAATTGGGTACTGTTTCTGTTGAAATGTTAGTCATTTTCACACATGTATTCACAAACTGACTGTTAAAACTTATTATCCCGGTAAATCGAATTTTTATTTTTTAAATCTTCAATAATTCGTAATCTCGCTATTTCGAAAACCTCTATAATTCGTAAGAAACTCTAGGTCCCTTGGTATTACGATTTATCGGGATTGTACTGTATTAACAACCTTATTTATTAGAATTCGCTATAATGATTCTAAACAACTCTATAGTTAGGCAGTGTATAAGTATGTATGTATTTTTCAGCTTATGCTGCCTCTATACAACTGAGTATAAATTTTATAAATAAGGTTTTTGCGTTTAGAGTTATTATAAAGAGTGTATAGATAAACATTATAAATAAGGCTGTAAATATTTATAATTTTACACTAATATTACAATCTTATATTTCGTGATGATCAAATTAAATTTGAGATGCCTTTACCTAAAAGAATTAGAATAGGCAATTTCTTTGAGGGACCAAGGACCAAGAATCTACTTCAAACTTCTTTACCGTACGAGTGTTTAAAGCGATACATCCTGAAAAATGCACTGGCTGAAGCGGTTGATGGGTTGGTGGTACATATTCCAAAATGAAGAGAATCGAAAATCAATTAATTATCAAACAATTTTTTTTTCAAAAGTACGTACAATTTGACGCTGCTTTAATATATTTTTTGCTTTGTAGGTATTCGAAGTCGTTGGTCTCTCTTCGGACAAAATATAGACGATTCCAGCCCTGGAAATCAACATAAACGAAACCATTCTTGAGATACGGCCTAAAATGCACGAAAAGGTGCTTAAAAATGTTTAGCTCCATGAAGCAGTTCCTAAGACACTCCCGTGGTGGCCATATTCCCGAAATGATTAACGGGAACGTAACGTCATACAATTAATAATACAATTTTCATGACTTGTGTATGTTTTATTTCAATTTCAAGTCCTACAGCTAAAGCCGTATGAACTAAGTCCCAACTGGAACTAACTCCCACTAGCCAAAACGAACTAAGTCCCAGAAAATTTGGGAAAATTTCATATGAACTAACTCCCACGATTTTTAGAAACTAAGAAAGAATAATGTCCCAATATAAGAATGAATTAAAACTCAATTGTGGGACTTTGTTCTTTATGAATTAAGTCCCAAATGAACTTACTCTCAACCTCCAAATCCAACAGTGAACCCAAGAAGAGGGGTTGCAGGGAGCACCATGCCCCGCATACATTTATACCACTGTGCCTACGGAAATTGATCTTCCATTTGATCTCCCATTAGGCACAGTGGAATATGTATGGGGGGGCATGTTGCCCCCGCAACCCCCCTGCTTGGGGTCACTGTCACTGTTAAATTTAGATTAAGTGCGAGGTTTGGGTGTATGTTAGATTTATTTTACCGTCATAACAAGTTAAATTAACTAACTTCCACTTCTCTCAAATTGGGACTTAATTCATTGGGAAGTTGTTCATATAATGAACTACGAACTATCTCCCAAACATATGAACTAAATCCCACTGAATATTTGGTGGGACTTAGTTCATTTGGCTAGTGGGAGTTAGTTCCAGTTGGGACTTAGTTCGTAGGGCCCTATTATAATATTTCCAATTTCCATAATATTGTCTTGACACCGCCTACTAAACTGTAGGTATAGACTGACCCCCGTATTAATAAATACCGCATAGTGTCGAATTAGCTCTAAAACATCTTTTAAGTCGTAAATATTATTAATAAACATATCTTAGCATTCACTGACATGTTTTAAGGAGCGGATAACTTAATTCAACGAATTCGGCGTATAGAGAGTGGTTAACTTGCACACACAGTTAATTTACTATACACATATTTCAAATACACGTATACCAACAAAAAGTTCGATTGGACGCGAGAAATTTAAAAGCTGGAAGAGAATTTCAGAGAGAATCTAAAATTCGCAAACGAAAATGCTCTGAGCATGATAGTGTCAGCTGATGGAATATGACAGATTTACAACCATGTTTAGTACAGTTTGGACGCAGTGCTGCCGTGCGTTTAGTGATAAAGAGTGGATAGCTAATATGGATATAAGATGTATTTATTAATAATAAAAGTTATCAAACGAATAAGTCCACTATCCGTATGGTAGCTAAAAGATGTTTTAAAGAGCGGATAGGGCTTTTTTATTAATTCCGCTGTGAGGCTCTAGTGTTTGGCTTTGTTTTCTAAATTTCCAAGCGCTCCTCAAAATCAAAGTAAGTTACTTATACCAGACCACTAAATTATTCGGTAGGTATCTCTGAGTTCCTCTCTCACTGCTCCCAACGATATGGTATATGCAGTCTAGCTCTGGCGTCGATCGTTGTAGTTTCTTATACCTTATGTCACCACCTAATCTGGGTGATGAGGGTGGAGCAAACAAATTTTTTTTTGCTAATCGTTATCTAATAGGTAAAAAAGGTGCCTTATAGGCTCAAATGAATCTATGCAAAATATTATTCGATTTGGTCAACGGTAACTGCCTCCGCAAACACATTGAAACTTCGATATAAAACGTTATTCATATTTTCAAATTTTGAAACGGTTTTTTTTTTAAGTGATTGCGATTGAGTATCTAGTTAGCCACGCTTTTCCCTTTATATCAGTTCGTTATTGTTTTTCGTGTGCATCGGTCCAATACTCGCCTTTTGAACAAAAATTAACCTTAATTCCAGTCCTAAAAATAATAAAAAACATGCAAAGAACGCGAAGTGTATTTAAATGTCCTATTTTTGGTGATGTTTGCAGTATGAAAGAAAATGTGTTGCCCACTTTTGAAGATGCAATAAAATACTATGAATGGACAAGGCATAAACTTAAATTCGAATTGGAAACTGCAAAAGAACCCACTTTTCCAGAAATAGCAGGTATAGTTACATCCAGGATACAAAATATATGGCAATCTGCATCCATTCCGACGGTAACACAAACCAGGATCTTGCAGATGCTAAAAGCATATCATTTGAAATTTAAAAATTTACTGAAATCCGTCAAGAGGCTTTCCCCAGAAAAATTAGAAAATTTTCGACAAAGCGGCAAGTTGCTTTTTGATATTTTCGCATGCAAATACAAAGCATTCGAACAATGCATCTGTGCTAAAAATAAAAAAGTTCCGAAACAAGAACAAGCATTTTTAATTGACCAACGAAATGCACGTAGTATGGCAATAGGTGGAATTGACCTTATTGTCACTAAAAAGCTACAAACAAGTTTGAAAAGAAAGCAGATTAGAGAGAAACGCCAAACTACTACTGCTTTAAGTCATTCTACGTCAGCTGTTTTAGATAAAAGTATAAGTTGTTCTTCGACATCGTCATCATCCGCGTCTGATTCCAAAACTACACATATCCTATTAAAAACCATAGAAAAACCTGAGAAGAAAAGAATAAAGTCCGCAAGCGTTGATCTTAGTACATTATCTAAGACATGTGAAAGGTATGGAGTGTCAGATAGGGCAGCAGCAGCGATTGCATCGTCTGTTTTGTTCGACATTGGGTCTGAAGTCGGGGTCATAGACAGGCATAAATTGCGAAGAGAGAAAATTAAAACTAGAGAACAGTTAATGAAAGAAAAGACTATTGCAGAATTATTTGCGTTATATTTTGATGGGAGGAAAGACAGAACCGTAAAATTAGTTAAAAAAGATGGTAAATGCTACAAGACTACGATTGTTGAGGAACATATCTCGTTAGTGCAAGAGCCAGGATCCATATTCATGGGATACGTAGTTCCTAACACTGGTTCAGCGAAAGGAGTACAAACTGCAATTACAGGCTTTCTATCTGATGAAGGGATTTCACAACACCATCTTATGGCTATCGGCTGTGACGGTACAAATGTGAATACTGGAAAGTACGGCGGTATTATTAGATTACTTGAAACAGACCTTCGAAAACCATTTTAATGGATAATTTGCTTACTACACATGAACGAACTACCTTTAAGACACTTATTTCAACATCTCGATGGGTGTACTTCAGGGCCTAAATCTTACAGTGGACCATTTGGGAAAAGCACTCGAAACCTGTGAACTATTACCTGTTAAAGAATTTCAGCGCATCGAAGGGAACGCACTGACAGAAATGGCTAAGGATCTAAGCACAGATCAAATGTATTTGCACAAGATTGTGTCAGCTGTTATATCAGGTGAATTCCCGAAAGATCTATCTAATAAGTCTCCAGGCAAAATGTCTCATGCTCGTTGGCTCACACGCGCCAACCGAATAATGCGTTTATATGTAACAACAGAGACACCTTCAGAAAACCTAATAACTTTGGCCACATTTGGTGTGAAAGTTTACGCGCCATCTTGGTTCTCTATTAAAAACAAACCATCGTGTAAAGATGCAACGCAACATCTTTTTAATATAATAATGAACTCCAGGTATCTTCCAGAAGAACTTAAGAAGGTAATCGATCTTAAAAAATACATTATTGATTTTGTGAAATTGTAAACATATTAGTAATCAATTTGTAAATGCAAAGCTTATAAACAAATAAATATATCTATCTACCTAGGTAATCGATCCTGTCATCCAAAGAAATGCATATTTTGCTCATCCCGAAAGCATTCTTCTTGCAATGTTAACAGATGACAAGAAACACATTCGAGAACTGGCAGCTCGACGCATATTAAAAGCACGAAGTATGCCTCAATCTTCAATACCTAGGCTATTCGAAGTCCCACATATAAATTTCAATGCTTCAACGTATACCGATTTGATAAATTGGCAAGAAAAGGTAACTGAAGCACCGATTTTGCAAAACTTGTCTGACCAAGAAATCCGGGTAATCGTGGAATCTGGTGGAGAGGGTGAATTATTCTTTTTAAGGCTTCCGTACCATACCCAAGCTGTTGAACGAGCTGTCAAGATGACGACGGAAGCTGCCACTTCTCAATACACAAAAAAGTCTCGACTAGGCGCAATTAAGGCCAAAATAGAATCACGGAAGATAATGCCTAAATTTGAGACAAACCGAGATTTTCAAGCATCTTAATTATAAAATTTTTTTGTGAGAATTAATTGATATTTTTTTGTTTAAATTGAATTACACTCTAATTATCAAAACTCTATAGGTACCTAAAAATAAAAAAAAAATTACTATCGAATTATTTTCATATTTTATCCTTTAGCCCTAACTATATCTACTTAGATGAAAATCTTCTTTTAATTTTTGAGGTCTGTGCGGAGGCAGAAGATCTTTACCGATTCAATCAAAAAACTACATTTATTTTAACTTTAACATAAGGCAGCGATCCCCCCCTATTACAACTCTGAACCTTACTTACTTACTTAGATGGCGCTACAGTCCGGGGTGGACCTGGGCCTCAACCAACACGCCTCTCAAGTTAGCACGATCTTTGGCTAACCGCCAACAGTTGCGCACTCCAAGTTGGTTGAGGTCCCCTTCCACTTGTGCGCGCCACCTAAGGCGAGGTCTTCCTCTACTGCGTTGTCCCTCCGGGTTGGAATCGAAGACTCTTCGGGCCGGAGCGTTGGTGTCCATTCGCTCTACATGTCCTAGCCATCTTAGTCGACTGATACGTACTTTTCTGACCAGGTCGATGTCGCTGTACAGCTCGTAGAGTTCGCTGTTAAATCTCCTCCTCCAAAGCCCGTCAACGCAAACGGGACCGAAAATCACTCGAAGAATTTTGCGTTCGAAGCGACCAAGGAGATCTTCATCCGCCTTTGATAACGTCCATGATTCTGCGCCATAAAGCAGGACTGGGATGATGAGGGTCTTATATAGAGTCTCCTTGGTGTTTCTCGACAAGGCCTTACTAATCAATTGCCTTCTTAGGCCAAAGTAACAGCGGTTGGCAAGTGTAATTCTTCGCTTGATTTCTGATGTGATGTCATTTTCAGAGTTAATAGCGGAGCCGAGGTAGACAAATTCCCGGACTACCTCAAAGTTATAGCTGTCTATCGTGACGTTCTGTCCGATTCTTCGATGTTGTGTGTCCCTTCTTGTTGACAGCATATATTTAGTTTTGCCCTCATTCACCACTAAACCCATTTTTGCCGCTTCTGTGCTAATACTTGCAAACGCACCAGTGACAGCTCGCTGTGTTCTGCCAATGATGTCGATGTCGTCAGCGTATGCAAGTAGTTACACAGACTTTTGGAAAATTGTGCCCCTGGTGTTGGCTTGCGAGTTTCGCACAATTTTCTCAAGAATGATGTTGAAAAAGTCACATGACAGCGCATCACCTTGTCTAAATCCTTTTTTGACATCAAAGGTCTCGGTGAGATTGTTTCCGACCTTTACGGAGCAGCGGGCGTTCTCCATCGTCATTCTGCACAATCTGACAAGTTTGGCAGGGATACCAAAACTAGACATGGCTCTGTATAGCTCGTCTCTATAAATGCTGTCATATGCGGCTTTAAAATCGATAAATAGATGGTGAGTATCGATTTGGACTTCTTGGGTTTTCTCCAGGATCTGTCGTAGTGTGAATATTTGGTCGGTTGTGGACTTACCGGGCCTGAAACCGCACTGATAGGGTCCAATCAGTTCGTTGACAAATGGTTTCAGGCGTTCACACAGTACGGCAGACAGGATCTTGTAAGCAATGTTAAGGAGACTGATGCCTCTATAGTTGGCGCAGTTTAGTGGGTCTCCTTTCTTATGGATCGGGCAAACAATGCTGAGGCTCCATTCATTAGGCATACTTTCCTCTGACCAAATTTTAGAAACGAGTTGGTGAATGCTCTCTACCAAGTCATCTCCCGCTGCCTTAAAAAGCTCGGTTGATAAACCGTCCGGTCCTGCAGCTTTGTTGGACTTCAGCTTGGATATTGCTATCCGTACCTCATTTTGGTCAGGTGGACGGAAGTCTTGGCTTTCATTGCCCAGGTTGAATGGTTCATTCTGCCTGACAGCGGAATTTGTGTCGTCTTCGCCGTTTAACAGTCTGCAGAAATGGTTTTTCCATGTCCTCAGCACCGACTGTGACTCCACTACAAGGTTTCCTTGTTCGTCTCTACAGGTCTCTGTTCGGATCTTGTGACACGTTCTTTTTACCTTTTGGTAAAACTTCCGAACATTGTTCCTGGAGTAACACCTCTATATTTCCTCGATCGCGCGCTTCTCATGCTCTTTCTTTTTCCTCCGGAGAAGCTGGTGTTCTTCCCTCCTTTTTTGCTCGTAGAGCTCACGAGCTGCTCTCGTCCTTCTCTGCAGCGCCGCTTTGTAGGCCAGTTGCTTCGCTGCATGCGCTTGCCGGCACTCTTCATCAAACCAAGGGTTTCGTGGTGGTGGTCGGGTGAAACCGAGCACATCAGTTGCGGCTTTTCTGATGGCTTCTTGGCATCGATGCCACTGGTCTTCAGCACTTGATGAAGGCTGCAAAGGACTTCTCGAGAGGTTAAGGGAGACGCGATCGGCAAAAGTTCTGGCGGTTTGTTGCGTTTGTAGCCGTTCAACGTTGAATCTCGTTGGTGTGGTGACTGGGATATCCGCATACGTACCTTGGCTACAACAAGGTAGTGATCCGAGTCTATGTTGGCCGCTCGGAAGGTTCGGACATCTAGAATACTGGAGGAGTGCCTTGCGTCGATCGCAACATGGTCAATTTGATTGACGGTTTGTTGATCTGGTGACCGCCATGTCCCTTTGTGAATGTTGAGGTGAGGAAACCGTGTGCTAGCTATAGTAACATTACGTCCCGCAGCAAAGTCAATTAGCCTAAGTCCGTTCCCAGACGTGGTGTCGTGTATAGGCTGTGCTTTCCGATTGTGTTACCAAAGATGTCCTCCTTTCCTATTTTGGCGTTAAAATCACCTAAGACGATTTTAACGTCGTACTTAGGACATTGCTCATATGTTTTGTCGAGGAGCTCATAGAAACATTCTTTGGTAGCATCGTCTTCATCTTCTGTGGGGGCGTGAGCGCATATCAGGCTGATGTTGGCGAATTTAGCCTTGATGCGGATAGTTGTAAGGCGTTCACTAACGTGTCGAAAGCTCAAGACTTCTTGCCTAAGTCTGCCGCTTACAACAAATCCGCATCCAAATAGACGCTGCTTCTGTTCTCTGTAGCAATCACCGTAGTAGATGTCACAGGTTTTCATCCTTCTTTTGCCAGGCCCATCCCACCGCACCGCATCCGTATCCGAGGCTTTTGGTTGCTTCGTAACATACGATTTTTTCCGTGGTTGGGTAGTTAGCCCCACGCACAACCACCAACCTGGAGGACCAGGCCCTAAAATGACCATAGGACAGCGGGTCGGATACTCCGTTGTCAGTAACCCACTTCGGGGATATGAGTGCTGCCCATAAAGGGTTCATCCGCCACCATCTCTATTTCAGCACCCTGACTAGTGCTGAAAATCCTTACAGACCTTTGCTCCAAATATGTCAGAGTAGCTCACGCAAGGTATCTGCCATCTCGACACCGTTGATTCAATCTTGTGGATTCATCCGCTGTATGTCCTCTTTCTGAGGGGCTCATGTATGTAAGACCTCTGAGACTCGTTCAGTCAGTCATTCCGACAGAGCATTATAGTGTTGCTATTTTTTTCGTGTTCAACACTCGCGCTTATAAGTTTAGCAAGCCAAGCCCAGGTGGGCGAGACCAGTACCCGGTGGTTACCACGCGGAGGTAAAATAAGCACAATTGATGTGTATGAAAAAGTTGCAACAGCTGGGCACCGCCAAGTTGATGCCAATCAGCGCCTACCCGATTCATACACACCCAACCACTTCATTCATACAACTCTGAACCACAACAAACAATTTTTCTCATACATCAGTGCTCCACCCTGATCACAGAATCCGTCGTCGTTCTTTCGAACCCCGAAAGAACTATCACAGAATCCGTCGTAGTGGACATTTTTGCTACGAATTTAATCCGTCGTAGTGGAAATGTTTCCTACGAATTTAATTCGTAGCAAAAATTCCCACTACAACGGATTCTGTGATTTCGGGGTTCGTAGCAAAATTCCGAATACGACGGATTCTGTGATCACCCAGAATATCTCACAAATATGTCAGAACTCGGACTTAAAATTGAGATTAGCAAGTTTTTTTTTTAATTTCGATAGGAGATAAGATATCATGCATTGGGAACACGTTAAGGCATTGTGCCTTACCAACAATCAAATTTAGACTCGACTTTAATGCAAAAGTCGAAACTAAAAAATATTGCGTACCAATAACCAATTTATCCTCGAGTTAACCCTAATGTCGACTCTAACTTTCTTTCGATCCTGAGAAAGTCGTGTCTAATTCATGATTTAAGTATATAAGTGTCATCGTAGTTGTGTCGAAATTAAAATTAGTTTCGAAATTAGTAAAACTCGAGTTTAGTGATTGTTTACTGGTAAGGCCCATTAAGTTCATTGTTGCGGTACTTCGTACCACCTAAAACTTGTTTATTTGTAATTCTTCATAAGCGAATATGAATTATATTGTCAGCACTGCACTGTTTATTGTTTAAGTTTTGATTGGTGATTTGATGAAATTAAACTCGTTCAGTTCTGAGTAAACTTCACAGGTATGCTCTCCGGTCAATACCTAAGAAAGCCTGAAAATTTGAGCTCAATCGGTTTGGTGGTTTTCGAGTTTTGCGGCCATTGGTGGGTGGTGTATATTCCCATACAAAATGGATACTTCGATTTTTCGATTTCCGACTTTTTTTAGGTCTACCGAATTATCTTTTTTGCTAAACCACCCCTGATTCAAGACGAACAAAACAAAAGAATAATCATTCAAATCGGTAAAGCAGTGATTGATTTGATTTTTAGATAGATATGCATTTGATTTTTCGGTAATTATTCACTTTCGCGGTCACCTGATTTTTTTTACGATAAAAAGTCAAAGACCGATTTTCATGAATATGAAAAAAAATATAAACATTTTCAATGTGAATATATATTTCTATTAGTTTTTTTTGCTTTGAATGCTGAAAAAAATATATCTTACAAATAATTCTTGCCAAGTTTGTTTACGCTATGAAATAGATTTCATATATATTTTTCCGTAAACTACACAAAAAAAAAAACATTTAAAAAACAATAAAATTATGACTATCGGTCTAATTTTGGATTTTTATCGCTAATAAACCTGGCGACCTCGAATTTGAAGAACTGCCAATTTTTCCATTTTTTTTATTAATAAAAACTACCTAGTTATTTAATGCATTTAAAAATTCCTTTTTGAAATTATTCTGCATCTACTTAAAACTAATTCTGAACTAGCCTCGGAAACCGCTACCTAACTAACCTGCTTCTGCTTGCACAGAACGCATACAAGAAACAAAACCTAGCGTTGACATAATCCACAAAAGTGCACTCATTTCTCTTTTCAATTTATTGTGTAAGCCTACCGCGTTTTATTTGCTTGAATTATCAAGACAATTTATCAAATGCATATGCAAGTCATTCACACGAAATGTAGCTTTGCGTATATTTTTGTACGCATATTATGCTGTCGTAATTGTAAAAAAATAACTACCAGTGGACCTGGAGCCCAACAAGATCACCAATAATAATAAAAACCAATTTTAATTTTCCAGTCTTCTAACAAATTTTATTTAATTGCTTTGGATATATCATAAATACACGCAATGCGTCTTAAATTCCACGATAGATAGCCGCAAGCTAAGACAAGTGATCACCCTCCTCCGAACAGCACATTAGATATATCCTGTGGTACCATGCGAAAATATTTTACAGCCGCAATTCTGCTCCACTTACGTGTGCACTAATCTCGCGACAACGGCCCGCCTTAAGCCCCAACAGCGATGCAGTGCCCAGTACACGATACCCATTGCACGCACTATACGATAGTAACTAATTTCAATATGGTAATAATTTTATTTTGGTCTATCGGTGAGCACCGACAACAGAACAGCAAAAGAAAACAACAAAAAAAACTACGGATTTTCGAACACCTATTTTAACTTTGGCCAAATTTTCGACTTCAGATACGTGCGAAGTGCCAATGGTAAGCTGGCTGCAAGACTTTGTTATGGTAAGTAGAAGCGTTTAACGCATGCAGTACACCCGATGGAGTCAATGGATCACTTGGGCAAAAATCATTTTCGTTGTTGGGTATCTGCGAGCTATGTGATTCCATGTGCTCATTTTGTGCTTCAGATGTTTGGCATGATGAAGGTGGGGCTGCTGGGTGCACACAGCACAGCACAGCAGCCACGGCAGATTTGATGCATTAAAGCTGCAATCTGAGAAAATAAAAACAAAACGACAAGTATTAAAATAAAAATGTATCTGTGTACTTATGCCGTACGATCTCTCAGTGGTTCTTCGTTGCATCGATAGTGCAGTGCGGTAGATCATTTCTTTCTTTCGGTCGTTTTATGATTTGCCAGAGCAGAGTTGTTGCACCGAAAACGGGGCAACATTTCATACATTTACTCTATATCGATTTCGATTGACCGTATATAAACGACTATAGGGCTAGGCCGGCCATCAGTATCTCGTGGTGCTCTACTTTTGGTGGAGCTCGATTTAAAATTTATTCACCTGGTTAAGCGTAATAGTGCGTGCCGTCAGATATACACATAAAAAGACGACAATAGTGTACGGACTTTAAAGGATTATTCACGGTTTCGTTCTGGAAATTGTTACATAATCTGTGTGGCTAAAAGTGAAATACAAATTTTGAAACAAAAAAAAAACAGGATAAAGGAGGATATAGGGCGCGATTGCTGTGTGCGTGTGTGACTAAATAAAGTGTGAAAATGAAGGTGAGTTCGAGGGACATCATAAAAAACGTAAAAAAAACTATCATTTTAAAATGAAGAAGTGTGCAAAATATTAAAAGAAAAAATAGTCCTTTAAAAGACTGGTATATTTTGAGTGAGTGAGCATCCCAATTAATCTAATTCAATGGAATACCGACGACACTAATAGTATATAATCAAAAAAAGGCTGAAGGATAATGCATAATGAGAAAAATATTTCAAATGTCAGTTTATGGATAGTATTCACCTTCCACGAATTTGCATAGCTCAAAAGGATACGCGATAATTTAATTTAATTTAATTTACCACAGCAAAAATAAAAACAAGCGTTGCTCTTACATATCACACATTTTGACTATATTAAATGTCAGAGGAGTTTAAAAATAATAATTTTATAATTTGTTATCAAATGCAAATATGTACAAAAAATATTAAGGACAATGCTTTGTTTTTAAAAAAAATGTTTATATGCAATTTAAAAATTTTAAATGCACTACCATTTTGTTCACTTTCGACACACCCGGAATTTCCTACTGACCCTTTTTTCGAAGACTGTTGTTGAGAAATTTCCTAGTTAACATGGTTTCCTAGTTAAGGAGATCAGTTCGGTAGGTGGAACTCCCGAAGCTGCGACCAGCTAATGAGGGGTCTATTTTTACCACATTTCACGGGACACTCCAATTTTGAGACAAAAATATTCCAATTCATTCATTCATTATCATTTTCAATGGCCCGCTTATCCATTAAGTGGGTCGCTGGTGCAGGTTGCTCAAGTGGGACCCTCCATAGCTCTCGATTCTCCAAAAAAAATATTCCAAATACAATTAAATGTGCTAAGTTTCATCCAAAAAAAAACACAAGAAAATATTTAAAAATAGGTAATTAAATTATAACTAAGTAACCACTTTTAATTTGTTTTAAAATGTTTCTCTCTGACAAAAACAACTATTTTATTACAAATTTTGTTAATCGTAGTTTATTTTTAAATCAATTTATATAGAACTAGCTTTTGCCCGCGGCTTCGCTCGCGCAGTCCTCAGAATTTGGACTCAGAGATTCCTTCACAGTCAGTTAGTTGCCTTTTTTATATTTATATATCGTGCAGGAAACCTACCTAAGGCAGTACCTACCTAAGAAGCAATTAGTATCTTTGAAAAATATGTCTAACGCCCTATTGGAGAAAACAGTTCAAAAATTATATGATCAATATTTGTTGGTGAAACGCTGGCATCTCAACACAGATCATACTTCAGCAGACGGAGCTACTATCTGCGGGACACTTAGTTAGCAAATCCTTAATTATATTCCACACTGCCCAGATCTTCTTATACTGTGCAACATATGCAACTGGAAAGTTCGTGAGGATATGTAGCACTTTCTAGCAGTATAACCACATTCTTACAGAATTCCGCTTGAATATATTTGGAGTAGGTACGTATACGCTGGAGTTAGATGGAGCGATCAAAACATTCAACAGCGATGAAGTTTGGACGTATTACAAAGTTTCAAATCGATACGACCAACGGTTCGTGAGTTAAAAAAAGGACCCCCTTAAAAACAAACAAAACAAAATTTCCAAAATCGAAAAAATTATTCAGCCCTATCGAGGTATCCGATCGGAACGGAATTTTTTCCGCAACGCATACTCCGTCGGAGACTGAAATTACATTCGATTTATTAATATTTCACAGCAAATCGTAGTAAACAAATTCCGCAACCAATTCCTGTCGGAGCATATCGGAAGAAAATTCGTACGAAGCTGTCAAAAATATCGGTAAAAACGCACTTGATCGCACTGAAATGCCAGTGTGCCTTGCATATTTGTCGAAAAGAAGTTCCGAAAAGCTGTTCGGAAGAATACCTTGAAACAAAAATCCGCCGATTCGTATTCGTATGAAATCGGAGAATTTTCCGTTCCGACGGATACCTCGATAGGGCAGAATATCTTTATTTCTTATAATAGAGTACACAAACCGAGTTTGAAGTCGATCGGATGAAAAATAAAAATGTTCCCATACAAACTTTAACCCCCCTTTCACCCCTTTAAGGGTTGAATTTCCAAAATCGGAGAAATCAGTTTTCTTTATTTCTCATAGAGAGTACACAAACCGACTTAAGTCAATCGGATGAAAGTTAAAATTTTCCATACAAACTTTGACCCCCCCTTTTACCCCTTTAGGGGTTGAATTTCAACCTTCTTATTCCTTGAATACATCATAAAGGGAACCTCTGTCCAAAATTTCAGCTTTCTAGAGCAAAGGGTTTAGGCTTGGTGTTGATGATCAGTGAGTAGTTAACTTCATTTTTATATATAGATTTGTCATTTTTTTGAGTAAATTAAAAATTAGTCATGTTGAAGTAGAAAACTGAGGACCTTGTTCTGGGTGTATGAAATCACACCAAGTATTCAAAATTTCTTGCAATAACTGTTGCTTTCATAAATGTATAGGTAAAAATGTTTCCAACAACCGTATAGAAGCTTCCTAATGTACTTCAGAAGTTTATAATTTTAAAGGGGTGTAAATCTACGTTCCCCAACTAAAAAGTTAAAATAGTTCCTAAATCACGGACAACATAATTGAATTGCAATTGTTAACAAGTAGGTACTATACGTATACCTGCATAAAAGTATGCTTTTACTTAGAAGATTGTGTCGAAATAGAGTTAGCTCCAACTTTTGACATATTCGAAAAGGATCATTCATTAATTTTTTTACTGAGTAATACAAATCAATTACGTTTTCGTCTTAAACAAATACTAATGGTATATTTTTGGTCTACTATACCTTCTGACTTTATCTATATAACCAATGATTTTTAACTTTTTAATAATAAAGTTTAATTAAATAAAATAGTAGATTTTTTTAATGTGTAGATACATGTACACTTGCTCCATGCGTACAATGAAAATTTTGTTCTTTGAAAAATTCTTAACTTATTCTAGACCTTAAAAAATAAAATAAAATTAAAACTACGACTAAGAAGATAACCCTATTATGAAAGATATCATTGTAAAAAGCATGAATAGAATCATTCAAAGTAGATACGTCTACGATCTTATGTATGCACATATTAAACAAAGGCTTATACAATTTTTAGCTTTTGTTTTCAAATCAATACAATCCAGGAAAGCTTAGTGAGGATTCATTCATTTATTCATTTTCGATGACCCTTCAGTGACATAGAATGTTCATGAAGCATGATTTAATGGAGATCAATAATTATGTAAAAATAAATAGGTTGCGCAACAGGCGGGTAGACACCCTAGGCCTAGCTTCTCGCAACCATTCGTTTGTGTGAGTTTTTATTTTTGGGACGAATGGAAGAGACCTACAATTTTATGCCGAGTCCGATCTACTAAATTGAGAAGCTTTTTCAGGACAGTTATACTCCCGGATATTTGTCAGACGTTCGCGAAAGGTGGCGTAGTAGAAAAAACCTTAAGATGTAATTTGTGTTTTTCCGGCAATCGAAACTGGGATGGATCCAGAGCACAGTAGTCCAGCACACATACTAATATGGCTAGTTAAGAACAGAAGTGATCCAAGTAACATTTTGTGATAATTGAGATAATGAGCAAAACGCGTTTTCTTTATTATGTACAATTGTGTGTAATACGTTTATTACAATATGTTTTTTTTATGATAGATATTAATGTAACTTAGTCTTTCCCATCATTTTTTGTTGACACATCCAATATTGACGAAGTTTTTGACACTTTTATGAACTTGGATCACTTCTGCTTTTATTAAAAAATTATAAACTGTAGAACAAAAATGAAGTAAACGAGTTTTTATCGAAAAATCCATTAATTTAATGGTATTTAAAAGTAAGGGTATATTCCCCCCTTTGTCTAGAATCTAGATCAATAATAATAGTAATTTTCCGAGTTGTCTTCATTGAAATAGATTCTATTATGTCATTTACAAAATTGTATTTTTCGCACATCTGAAATTAGGTTCCAATTCCGATTGAATGTGTCAAAAAGAATTATGGGAAAAGAAACATGTTGTAATAAACCTATTACATGCAATTGTAATAATAAACGAAACGCGTTTTGCTCATTACCTCAATAATTACAAACTGTTACTTGGATCACTTTTGTTCTTAACTAAACAACTTTGGATTACCTTGGCAGTATCTTTTTTTTATACGAAAAGTGATCTAAGTGACAATAACCGACTTTCAAGTAACTTAGATCACATCTGCACTGATAATTTATATTTTTAACGCAATACAGAAAAGTCAAAAAGTGAACTTTGTTAGTGTTCGATAGCACTAGGATCACTTTTGCACTAACTAAATTAGTTTCTTAGAAGTCCATTGCCATACTTAGCTCAGTTTTTCTAAAAATGTTACTTGGATCACTTCTGTTCTTAACTAGCCATATGTAATTTTCATTGTCATTTAAACATTGTTCAATATTAGGATCAATTAAAGAGCTAACAAGTGGATTGGGATGCAAACTTATTCGTTCCATCTAACAACAGTCCAATATGTCATATCATTATAAAGGCGTTACTTTTGTTTGATTCATGAATGACTTTGTTCGAAAAAACATTTTTTGTCCGGTTTTCTGAATTTTTCCCAGAAAAGTCTCAGTAATTTTCGTTCAAATATTTCCTTTCCTTGGCTACAATATGAGTTTTGTTAACCAAAGTGCGAAGCCGTACGTTAGAATGGGTTTAATTAGATTCTTATACATTAGTGTCTTAAGGTGGTAGTACACGGCATGTAGAAAGCCACATACGCATCATATACATACGTACTTATCTGTCACAAAGAGAGCTATACTACACGGCATGTGCTACATACGTATGCGGCTTTCTAGACATGCAGTGTACTACTAGTACTACTACCTTTACTTTTCCTCGACATTAGATATTACTTTCACAGGTATCACGCTACCATTTATTTCCTAGGAAAGAGATTACCTACCTAACTGTCTTTAACATGTAAGGGCACATTATTATCATTTATCAGTGTTGATTTTCAGCCTGAACTTTTTAAAATAATTTTCAACACGTGGAAGTTTCTGCCACGCTTGGCCGCATATCGCTTGCTATGGTATAAAAAACAGTGAATATATCCTGTCTCTTCTGAAATGACATCCGAAAGATTAACATCCTGAAGGTTCATGTTAAATAAAGATGGACCAAGGATTGAACCTTGGGAAATACCTTAAGACACAAGTAAAAACAGTAGAACATGTATGTGGGGGGGGGGGGGGCATGCTGCTACCCTGCTCGCAAGTTTTCTTCATGAACGTCGTGATGAAACCGTGAAAAAGGCCATAATATACGCAAGAGAACAATGTACTGAGCTAAAAATTTCAATTGACAGGGGGACAAGAACAAAAAAGAAGAAGAGTCAGTCATTGGCGATGAGAATTTATTTAACAATTTGCGTCTCAGTGGCATCGTGTGAACGAAGCTTTTCAAAATTAAAATTAATTAAGACTTATCTAAGATCAACAATGAGGCAATATAGGTTGACTAATCTGGCTATAAAGGGTGGGCCATCTAGTGGTTTCTTTTTAAATCAAAGGTTATTTTGACACTGACAGCTGTTTCCCGGTCGAAACCTTGACTGAAAGTCAGTTGCATACCTCCGCGGAACGAAATGAGTCGCTTTACGCTTGAACAACGTTGGGAAATATTGAAAACTTATTTCCAAAGTGCTGTGTAGCCCAAACAGTGCGTTTTTTGAAAATAAGTTTTGGCCGAAAGGAAGCACTCACCGCCCCTGCTGTACGCAAGTTTGTACAAAAAGTTCGTGAGACTGGTATGCTAGTGGACAACACTCATGGTCCCCGTCGTCGTACGGTGGCATCATTGGGCCATTTTTCTTCGAAAATGAGGTTGGGAACAACGTTTCGGTCAACGGTGGACGTTAGGGAGCCATGTTAACCGACTTGGATTTGGAGGACCTCTGGTTCATGCAGGATGGCGCGCCATGCCATACAGCCCATGCCACAATCGATCTTTTGCCCACCAAATTTCCAAAATCGTGTTATCAGCCGTCTTGGCGATGTCAATTGGCCGCCTCGGAGCAGCGATACGACCCCTTTGGACTGTTTTTTGTGGGGAAAAGTGAAGAACCGATGTTATGCCAACAATCAGGAAACGATTCAAGCACTAAATGCTAATATCGTCCAAGCAATCCGTGAGCTACAGCCCGAAATCATCAACATGGTCTTGGAAAATTGGAGTGACCAGAGTGCGCTACTGCGAAGCCCACCGAGGCAGCCACTTGTTCCATAATTAATGAGAATGTTTGCTCTTACTAATAAAGCCATAATACATGGAAACAATTTAATTTAGTTCATTTTATTGCATTTAGTTCATTTTATTGTATTTGGCCCACCCGTGACTTTCAATTGAAAAGGAGCTCACAAAAAATATGGATTGTAACGATTTAATCGAAACATTCAGTGCAATAAAAGTTCGAAAGCACATTTAAATAAAATCTTTGTCCTGTTTGTTTTTTTGTTAAATCTTGTTTGCTTTACCGCCCCGGGTGCCACTGCCTCTTAGTCCGCCCCTCCTCACAGCCCATTTTTTTCCTTAAGATTTGGATCACTTTATTCTGAATAATAGCCGTTTTTTATTATCAGCGTGATCTAATTCGGATCAGATCATGAAAACTTTAGGCGTTAATATTTAACTTTCCTGGGGTAGAACCTTTTCCTCAATAGTCCAGCACGAGCACAGTAACCACTCATATAAAACTTCTATTATTCGAACTCGAAAACAAATTTCAAATTCCTTTGATTTATAGAAACGTCTTATATGGAATCTCTTCTACCCCAATAAAATTGTTCTCTAAAAAAACTCGCACCGCGCGCCGTAAGCTCAAATATTTAGGTTTATACAGGCGCACATAAGCAATATATTTACAATGGTCAATACAAAGTTATGAATGCTTTTAGGTGTAATATCCGCTACACAAGCATGTATGACCTTGACATCCTTTGATGTTCTTGAGCAGACTCCCCGCCGCTATACACTAGAATTATATGTATTACATCATTCGGTATACTTTACCGGTATATGTATACCGTTTGCGGTATAATCAATATATGTACGTATACCGTATACGTATACGTAAAAAAATAAATTAATATTTGGCGCAACGGGTCCGTACCGTATAAGCACCCTAGGCCTAGCTTCTCATTCGTTTGTGTGAGTTTTTACTTTTGTTACGAATGGAAGGGCCCTACAATTTTATGGCGAGTCCGAATCCGAAGCCAAACGGCTGAGCTGAGAAGCTTTATCAGGGCAGTTATACTCTCGGATGTTCGCGAGAGGTGGCGCAGTTGAAAAACCTTAAGATGTAATTTGTGTGTTTTCCCGGGATTGAAACTGGGGCCCCTCGCACAATAGTCCAACACACTAACCAGTAATCACTGAACCACTGCGCCCATTCGGTAAACGTATTCGAACAATTATTACACATATTTACGGAATGGACAAATACAGTACAATTTTAATAATTTATATTTTATGTATTTGAGATTGACGATCGCTAATTGATCAAGATTATATTGAATATCTACGCTAGCCAGACAGATTATAAAGGGTGTTTTTTTAGAGGTACGAGTACCTATAGTAATTCAATATGATGTAAAATACTGGAAGCTAATGTTAATGTCTATGATATTAGACTTATTTAATAGATAATTTTATGTCATTATACTGTTTAAGAATAATTTCGGCCATATTCGCGCCACGACTAGTTCGAATGAAGCGCAATCGTGAAGTCCAATTTTCAACAAATGTATCCAGCAACTGGCGCCGTATATCAGCAATAAAATGGCAAATGTTGACTTCCAAATTTTCCAACGTCTCTGGTTTATTGGCATAGACTAGTGACTTCACATACCCCAATGAAAGTAATCTAAATGTCTAAGATCACAGGATCGTGGAAGCCAGTTCACAGGTCAATTACGCAAAATTATGCGCTCAGCAAATGTTTCCCGCAATAAATTAATAGTGTCGCGCGCCGTGTGACATGTTGCGCCATCTTGTTGAAACCAAAGCTCTGTCACGTCAATGCCATTCAACTGAGGAACGAAGAATTTTCTAAAGCGCTCTCCATTGAAGGTAAAAATCTGGCCGGGATCGTCCTTAAAGAAATATGGGCCGATGATTCTACCAGCCCATAAAGCACCACAAACAGTGAGTTTCAAAGGATGTAAGGGCGTCTCAACAAATGCTTCCGGGTTTTCTCCACTGCAAATTAACCAAAAATGGGCCGCATCGGAGAACAAAATTTTGCGTGAAAAATAAGGATCAAGCTGAATCATGGTTTCGGCCCATTCACTGAACCTACGACGTGTATAATGGTAACGCGGTTTCAACTCTTGCACAATTTGCACGTGTTGTTCTGGCGTTAATCTATTCATCCTAAAATGGCAAAACGTTCTTACCACAAATCATCTTTCAACTGCCAAATTGACGATCTGTAGAAACAGTGTTGCCAGTTTAAAAACCAAATCTCTAAAAAAAACACCCTTTATTATAAATAAATAAATTACTTTACATGTGAGATATCATGGAGTCAAAGGGTAATAAGAAATAGTTTAAGGTTTTAAGAATTAAGTTTGAGTAAACTCTCAAGGGTGTTAGATAGGTCAGGATATGCCTTTTCCCGCTTAAAATAAAATGCAAAGCGGAAAGGGCGCTTCTTATGGTTACTTGTATTGCCTCAACGGTCCGTTATGTGGTTATGTATGTGGTCCCTAATAGAGTATAGATGCATTTATTATTTTAATTCTAATAACACATCAATGACTTCAGGTTGCAAAGATTATAGCTTTTTTTTAAGTTGCCTTATACCTATACATAATAGTATCGGAAGAAATGGGTAAATTGTGAAGTACATCTTCGGTGGTGGGGATTCATAACATCTTTCTTGAAAACGTTCCCTATAGAACTTATAATCTTTGTGATAGGCTTCTAAAACGTCTTCTGGTTCTTCTAATGGCTATGGACATTGTGAAGATCTTAATTACATTAACAGAAGGATTTTATCAACACTCACTGTCTCACGAGCATTTTGTATCAATTGTATTTGCAATATTTGCTTACAAATATGTACTTTTGGCCTACTTTTTGGAGCTTGCAGTACTATCTACCAGTTCACGTTCTCGTTCCCATAAGGCGTCAAAAAAAGTTTGTGTTTCTTTTTTTCGTTCAGAGAATGATCAGAGCAGACACCATATGCCTCGGGCCCCCAGAATCAATGGAAGGATATAAATCTCCTTGCCTGAAAACCTCTGTGCTAGATTCTGTAGAAATGATTGCTAACTGTACTTGGCTAATTTTTGTGCATATTGAAGGCATAAGTTGGTACTTTGCTGGGACCTTCCCAACGCACACCAACATCGCTTACTAAGAAGTGGGTTCCCCTTCACCAGTAGGATGTCCGTTATTTTTAAGATACGATCAGATCCTCAGATGTTAGGCTCAATGAAGAAAAAACATTATTTTCTTATTGATGGCAATCAAGTTTAGAATAGATGCTTCACCTTCCATAGTAAAAAATGCTTGTATTGAACCCCTCTACAAAATACCGTTATCAATTTTTGGCGCCGTAGTTATCGTACTCGTGCCCTTTGGAGGATGTGCGACACTGACATCTTCTTTTGTAAACCGGCTCGACATGCACGGTGCGTCTGGTGGGTTGGACGGGATACTGGGATTAATTTTATATATTAGGTTTTAATACGTTACAACTTACCTCTGAAAAATGTTACATTTTGCCCCGGAATTAAATTTAACAAAAATAACTAAATTTACAAAAAGAAATTCACACATAGTAAATACATAGTGAGCGTCAAAAGTGAATGAACACCGATGCTTTTTTGAGTTTTCTTTAGGCTTTGGATTTTGGAAACATGGCTAAAAACCAAAAATCTCCAAAAAGTTTAATAACGAAATAACAATAACAAAACATATTTAATTTCGAAAGCAAAAACACTTTATACAGATATTTAACAAATAATTGTTTCCAAACTCAAAAGATGTTTACTTACTTTTGACGCTCACTGTATATGTCTATCAAATACAGGGTGTCCCAGGTAATCCTTGAAGAGAATTATTATACCACCCTGTATGTAAACACATAATTCTAGCCAAAACAGAAATGCATGACGAAAAAAGACACTCAGCAGGGTACTTCTTCTGTGTGAAGAAAAAAGACAAAAAATAAAAAAAAAGTTACAAACCTGTTTTTTTTTTGGCATTGACCCTATAACTTTCTTTGCTAACGTCAAACGGTGTACTCAAGGTTTTTAACTTTCTCGTATACGTAAGTAGTAAGATAAAGATATTGTTTTCGTACAAAATTTCGAACTCGAGAACTGTCTGCCCCTGGGGAATCTAAACGCTTGGACGGATTTGTTTCAAACTTCGTATTTAGAGTTTTTGGACTTCCCGCTTGGACAATTTTTTTTTCATGCTAGCCATAATTATTAACGGTACTTCCCATATAAAAATTTTGGAGCAGAAAGGTAGCTCAAAACACAATTGAACAATTTTTTTTAAAATCTAAAATACATACTCCAATTAACTTAAATTTAAGTAAAGTTTGTGTTAAAAAGAAGCAGAATTCTCTAAAATGATTTTTTCGTTTATTCAAGTGGCGCAAAATTAGGGGCCCACCTTTTTCCTGTTTTTAGTTAACAAATTTTTGTTAATACTTAAAGCTTCATTTTTAAATCTTCCTTCTGGTCAAATCACAAAAATTAAATGAGCTTTAATTTAAAAAAGATTAGCAGCCCTATTATGGCTATCAAATATCAATTATTTGATACTTGATAAGATCTATCAATTCATTGATCATTTGGTATTATGAGTATCAATTGATAAATTTTACCCCATTGTGAATACTTATCAAAATATCATTGAGAATGGGTTCTGTTTTGACGTTTGACGTTTCCGATTTGTAGTTGGTTTTTGTTTTATGGCTGACGACTAGTTTTCGTTGAATAATGTTAGTTGTTTTTATTAAACAAAAGTCGCTTTTTTCGCAATTCAAAAGAACGACCAACACTGTTGATTGTGCAACGCCAATATTGAAGTTATTCCCAACGCTCAGTTGATAGTTTCCTTTTTGCAAATAATATTAAAATCGCCGCTACTCGTAGTTTAAGTACATTTGGGATGTCTACCGCTGACATTTCGCTCTAAAGTCGTTATTTTACATTAAAAACGAGGATACACATTTTTTAATTTGATGCGCCCGAATATTTGATACGTATCAACGAGAAATTTTTGGTTGATAGAAAATTTGATGAATATCTATATATATTTGATGAATATCAAATTTTTTGATAACCGTAATACCAAGTTTATCAATAAAACTATTCACAATAGATCTTAGATCTAATAAAATTCACAATTCATCAAAAATGTTGATAGGTTGATAACCATAATACCGATTCATTCATTTTGTTGATACGTATCAATTATTATCAAATATCGTGTTGATATTTGATAGCCATAATAGGGCTGTAGGTCTCTAGCATGCTTGGTTTGGGACCAATGGGCAATAGAAAACCGACATTATGGGGTGTGCTATTCAAGTGGCGCGGAGTGTTTATAAAAATAAGTTGTATTGTGTTTGTCGATAATGTTCTCTGTAATGCGTGAACCTTTTGATTCTGGAAATTTTTTATGAAAGGTGACGTTAATACCATGGTTTGTAAGTGTATACGGTCTTTGTAGGTGTATTGGTTCATGAGTTATAGGGGCGTGGCTCCGCCGATACAAAAAATTCATTCAAAACCTTATATCTCGAAAACCACTGTATCGATTGAGTTTAAATTTACATATAATCCTATGCATTGGCCCAGGAGTATTCCTGTCAAAATTGGACAAAGGGGCCGCCCATACACACAAAAAATTCAAAATCTTATATCTCGAAAACCACCAAATCGATTGAGCTCAAATCGGACAATCTTAGGTATTGGCCCAGGAGTGTTCCTGTTAAGTTTGAGAAAAATTAGAGAAAGGGGCGTGGCACCTCCCATACAAAAAAAAACATTCCAAATCTTACCGATCTAATGGCCCGGAAATGTTTCTGTGAATATCGGAAAAATTGGACTAAGGGTCCGCCTCCCATAGAAAAAAAAATCATTTCAAACGCTATTCTTCGACAGTCGTGGCTGCCAATGTTTGTAAAATTTTTAATATTGATATTCATTGTCCTGATGTAATAATACCTAATAAAATGCATTATGTACAATTTAGGAACACAGCAACACTGATGTAATCTGTGTTTAGGTTTAAAATGTATGTGTAGTCAAATTATGCGTGCATCATCATTGCTTTGTAAATGTTAGCTAGTTAGTATAAGCGGGACCTCCAACCTAATAAAGCCTATTGATACCAATGACCTAAGTGCGTTTTAGTCATCTCGTTACATGGTGTCAGAAGTGAACGCGAAAAAAAAAAGTAGTTGTGCTAAGCACACGAAACACATATTTTGTGAAGTGGACACTTGAGTGAAACAAACAATAAAAAAAAAAAAAAAAAAAAAAAAAACATTTGTTGTGCTAAGCACACGAAACACAAAAAAAAAATTAATTAGTAGTCATCAAACTTGTTGTGCGGAGCACAAGATATCATCGAGGCAATGGAGTCGAATAATGACGACATGCGCCCGCCTATTGCATCATTAGAGGGATCGAATCTTGCAACTGATTGGCCTCGATTCAAGCAACGATTCTGGATTTATATGCGCTCGCACGGAAAGATGCAAAAAAAACGGAGCTGGAAAAAGTGTCGATATTGCTATGGCTGATTGGCGAACGCGGCATCCAAATCTTTAACTCTCTGTTCCCAAACGATGGAGATATTGAGAAGTTGTTCTCAGCCGCTGCTGTAGCACAAGTAAGAGGAGGAGAAAATGATGCCGATGGAGGAGAAGAGGCGAATCCGGCTGAACAACAGCGGTTACCGCTCACATTAACTGTTGTGTTAACAGCGTTCGAAGAATACTGTCTGCCGCAGCAAAACTTGGCAATGGAATCGTTTAAATTTCACACAATTGTGCAAAAAGAGAAGCAACCCTTTGGCGAGTTTGAAACTGAACTTCGTACGCAGGCTCAGCACTGTTCCTTTGAGTGCACGAAATGTAAAACACCATATGCTGAACGTATGCTGCGTGACCGAATCATTGTTGCTGTACATGATAAATCGTTACAGCTAAAATTACTTGGCCGTCGAGAAGATTCTCTCCAGCAAGTCGCTGAATTATGTAAAGCTTTTGAAGCAGCGGAAATGAACAAACGGGAACTTGAGAGGAAGCAGACGCTGAAAGCGGAGACGAATATCAACGTTGTGGAAGAAGAGCAGTCACACTCAGCAGAAGCAGTCCAGAAGTCAACTTCTTGTTATAATTGTGGCCAGCCATTTAACGGAAAACATCGTCGATTTTGCCCGGCTCAAAACGTCGTATGCAACGAGTGTCACAAAAAAGGTCATTTTGCTCGATTTTGTCGCCAGAACAAGAGGAGAGACACGAAACCGGATCAAAGTTCATCATCAGCGAAGTCAATCAAACCTGTTAATTGGAGCGAATTAGGTAATAATTATAATATAGATTTAGAGTTAGTTGATGATGCACATAGTGTTAATATTAAGACAATTAAATATAATTTAAATTCTTCTAGAATAAATTCCGATGGTAGGCGCGTTGATAGTTGGTATAAGACTTATGAAATCCAAGGAAAACCAATTAAGTTCAAACTAGATACTGGGGCTGACGTTAGCTGTATACCTAAGCGCTTTGTTAAACATATTCCTGTCAATAAAATAACTAAAACAAAAGCTGTGTTAACTGATTACAGTTCTAATAAACTAAACTTATTAGGGATAGTAGAGCTAGGTTGTTTTGATTCAACAAAACAATTAGAACACAAGGCGTCTTTTCATGTTGTTGGCGATACATACGAACCATTGCTTGGCTTACCTGAATGCCTCTCATTCGGCTTGATTAAACGAATAACCACTCTTCACTCTCTGCCTGTTACGAAGGAGCAATTCATTGCTCAAAATAGTAAAATATTTGAGGGCTTGGGAAAATTACCGGGCAGGTGTTCAATCACGCTGAAAGAAAACTCCGTACCTTCATTAAAGTATCGAAAACGTATTCCATTAAGTCTAACAGCCAAGTTAAAGCGGCTGATTACGGATATGGTTAGGCAAGATATATTGGCACCAGTTGACTATCCAACCGATTGGGTGCATAATATGCAGATAGTGGAGAAAAAAGATGGGTCGTTGCGCATTTGCCTAGATCCTAGACCATTAAATGCATGTATAAAGCGTGAACATTTTCTAATCCCAACGTCTGAGGACATTTTAAGCCGCATGTCTGGTCAACGTATTTTTACGGTTCTTGATTGTAGTAATGGGTTTTGGCAAATGGAGCTAGACGATAAATCATCGGATCTGACAACATTTATGACGCCATTTGGTCGTTACAGATGGAAGCGTGTTCCATTTGGCCTTAACTGTGCTCCAGAAATCTTTCAAAAGAAAATGGTCCAAATATTTGGTGACATTGAGGGTGTTGAAGTCTACTTCGACGATATTCACATTGGCGCATCCGACGAGAGAACTCATGACTTAATCTTGTTAAAGGTAATTGAGCGAGCAGAGCAAAACGGTGTCAAATTCAATAAAGAAAAAATACAGTATCGTAAAAAGGAGGTAAAGTTTATGGGTCACATCATAGCTCATGGACAGATCAAACCTGATTCGAAATATATTCGTGCTATTACTGATATGCCAAAGCCTATGAACAAGTCAGATGTAATGCGTTTGCTGGGTCTTTTTAAATATCTGGCCAAATTTATCCCCAACTTGTCACAGCGATCTGCAAGCTTGAGAGAATTGACAAAGAATGGTTCGGAATGGAAATGGACTGGAAAACATGAAGCGGAGTTAAGTGACTTGATTAATTCAATTAGCTCAACACCTGTTCTTGCAACGTTTGACCAAAATAAACCCATAGTAATACAAACTGATAGCTCCAAGGACGGATTAGGCAGTGTTTTATTGCAAGAAGGCCAGCCTATAGCTTACGCTTCACGTAGTTTAACGGCCACTGAACAAAAGTGGGCGCAGATTGAAAAGGAGTTACCTACTTGCAATTGTTTTCGCATGCGAACGCTTTCATCACTTCATTTACGGCCGTGACTTTACTGTTCAATCCGATCACAAGCCGTTAGAAACATTAATAAAGCGCGAAATTGATGATGTAACTGCAAGGCTTCAGCGAATGTTCTTGCAGCTGCTTAAGTATCCCCGATTAACAATTGTTTATACCCCTGGGAATCAAATGTTAGTTGCAGACTGTTTATCGCGTGCAGCCTTGGCAGAAATGGACCCGGGGTATAGGGAACTCGACCATATGATTCATTCTCTAACAAGGCGAGTGTGTTTGTCGAAGGATAATTATGACTTATATGTTAGCACCTTAAAAAGTGATGAACACCTGAGTCGTATAGTAAATTATGTCCTCAATGGTTGGCCCTCATATCATCAATTAGATGATTTTGGTCAAGTGTTTCACAGATTTAAATGTGAATTACATTACGAGAATAATTTGTTGTTTAAAGACCATAGGCTCGTCATTCCAAGGCAATTGCAACCCAAAATATGCAGGTGGCTACATATTGCCCATTTAGGAATTGAGAAAACGTTAGCCCGTGCACGTATGCACTACTTTTGGCCAGGAATGACGGCTGATGTCACTAATCTTGTTGCAGATTGTATTGTCTGTGAACAGTTCAAACGAAATAACCAAAAAGAGCCTCTAGTCCAAAATGATGCCCCCGAGTATCCATGGCAACGAGTATCCGTTGACCTATTTGAGTATGCTGGTCGAGATTACATTGCGTTGATTGACGCATATTCGGGATTTATCTGTTCCGAGCGATTGTCGAACAAGAGGTCGGGTCACATTATTCATGTTTTAACAGACATATTCAATCGCTTTGGATATCCTACAGAAATCCGTGCCGACAATAGTCCATTCGGCTCGCGTGAGTTTGATAATTTTGCCAATGATTCAAACGTGGTATTCAAATATTCTAGTCCGAGTTATGCACAGAGTAATGGTTTGGCCGAAAAAGGTGTCGCAATTGCAAAAAACATATTGAAGCGTTGCTACGAGGAAAATTCAGTAGCTGAGTTCCCATATCGGGTATTGGAATACAATGCGACACCTATCGCTAGTATGAAAACAACACCTGCCCAGTTATTCTTTGGTCGTCAAATTAAAACGAAATTGCCGGTAACAAATAAATTACTACATCGCGCGGGTATTGAAGAGTCGGTCGTTCGAGATAAAATTGATAAAAAACGGAAGAAACAAATGCAATATTACAATCGCCATGCGAAACCACTTCCGTTTTTGAATGTGGGGGATCGAATAATGTTTAAAAAAAATAATAATAACAAGGAATGGTTCTATGGAAAAATTCATCGTCGAGTTAATGATCGCTCATATGTTATCGTCGATAACTTTAACAATTTTTATCGTAGAAATCGTAGATTTATTTCTAGGACCACAAACAATAGACAAAAAACAGGAGACTTATTGCTAGACGAAAATATAAACCCATACTTAGAGAGTAATGTCAGCAGCCAGGCGAACTTTAACCCAATTCCGGAAATCCGACCTTCTGTCGGAGTTGATCATTCAGTATCAGCAAATGAGCCATCGGTTAATCTTGATGCAAATAATCAGGAAAGTCCCGTTGGCCAGAGCGCCGGTTGTCCGGAACCTTCAATTTCGGCACCTTATCGAACGCGGCACGGACGGATGATCATTCCGCCAAAACGCTATGGGGACTGGGCTAAACAATAAAATATATATAAAAAGAAAAAAGAGCGTGTAATAATACCTAATAAAATGCATTATGTACAATTTAGGAACACAGCAACACTGATGTAATCTGTGTTTAGGTTTAAAATGTATGTGTAGTCAAATTATGCGTGCATCATCATTGCTTTGTAAATGTTAGCTAGTTAGTATAAGCGGGACCTCCAACCTAATAAAGCCTATTGATACCAATGACCTAAGTGCGTTTTAGTCATCTCGTTACACCTGATAGACACGAATATTATCTAAGAATATTATCTAGGCAATACGATTCCTGGAAAAACCAAAAATGTTTTGTACCATAGAGCATTACAATAAAATCTGTTTATCACTGATTTAAATGAATTTGAGATAGATTTTTTTATTTTTCTATTCTGCATTACGAAATGTGATATACATATATGTAGTTAACCTGACTTTGATTTCTGCTTTCCGCCTAAGAGGTTATCCAAATTCAATTTATATTGTTCTGCTTATGGAAATAAAATTATATGAGTTAAACAAACCTTTAATTTCTGGAAACTCAAAAATAGATAGTGGAGCGGATGGGTCCTCACACAGTTATCGGTCTACCTTGTCTTAAACTAGTCCGCCTTACAGTTCCTGGAATATCTCTGTGCGTGACCAGGAACCCAGCACAATCTACCCCAAGCATTATTTTTGGCATTATTTTACCAACTTTGATCTATTGTGTATGCAGGACTTTAGAAGCTACCTGAGTGTCTATGTAAACTGATATAAACTACGAAAGGCTTTCCAAGACACATAATGTTGTGCAGAGTGGCCATAGGATGTACCTAAGGGCGCTTGTTTATCTTCCAATAGAATTTATATTACATTTCTTTAAAAATTAAGAACTGATTCAGCAATTTACAATTTTATCTGATGGCTTTTATTTTCAGAAATTCATCACACTTCTATGCGTCCTCAGTCTTACCCAAGCCGATCCCGCACAGATACCGGATTGCATACATGGGCATGCGGGCTACTCATATCCCGCGCCAGAAGTGAAATTTTCAGTTGGGCCAGCCCAAAAGTCGGTCAGTATAACACCAGCAGTTTCAACCTACTCAGAAGGTGGAAGCCTGAAGTATGCATCAGTGGGTGAGTCCGGAAGTAACTATGAGTCATCGGCGGAATATTCAGGATATTCAACGGGCGGTGACATCAAAATTGAAGCCTTTGTTCCAGGAGTTAAGTCATCATCGTATACCCCAGCTGTGACGTACGCCAAAGCTGCCGGCATCACGTATGCTGATCAATCACCCGCATCGAAATATGCTGCCGTTGTCCCGTCCGGGATAACGGTCTCAAATTATGTGGCACCAGCTGTCAGTAAAACCATTTATTCAGCTCCAGCAGTGTCGAAAATCGCATCCGGCTCAGCATATGTCGCTCCCGCACTTAGAGGATCTGCATACTTACCGCCACGTATCCCCAATATTGCAACAGGTCCAGCGTATGTAACTTCAACTGTGACAAAATATGGTTCAAAGATCGCCACTGGGCCAGCGTATGTGGCCCCAGCGGTTACAAAAGTTTCAGGCGCTTATCTCCCACCAGCTACAAGTGTCACATATTCGCAGCCCTCTCCAGCCATCGCCAATGTAGCATACACAGCTCCGGCACTAACGAAGTACTCATCTGCAGGTGACGTATCGACGTCATACATTTCAAGTCCGGTATTATCTAAATTACCTGCACAGATTGCAAAAGTTGCATCGTATTCATCTCCAGGATATTCATACTCACAGTCAACTCCAGCAGTCTCCAAGGTTGCGACATACTCTTCACCCGCGATTTCATATGGACCAGGTTTGGCAAAGGTGGCGACTTATACATCTCCAGGATATTCATTTGGTAGCGTATCGCCAGCTGTTTCCAAAGTAGCCACTTATTCTTCACCTGGTTACTCATACTCCCATACAGGACCAGCTATATCTAAAGAAGCTACCTTCTCCTCGCCAGGCTATTCATTCGGTCTTACCGGACCTGCAGTATCAAAGGTTTCTACATACTCATCACCTGCGATTGGCAAGATAGCTTATTCTTCGGCGGCCGATGTGTCACATCAGTACCTCTCGGGAGGAGCAAAGTTCGCTGTTTCGTCATATGCGCCAGCAATCACATACTCAGCACCAAGTGTGGCGAAGATTTCGTCATACACTGCTCCAGCTACTTACTCATACGCGGCCCAACCAATAATCACGAAGTATGCCCAAGCTGCTTCCCCACTCCATGCTTATTCGTATGCTCCAGCGGTGCCTTCTTCCTACATATCTGGAGCAACTAAATTTGGTTACGCTGCCTCAGGTCCAGCAGTGTCAAAAATTGGATACGGTTCTTCCGGCCTCTCTTACTCCTCAGGTGGAGCAGTTTCCCACCAATACGTGTCAGCTCCAGCTAAAGTAGCAGCGTACGCAGCACCTATCTCAAGTTATTCTGTTCCTGCGGTGGCAAAAGTGGCATCATATGCAACACAAGCTGTAAAATATTCATCAGCTCCTGTTGTCTCCACTCAGTATATATCAGCACCAGCTAAGGTCGCATATTCCACCCCATCTGTAGCAACGTATTCAACGCCCGCTGTTGCGAAAGTGTTGTCGTACTCTGCCCCAGCAATCTCCAGCCACTATGTTCCGGCACCAGCAAAAATTGTATATGGTGCACCATCTATCGCTAAGGTGGCATCATATGCTGCTCCATCTGCTACCTATTCATCGGCACCAGCAGTGTCCACACAATATATTTCATCACCAGTCAAGGTTGCAACTTATGCCGCCCCAGCTGTAGCTAAAGTGGAGTCATACGCTGCTCCAGCTATAGCAACTCAATATGTTTCAACGGGATCAAAAATAGGCTACGCTGCTCCGGCAGTCTCAAAAGTAGCTACCTATTCATCAGCGCCTGCTGTGTCCACTCAATACATTTCTACTCCATCAAAGGTTGCTTATGCTGCTCCTGCTGTTGCCAAAATCGCATCCTATCCCACTGTAGGAGCTCATGTTGGCCCATCTATAGCGACGTACTCCGCTCCTGCTGTTACTAAAATATCATCATACTCTGCGCCAGCAGTCTCCAGCCACTATGTTCCGGCACCAGCAAGCATTGCATACGGTGCACCATCTATCACTAAGGTGGCGTCGTATGCTGCCCCATCTGCTACCTTTTCATCTGCACCTGCAGTGTCCACTCAATACATTTCTACTCCAGCAAAGGTTGCTTATGCTGCACCCGCTGTTGCCAAAATCGCAGCCTATCCCACCGCAGGAGCTCATCTTGGCCCATCTATAGCGACGTACTCAGCTCCTGCTGTTACTAAAATATCATCATACTCTGCGCCAGCAGTCTCCAGTCTCTATGTTCCGGCACCGGCGAGCATTGCATACGGTGCACCATCTATCACTAAGGTGGCGTCGTATGCTGCCCCATCTGCTACCTTTTCATCGGCACCAGCAGTGTCCACACAGTACATTTCATCACCAGCCAAGGTTGCAGCTTACGCCGCACCAACTGTGGCTAAGGTAGAGTCATACGCTGCTCCAGCGATAGCGACTCAATATGTTTCAACGGGAGCTAAAGTAGGATATGCTGCTCCGACAGGCTCAAAAATAGCGACTTATTCATCAGCACCTGCTGTGTCAACACAATACGTCTCTGCACCTGCTAAAATTGCTTATTCCGCTGCCAAGGTGGCATATGCCACACCCGCTTACTCCACACCAATAGTAGGCAAGGTAGCATCATATTCACATGCTGCTCCAGCTGTAGCCACTCAATACATTTCGGCGCAAGCTCCAACAATTTCCAAGGTAGCATCGTATGCCGTTCCTTCAGTTCAATATTCATCGGCGCCTGCAGTGTCATCCCAGTACATATCAGCACCAGCCAAAATCGCAGCATATGCCTCTCCAGTTTTAGCTAAGGTATCATACGCTGCTCCGTCTACACAATACGTTGGAACAGGAGCTCAAATCGGGTACGGTGCCTCGAAAGTTGCAACGCACTCATCTGCACCTGCCGTTTCCACTCAATACATTTCCGCACCAACTAAGGTAGCTTATGGTGCTTCCAGTGTTGCTAAAATAGCAACTTACTCTGCTCCTGCAATTGCAAAAGTAGCTTCCTATGCAGCACCAGTTGTGTCGTACTCAACAGCACCAGCAGTTTCAACGCAGCACGTCGCTGCTCCGTTGACAGTGGCATACGGTGTTCCAGCTATCAGTAAAATAGCAACAGTTACAGGAGCCCCACTAGTTTCTACCCAATACGTGTCCGCTCCAGTCAACACAGCCACACATTCGGGGGCCGTTATAGGAAAAGTTGCGTCTTATTCTTCGGCGCCTGCTGTCTCCACACAGTACATTTCTGCACCAGGCAACGTGGCTGGTGTCGGAAAGGTAGCTTCATTCTCATCTTCCTCCATTAGTGGATACCAAACTGGTTCCTCTGTTACGAAGGTGGGTTCGTATGCTTCTCCTGCGGTAGCGACATACACAACAGGACCCGCAGTAACTAGGTTGTCGACATACTCATCACCAAGCATTGGAGCCTATTCAGTTGGGCCTGCAGTATCTAAGATTGCCACATATTCATCACCAGGCATAGCGACCTACTCAACAGGATCTGCAGTATCTAAGCTGTCTACATATTCATCACCAAGCATACAAACATATTCCGCGGCACCTGCAGTGACCAAAGTTGCTACGTATTCATCGCCAGGCATAGCCACCTATTCAGCGAGTCCTGCAGTATCTAAACTTTCGACATATTCATCGCCGGGAATAGCTGCTTACTCCACAGGATCCTCATTATCTAAGCTTGCCACGTATTCATCTCCAGGTATAGCGACCTATTCGACGGGACCTGTAGTTTCTAAGGTGGCTGCATATGCATCACCTGCAATTGCATCATACTCAGCGGGATCTATTGTATCTCATACACCTGTAGTAACAAAGGTTTCCGGGTATTCAGCGCCAAGCATAGCAAGCTACTCAGCAGCGCCTGTAGTTGCAAAGATTGCCACGCCAGTAGTAGCTACGTACTCCACAAGACCAGCGACTTCTCCATACCATAGCTTAGGTATTGCAACACATCAATCTGGAGCAAGTGGATATTCGGTTTCGACAGGGCACGGTATCGGAATAGGCCATGGGAGCCTAGGTACAATAACTGGCCCCGCTGTGGCATACCAGTCTGGATTATCTTTAGGAAAGGTTGGGGGCTATGCCGCTCCAGCTACAGTTTCATATCATGGTCAGAAAGTGATTGGCAAACTGGCATCGCCAGGACTTTCCTATACTACAGCACCAGCTTTCGGATCATCACACTCTGGTTCAACTTTAATTGCTGGTCATCCATCTAGTGGTATTGGGATCTCAGGGGGCTCGATTGGAAGTTACGGTGCTATTACGTTAGGCCACTCGTCAGTCTCCCCTTCAGTAACATACCATGGTGCTTTAGCTCAAGCGGCTGGACGAGGTGGAATTGCGCTTAGTCAGGCCCTCGGTGCAGGTATTTATGGAACTCCATTCAACAGATACGCCCCAGTAGCGCCGGCAGTAGCGACGTATTCAGCAGTGCCAGCATCGCTTGTAAAAGCAGTTCCCACCACTGTTGTCAAGCCAGTACATTCGAAACATTTAGAATACTATGTAAGTACATATATTTAACATTCAATCTCTAAATATATAAAATGAAATGTCCGTTTGTCTCTCCATACCTCAAGAACTATTTATCCGATTTGCAGGATTATTCTTTCTGATTTATAGATTAGAGGAGAACGGTGAATTTTTTTATTTATACATAGATCAAATTTAACACTATCGAAAGGTTGTCATCCAACAGTCGCCCATTTAGGTTTTAAATTCGTACTCCTACGAATCAGTATGAGTTTATTAAGGGGGCTAGGGGCTATCCGTATTTACCTTAAAACGTACCTACCTAACAATTCTTCTGATTTATTGCTTCTATGACGTTCGTAAAATAAAAATCTTCTCTTGATGCTCTCATATCAAGTTATAATACATAGTGTGCACACAATTTTTTGAAATTGGTCATTTTCATTTTGTTTCCTTGTACCCAGGAATTGAATTGCTTAACCCTTTCGATCCCGATGTGTACAGAGACCAATATAACTTATTTCTTAGGTTGTCCCTATTCAGAAAAGTGAGTTAAAATAATTTCCAGTCTAAAATTGAAAATTATATATCAGGGGACAAATATGTCCCATCCGTATTTTTGGGTGGGACTGGGACACATATATGTATCCCATTCAGTAATTTGTGCTGAAAAAAATTGTAATTAATAACAAAAATGAATATACAAAATGAGTTTTTTATTAAAAAAAATTAAATTGAATGAAAATAAACAGAAAACAAAAGGTGAAGCACATTCACTTCAAATTCATAGAAAATAATCGAAAGAACATCAGGTATAACTAACGGTCGTATCTTTTTGCAGACAAAAAAGGGGATAAATGCCCGAAATTTGGAGATTTCAAGGGATATCACAATTTAAAAAAGAGGATATATAGGGGATACATTTTTAACTTGTTTTCGCACTGAAATTTATGAAATTCAAGAATAGTATCAATACAAAAATTAATGTAAATTGTGTTTAATAAATTATAATTATTTTTAAATTACATTTATGTGTTTAATAAACAACCAATGTGCCATTATCGCCGTCAGAGTCTACCCCGATATCTCGAAAAAAAAAATCTCGAATGTAAAGATCTCGAAAAAAAATTTCGAATTTAAAAAATCTCGAAAAAAAAATCTAGAAAGCATAATCTCAAATAACAACAAGTAAAAGTGTTATCATCGGCCTGGCCGATGCTTTGATACCCTCCACTGTATGTACTGTACAGGTACACGCCTGTGTCTAATATTCTTTTTGTATGGGAGGTACCAGAACTACTTGACCGACATAGCCCATTTTCAATACCAACCTGACGACGGTAAAAAGAAGTCCTCCCACAAAATTTCATATACCTAGGTCAATTCGTTTGTACGCTATCGTGTTTTCAACAGACAGACGGACAGACAGACGGACAGACAGACGGACAGACAGACGGACAGACAGACAGACGGACATGGCTAAAGTGAGATACCTACGTATGGGGGGGGGGGGGCATGCTGCCCCCTGCAACTCCCCTGCCTGGGTTTACTGTTTGGAAATGGGGTGGGTGCAAAAAAAAATCTTGAATTTACTTTTTATTTTCGAGATTTTTTCGAGACATAGTCTTTCGAGATTTTTGTACATTCGAAATTTTTGCATTCGAGATTAAAAAAAACTTTTCGAGATTTTTAGCCTTCGAGATTACGTCATGATCCCTCGCCGTCGTCGTCATTCGCATCTGAATCGTTTTCGATAGCAATAATTTCTCCACTTTTGGTTTTCTTCTTATATTTGTCTTCTGCAGCGATTGAACGAAGCAATCCAGACTTCGTTTTCAGAAATTTGTAGAATTCAATGCATGAGTTGAGTACTGAATATTACATTTTACTGTGAGAGTTACTTTTAACGTTTTGATTTGCAATTTTCATTGGTCCAAGACTTGGTCATCGCAGTAAAGACTCGTTCCACCAATAATATGTCTGTTTTTTTCCACATCTATCTCAGTGAAGTAAAGTAAAGAAGGATTTTTAACATGCAATTGCAACAACTACGAACTGTTTGACACGTTCGAGACTCTACATAGTTGTTGTAATTGCGTGTTAAAAATCCTACTTTACTTTACTTCACTGAGATAGATGTGGAAAAAAACAGACCTACTGTTGTTCCCGGCAAGCACAAAATATATTCATTCCACCAACATAGCAATTTCGTTGTGCTCACTAGTTTCGGCTTGCAGATGTTTGAATATTTCCACCAGAAATCTGCTATGGTGAAAAGAGGAGTTTATAGGATAAAAAAGGGATTTTGGAAATTTTCAGGGGATAGTTTCTTTGACTTCGAAAAAAGGGATAATCCCCTAAAAAAGAGGATAGATACGAGCGTTAGGTATAACGAAAAGCTTTATTTTTGGAAAACTGCAAAACATTCAAGGCAGAGTGGAATCTGACACTCTTGGCATATAGTCTTAGTCCGCTTCTCCTTCCCTTTTTGACTACAGGACGCACAACGCCTGCGCGTATTGCCTTGTACCGGCAAATGTGTTGAAGTTGGTGCATTCTTCCTTCCATAACGGCTTCGGCGTTGAATTTTTGATGTTGCTTTTCCCTCTTCAATTAAATTTTCGGCTACGTTTACCAGATAGTCAATATATGGAGCCTTTTTGCGTCCTAATTGGGAGTGTATGACCCAGGAATTGACAAGCGACATCATAAGAAGACGGTAGAATACCTTTTTCCACCATTTGGTCGATTTCCTGTCAAGCTCATACAATCCTGACATTTGGTCTGCTCGGTCTACTCCTCCCATCACCGATCTATAAAATTTCACCATTTCTGGACACGACACACATACTGTTGACCATTTTTTAATTTTTTGTTTATTGTCGTTGTGCCAGCTTTGTGGCAGTTACTGACGACGTTAACTTCTTTAGTGTCATGCTATTTAGTAAACATGATTCCAGAATTGCTGGATCGGAATATTTGTGTTCACCCTTCACTAGATTTTGACTTATCACTGGTAATTTTTTGCGGTTAGCCATGGCAGTTCCTAAGGCGGCAAAATGCAAGGTTTCAAGCAGATTGATACTTGTGAAAAATCGGTCAAAGCAAAGAGTGACATCAGGTTGTCTTATTGTGCTGGCTAGTTGGTTGACAACGCCTTCACCTAAAGTTCCTAGAACGATCTCGTGTTCTTTACCGCAGTAAATGTTAAAGTCGTAAGTATAACCAGTCAGAGTATCGCACCTGAGCCACATTTTTATTCCCCGTTTTGTGGGTTTCAGAGGCATGTACTGTTTCATTGACGGTCGTGAACTTAGTCATACTCTCGTCAATGCTTTGGTAAGAACTTTCCATCCTGGCTTTCATAAAACGATTTTTCAAGCATTGGACGATGTCTTCAACGTAATATAACCTCGTTGCTTCCGCTGGCTTTTCGGGCGAAGTAAAATACATTTTCGAAGACACCATCTGAAAACGGTCGCGAGAAATAGCCGACTTTATTGCTTCGTTTCCCATTGATTTATGTTTTGACCAGTAGTTCCTAACAGCGGGAAGATCATTGTATGACATGATCATCATACAACCAGTAACAACTTTCATCTCACCAATGTCTGTCATTTTTAAGTTACATTGGGCTGGTTTTAGTTTGCGAACTATTTCAATACGCTCATTTGTACATTGGGTTATACGCATAAACATACTTTCGGGGAACAATTTTTTAAAAATTTGCAACGGATGGTCAGCAGCGCTGCCCCCGCAAGAGGTCGAAACTGTAGTACGAGGGCTTTTAAAATGTAGTACAATTAAAAAAAAAAAAAAAAAAAAAAAAAAAACAAATAAAAACACGAATAATTACTTAATAATGATTTTTTTAAGTAAATAAACATGAATTCATAAGTAAACAATTAGGAAAAAATTAAATACATACAGTTCGAAAAATAATCACAGAAACTAAAATTAATATTACATATTACTAAGTAGGTACATAGTACCTACCTATGTACAATAAAAATGAAAAATAAGAACTATATTACATTTAAAAATTATTTTGGATAATGGTTGGCATTGTGAAAGATAAGGATTCAGGCAGTATATATACATTTCCCTGATCCCTGACTAATTCCTTGGACTGCAGTATTGCATCGACAGTTGGTATTGAAAATGGGCTAAGTCGGTCAAGTAGTTCTGGTACCTCCCATACAAAACCACTATTAGACCCATGCGTGTACAGCTGTACAGTACATACTAGCTCGCATGGCGAACATTTTGCTTGATTTTGATGCAGTGGAGGGTATTAAAGCATCGGCCAGGCCGATGATAACACTTTTACTTGTTTTTAATTAAATTTAAACTAGAAAAACAACGCTCTGCAGTGGCACTTCTATGTGGGAGATCGCACAATGTTAACATATAGTTACATATTTTTTTAAATGCAGGCTTTTTGTTTACATACAGAAGTCAGTTTGTAGTAACAACAGGCTTTGGGAAAAAATATAGTTTAATAATTTTTTTATTATTATGTTGGAAGTGTGAGAAATTGTAGTACAAAGTACGCAATTAATAATTGTACGTACTCACTTTTTTGACCAACAAAATGTAGTACAAACGCTACAATTGTAGCAAGGGGGCAGCGCTGATGGTCAGTCCTCGCAAACTCTAGGCCTATGGTAGGTATTCGATAGCTATACTTACGGTCTTCCTTGGCTCGTAATGTGGCTCAGGTGTAGACCAAATTGTGGTCGCCGGAGATATGATCACTTTTTCTTCTTCAGACTCTTCTTCCAATTCCTCGTCTTCAGATGATTCATCTTGTCGTATTTCTTGAGCTGGCATCTCTGCTTCATTGTCCGTCTCTTCCTCTGAACTACTCTCGAGGTCAACGTCAGTCGGCAAATATTCATCCTCACTACCGCCAGAAAAATCCTCATCATCGTTTCCTTCTTCCAATAGCTCATTGATTTGATTTGGCTTCAATGACGTTGACATATTGCACCGAAATCTAACAACGTAGTAAACGTAAAAATATGCAAAACAGTTTGTCCTGACAGATTAGGGATCAATGCCCATACCAAAAGGTAAGAGCAAGGAAGCTAACATTTTTAAACAAATGTTCTTTTTATGGCTAATGGGGAAATTTGGGGAGATTCGAACTCCAAAGGGAAAAAAGGGAAATCAATGTTTGTATGGGAAAAGTCCTATTTTACATCTTATTCACTCACCGAATCATCAACTCCCAGCCTAAACCGTTTGCCCTAGAAAGCTGAAATTACACAGAAGTTCCCTTTATGATGTGTAGTACAAGCAATAAGAAGGAAAGTTCGAATTTCAAACCTTAAAGGGGTAAAATGGAGGGTCAAAGTGTGTATGGGAGACTTTATATTTTTCATCCGATCGACTTCGAACTCGTTTGTGTACTCTATAAATGTATCTACCTACCTATAAAATGTTTAAAAAAATCAATATATCCGATTCTGGAAATTTTTCTTGGCGCCCGAGTTATTGGCGACGCCTTTTAAAAGGGTTTTTGTAAAGACCTTACCTATATTTTATTAAATTTTCATTAACAGTCATAAATCTAAATCAGTGCAAAAAAAACTTGAATCCATTTTTAGACAATTACTTCACTTATACCTACTCTTTGACCTGTTTTCTCCAATATGGTGTTAAACATATTTTTCAGAGATACTAACTACTCCTTATGTACTTTTTTAGGTATGTTTCCTGTGCGATATAAAAATATAAAAGAGGAAACTAACTTACTGTAAAGAATTCTCTGTGTACCAAATCATGAGGTCTACGCGAGGAAAGCCGCGGGCAAAAGCTAGTACTTTACAAAACTAAAGAAACGCTATATACCTAAGTACTGCACTAAAAAGCAAACAAAATAAGTATGATGATTTTTAGTATGAGTATGTATGATTTTTAATGCAGTACTTATAAAAGCGTTTCATTCGTTTTTTAGACTATTATTTTCTTTACCTATAAAAACAGTAGATTTATTTTTTTTGGTATTACTTACAAATTTTTTTTTCTACTTTCATGCAGGACCAACAATTAAGACATTTAAAATAAAATAAACATTAACCTGTGTTTCATAGCTAGTGAAACCATTTAAAAGAAAGTGCGCACAACTTGGTTTTGGTTTCACAAAACTTTTTTATTCATTGCAAGTTCTTTATAATCCTCAAACGATCATATTAGACTTATTACAAAAATAATCGTAAAAAAAGAAATTATTTTAAATACCTACATAAAGTAAAGAGTTTGTTTTTAAATCCGAAATTCTAATTTTGTGCCGTGTAAGTATTTTCTTTAGTACCTACCGTTATATGAAAATTACCGTACGTTCTGGAGCCACAAATACCAAAAAGGAACGAACTGGTTAGCGTCCCATTACCAAACAAAAAACACATATTAATCAACCAATTTTCAATTACGGCGATAAAGCAACTCGAAAGATTGAGTCTCGCAATTCGGTATTCTTCCACCGCCTTTTCAAGGTGTAGATACATACATACATGTATTTGTGAATAAACTACTAAACTGATTTTATTCAAACTTTGTATTATTTGTAGTTTGTAAGTTTAATAGCTCTTTGTTGTTTTACATTCTACACTGAACGTTAACGTTACGTCGGAAATAATGTTTTTTTAAAACGAATATTTTACAAAAACGCAGCTTTCCCTATTTGAATTAAAATTTCTATTTGAGCTAAATATAATTTTTTCTAGTAAGGCTGCGAATGAAGTAGTCATTAAGAAAGAGCGTACAAAAGAAACAAGAATTAATATTTTTTACGGGACTTTTTATTAGCAAAATCATATATCATCATAGTATATGGTGTTCATTATCTCTGCTTCTATGTAGAGAAGACCTAAAGAATTCATTTTTTCTTGAGACAATGAACCCCTTTAATCATTTTTCACGCGTTCTAAACAGGAAAAACTTCTTTCCCCAAACAATTTGTAGCGGAGTGGAAAGTGCGATGCTGAGAGCTATATCCAGATTAAGGTAAAAATTAGACAGAGATTGTGTCCTCAAAAACGTTGAGAGACTGACGAGTGAGTTTGATCCAGGCTTCACTGCACAATTTGCAGTTTTATTAGAGGAAATGTGACTATGAAAATGCACACATTCTTGAACCAATTTTTCTTTAAAGCTTAAGTAAGCAATATGCCTTTTTTTATATTTCAGCCCTCGGTCTATCAAGGATGACCAAAAAGTGTTCACTCTGAAATTATCTCTGGAACCGTAGGGTAACATCATTCGATGTTTCATCCGTAATTTTTTTAACTTTCTCCTATACGTAGTAAGCGAAAGATATTGTTTTCGTATACAAACTTTTGAACTCGAGATTTTGATCGATTTTGATATTATGATGATAGGGGAACTCCCACCCCTGGGAAATCTAAACGCTTGTACGTATTTGTTTCAAACTTAGTATTTAGAGTTTGTGGGCTTCCCGGTAGGAGGCGTTTTTTGTTATGCTAGCCCTAATATTGACGATACTTCCATATCGTCGGCTAAGGATGCAAACCTCGTAAATCCATTTTTGTAAATTGTGCAGGACAGTGATTTATAATGTTCAATTAACTACCCATTGTATACATTTTACATTTCTTATATTGTTTTTTATACCATTTGATTATTTTTTTGCGTTCTTTAGACGTATAATAACAAAACTTTGAAAAATTTACTACTTACCATTCTTTTGTTACTTACGAGGTTTTCTTCTTCACAAAACAAAAGTTATGAAGGATTTAGGTTTTCTTTCTAATAAAACGTAGTTTCTTTAATTGTTTTCCTTTATTTTAGGAAATTACTTTAAATTATTTTAAAGTTATTATTTAGTTTTATTTACATAAAACTAGGTCAGATAAGTATAGGAAATAAGAAATAGAAGTTAGCTCAAAGATAAATTAGATGAAATAAGAATTTGTTGTTAAGTAGGTACATTATTAAAAGAAGAATAAATTGAAGATGGAGAAATAAAACAGATAAACTTCCATCTGGGTGTGTCCTTTCACCAGTATTTTTTGGAAAAGTTTAACTTTGTGGAAAACAGTTATGTTAAGCAGTGCACTTGCCAAGACGCTGCTTCTGTTTTGAAAAACACATCTTTCACTGTAGATGTGTAGAAAATAATGTCTTTACCAACTTTGGTTGGTACAATTCTCTCAACAAGAAAATTACACAAAATAAATTAAAACTCATCAGCTCTTACTCTACCTTCAGCTTCGTGCCATAAACAACAAAAACCTTCATGTGTTGCCAAGTCATAAGTGGTGAAGTTGTGAACTATAAGGTTTTGGCGGTAGTACAAAGAAGACACGTCTGATTTGGGGGAAAGTAAGACCGACTGCGCCACCTCTCGCGAACGTCTGACAAACATCCGAGGGTATACCTTTCCTGAAAAAGCTTCTCAATTCAGCCGTTCGGACTCGGCATAAAATTGTAGGTCCTTCCATTCGTCCCAAAAAATAAAACTCACACAAACGAATTTAAGACCGACTGTAAATCTACAGTGAACACTTTTTTGGTGGGGTCAGATTTATCTTTATTTTTTTCATCTGGAGCTTCATCTTTGAGCCTTGTATGTTCGAAATAGATATATAGGCTAGGCCCAATAAAAAATATTTTTTATTTACATTTTTAAAAGAAACAAATAAAAAAATAATCGAAGTAAAAGATCACATGATAATACGAATTAACACCCTCAAATAATACAATAATTTAAGATTTTAAATTTCATTATATGAACTCGTTTCCGGTTCCTCTAGTCTAGCCTGTCACTATCTGAGTTGGTGATAAACAATGTGAACCGTGGCGAAATGTATTTTCTTCTCATCTCCATTGTTTACCGCCAAATTTACGTGTCGATGTGATAGCTACAGAGTAAAAACACGGGACTGAAGCCATTAAAAAAATCACAACAAATCAAAATTATCTATATTGGAGAAAATAAGAAAAGCTCGTAAATCCATTTTTTATGTACATTGCTTATGAAAGAAAACCAACTACATCCACCTGCACATAGAAAACCTCTTTTACTCTAAGAATATTATCTCTTTACTTTGATATATTTAAACGATTTTAATTAATCTCACTTACCTTCTTCAAATAAAACCCGACAATTTCAATAAAAACAATTTTTTGCCGATAAATAAGGCTTTTTAATTTCACTCTTCGTATACAAACTACTTTTTCTACTAAAAGCTGTGGATTTACGTGGTTTTCCCGTTTTATAATAGCATACTTGGATTTAAGATGTTTTCTTTTTTGTCTTTTTTTGCCATTTAATATAACAATAAAATGCTGTTTTTTGAATCCAGACGTAGATTTCAGTTCCTACTTGATATATTTCCAAAAATTTTTGGCAAAAAGTGGATTTACGAGGTTTGCATCTTTAGCCGACGATATACAAATTTTAAGAAATATTAAACAATTTCAATTTTTTCGAAAACGGCTCTAACGATTTGAACCAAAATTGATAGTTGAGTTAATGTAGGCATGCTTAACATGACTGCATGCATACCCAGTCCAGCAACGGCAGTTTTGAAAATTGGCTTTTTCTCGAAAACGATAAAAAAAAAAATTATTTTTAAGGTACTATTGTTTATATCCTGAAGAATACGTCGTACTCAGTTTTCAGCTAAATAACAGTGCTTTTCGAATTCAAAGTTGTAACATTTGTCAGCATAATTTTACAAAAAACCGCTCTTACGATTTTGATCAAAATACATATTTAAGACAACATAAGCATTCTAAACATGATCACGTACTTAGTTTTTCTCAGAAAACTCGAATACCTATAGCCGTTTTATGAATATTTCTCAAAAATGACTACCCAAATCCCTATGTATTCACACCCGGCATATTTTTGCAAAGCCCAAAACAATAGTGGCAATATCATTCGAAATTCATCGCTTACTTGCCTCCTTCAAGTCTCAGTTCGGGGTGAAATTTGAAAGTAATAAAGTGTTGCAGTTATTACAACATGAATTATGTATTATTATTACAATATTCATAGTCCAAAGGTCAGCTAAATATCCAACAAGTTAATACGATTAATAATTTTCTGAAATGAATCTGAGATTCTGCGAGATTCGCAATAAACGCGAAAGTTTCGTGCGACCCAGTCGTGCACATTTTTTTTTTTCTTTTAGGTTACCTCTTCATTTCACCTTGATATTGCTTAAGTGCGCTGATCTCAATTGCTTTTTCTTGGAAATAGTCAAAGTTTCCTCGTTCTGCTATTGTAAACTCTACTAGAGATCCATAGATCCATACCGTCAATACATCTACAGATGAGCTCTGACTCTGAATCTGAACACTCACTTTATATAACTTTTCCAAAATACGACCTGAACGCAGTTTCAGGTTTTTCTAATTTGATGCGAATTCTCTTTGCCTCATTTCGCGGAACGGGTTTCTCTGTAGTGTCATTTTCAATCATTTTTAAAACTGTAATTACTTCATCGCAGGAATCTCTTAGACTTTTACAGGCATCTGCTCTAGCCGACCAACGAGTGAGGTTGTTTGACTCTTATCCTCTGAAATCGAGTGAACGTCCTCTGAAATCTGCCGCCCCTAGGCCGCGGCCTATACAGACTACAAATCCAGGACTGCTGCGAACCCAGATTTTCAGAAGATTTCCGAATAACCGTATTTTTTTTCTTGTAAGATAACATGGCTCTTTTTATGCATTTATGTCCCTTAAATGGAATTTTTTTATTTTTATATTACATTTCTGTACACTGCAAGTGCTGCTCTACCAAATTTCAACACTCTACGGTAATCGGAAGTGGCCCAAATAAATAATAACCGATTTTCAAATGTGCGCGTATACCACGCCTCTTGAATGGAGACCATACAATTGTTGATTCTTTCCTTTCTGTACACTGCAAGTCTTACTACTCTACCAAAATTCAACATTCTACGACAATCAGAAGTGCTACAAAAAATGGTAACTATTTGTTAAAAGTGCGTGTATACCACGCTCCCTGAATTCCCAGTGTATACACAACAGGATCTAGCATACTGCCAAATTTCACGATTTTAGGATGGCCGGAAGTGCTTCACGATACGATAGCACGATAGCGTCCACACGAATCGCCCTAGGCGAATGAATTTTGTGCGCGGACTTCTTTTTACCGTCGCGGCCGGCGTCAGGTTGGTCTTGGTATTGAATTGAACGTGGGCTATATCGATTGAGTAATTCTCGTGCCTCCCATACAAAGCCAATATCCATACGTGTACGTACTAACTCACATGGTTAACACTTTTGGCTTGGATTTGGATATGAATTGGAGGGTACCAAATCATCGGTCAGGCCGATGGTAACACCTTTACTTGTTTCTCTTGATCTTTAAATATTATTCGGAAACAACGCATTAACGATTTGAACACAGATGATTTAAAAGTCACTCGCAGTGTTAGAGAAAAGTGACCCAGTCATGCACTTTATTTAGATTCTACAGTAGAGATCATGTGTTGTCAGCAAAGGCCGACCTTTTGAGATTAGTTTTAAACGATTTAGAAGTCTCACGAATTATTATCAAATAAATACTGGTTATGGTGGACAGTACCGTAGAAGTAGATCATATTATAATGTATGTATGTATGTAACTTTTTAGACTTTGCATTGTCACATGTAGGCGGAACAGGGAAGTTTTGCTTTAACATCGTATATTTACTTTCATTTAACTTTTTTTTTTAATACTTCTCCCGGGAAAGGCGAACTTATAACGCTTCAACAGCGCCCCGAGATGTTTGCAGATGTATGTTAGTTCTGCACTTAAATTGCTGCATATTGTATACTTCTGGAAATATTTCCCCAGGAAGCGAGTTCCAAAGTTTGCTTCTCCTGTAACAGAAGTAGTTTTGGAAAGTTGATGTCCTCGCGGTTGTCAAGTGTACTGTATGGTCATGAGCATTAGCATTAACTTTTAATGAATGACGTCAACTTTTATTTGTATCTATACAATACATGTTTTCAGTTTTATATGCTTTTTTCTGCCCCGGTATATGGGGTAGAATAGGATATGCTTTACTCTTTGCCGAACACGCAAACCATCATCGTTTCATCGTCACTCTCAATGCATGCACAAAAGTTATGGGCCCATTTTTGCACACAATGCAGGAACACCGTAATTCCGTCGATAGGTCCTTGCAATAAAGACACTCTGCGTCTGCATTCTCTTCCTCGGAACTGGTGACGTTCTTTGGCTTCTTTTCTTTTAGAGCATTTAAAGTTTTTGACTGTTTCAATTTTTTTTTTTATTTTTCTTCATTGGCTTGGGCTTGTCATCCCAATCCGCTCCACCCCGTTCTGCCCGAGCCATGTGTCTAAGAATTTTTTTTTACTAGTATCAAAAACAAAGAATAGAAGTTTTTTCCAATTGGAAATAAAAAAAAGATTAGTAACTTATTATTAATAAAATTAGTCTACAGCAAAAAATAGAGAAACAATCCACTTACCTTGAAATAAAAACTTGCAAAATGTTCATAGTGACTGATAAGAAACCCGTTTATTATACAGCTAAAAAAACTCACAAAGCGACGCGTCCAACTCCGACACCTTTTTCTTTCGGGAGATCACACACTATTGAGATATAAATCAACTTTTTGTCAAGTTTGAATGACAGCAAGAGAAGTTATTGTCAAAATCCCATTCTGTCCCGGACCTAACTCCGCCCCGGGTTCCCCCACTTACAGACAGAAAAAATAAGAGCGAAGAAAAAAGCTAAAATTTGCTGGTTATTAGTTCCTTTGTAAAAAGGTAGTAGGTATAGCTATACTAATGAATACATACTATCCCAGCCTTGACCTTGATATTGAAATTACAGAACCGAGGTAACGTTACTCTTACTACCCATTTAGAAATAAATCAGAAGAAGGTTTATCTTTAAAAGTTTGAGATCATGTAATCTAATTTGCTAGTGGGTATAGTGGCTTAGTAGTTTGAGGACTGGACTATTATTATATAAGGTATCAGGTTCAACCAGGAATATTTCATAATTACACATTACGGTTCTTCCTTTGCGCCACCTTTCGCAAATGTCAGACAAATATCTGAGAGTACAATTTTCTGAGTAATCTTCTCAATTAGAACTGGCATCAGATGATGCAGATACTTCTTGTTGATAAAATGCATCAAAATCTTCCCTCACCCCTACATTACAAAATATCATTCAAAAGAATCTATGTACCTACATATCACTTAACAAAATATTCATCTCTTTTCATTCACAGAATGATCATCCACGATACGCTTTCGAATATGGTGTAAATGACCCCAGTACCGGCGATATTAAACACCAAAAGGAAGAACGCGACGGCGACGTTGTGAAAGGTGAATACTCGCTTGTGGAACCAGATGGCAATGTCCGCACCGTCAAATATTACGCCGATTGGGAAACTGGATTCCATGCTGAAGTGACAAATAGCAGAGATGCAAAAGTGATTGCCAAACGTGGCGCGAAAAGATCTTAAATTGACGAAACTTTAATTTCGGATGCATTTATCTTATAATGGAGCATAATATTGCGTTCTATTACATTTAAACAATGAAAAAGTAATAAAATCCAATCAAAAGGTCTATAGAATAGTTTTCGCATCTCATAATCGCTTTTGTCACCAACTTTTATTACATCATCGCGTATGCTCATTAAAATATTTGTAATAAAATGTAAATAATATTTATTTAAAAAAAATGAAAAAAAGACAAAACGCCAATCTCGTATTAAAATACATAAGATTAAATGCATGTGTATGTATACTCATGGCATAATATTGTAATAGGTGCATGTAATTTTTGCAAAAGGATTTCGAATAAAAAAAATATGTTATTGTTAATATTAATATTTTTATTTGTGATAAAAGTGTCATATGTCATAATTTTGTAAAGGAGAAATCGCGACACAATAAATTAAACAATAAAGAGTATATGAAAGTGTTTAATACATACTACCATAATGAGAACTTATATAGGCTTGACTTCGTTTTTAATACATTGGCTTCTGAAATTTTTTTAATCGCCATTAAGCGATGCAGACATTGTGCTCAAATGGCTTGCTCAAAAATTATATTTATTTCATCTTTATAGCCGATACCAGGCATTAATTTCAGCCTTCATAATAACTGTAGTCATTTACCACACCAATAAGCTGTCATCGGTATAGTTTATTCCTGTACTCGTTATTATTTTTCATACTTTTAGCGAATAGGTAAGGTATGCAGTATAGAAAGCTATTTTTATCAAATACATGTAACATTCATAATCCAGGTATATTAGAAAATAGGTACTACAGCGATGGGATTTTCAATCTAAAAATGACACTGTAGGGAATAAGGACAGATTTGTATAACGTATAGGGATTTAAAAAAAAAACAATTCAGTTGAATTTTCCGAAAAATCGTACCACACACCCTTAATGCAGTAATGTGTTTTCATCTTAATGTTTCTCAAACTGAAATTCGCTGTCAATATTTCTTTCAATTTTTCGCCTGCGCTCTTTATATGTACTTGCACGACGCTCGATCGAAGGTGGCGGCGAAAATAAATTGATATCTGTTTTCTTTATCTCTTGCCCTTGCGTTGATTGGCTTTTGTGTTGTTCTTCGATTTGTTCTTGTGGTAGATACGTTAGTTTTTGGCAATCAAAACTGGTGACATATTTTCGGTAATTTAAGACAATTCTTATGAATTTCTCATTTCTTTGATTTAATTTCTCCATAGTCCAAAATGATCTCAAAAATGATTTCCGGTGGAAGCAGGAAATCAAAAAAGGCAAAAACCGCTACACTGAGAAGTAGTATAGAAAGAAAAAATTCAGGATTCTTGATTGCAACTAGATAATTTCAAAGGTTGGTTGACCTAATTAAAAGACGATGAATACAAGTGCAAGTGCGAAGCATGTAATAAAATTGTAAACTGTGGAAAGTCGGATCTTTCAAAACACGCAGCCACGAAGGTGCACCAGAAAAATGTTTCTTCGGTTACCAACTCAATGCATGTTAATACATTTTTTAAACAAAATCAAACTGTCCAGAACATTGACCGAGAAACTCAAAGTTTCGAAATTAAACTGAGTTTGTTTTTCGATGCCTTCCAAGTAGTGGAGCACTTGATACCACTTCTCAAAAACATAGTTCTGGATTCTAAAAAATAATTCAAAAGTCGCAGCGTGGGAGGAAAAAATGTGCCAGCATTATAAAAAATGTTTTGGCCAAACAAGAAACAGAAGAGTCAGTCGACAAACTAAAAAAATTCAAGTTTTCTGTAATGATTGACGAGAGCACTGAATTCGGGATGAATAAATCAATGTGTTTGCTGGTGAGATACTTTGATGATGAAGATGAATGGGTTGTTGTTAGATTGCTGGACTTGCCCAAAGTAAGATCTGACCGTTCTGCAGAAGCACTTTATTCATTCATTATTATTCACGCCCTTTTTGGGAGCTTGAACAAGAAATCTTGAAACTAGTTTTGGATAAAACTTAAAATTCATGAAACTAGAAAGAGTTTTGTTAGTTTTGCGACCATCTGAATATAATAAACTTACGGAGTTCAGTGGAAAATATTAATTTGGATAATGGCACGTATGTAAAAAGCCGCATACGTATGTAGCTCCGACGTCAACAGAGTGCCACATACTTATTTTACACATACGTATGTGTACCATATGAGTGTCACAAAAAGAGCTAGTACACGGCATTGTGTCCATTGGGACCATATACTTACTTACTTAAGGTGGCGCTAGATACAGTCCGGGGTGGACCTGGGCCTCAACCAACAAGCGTCTCCAGCCAACACGATCTTTGGCCAGCTGTCTCCAGTTTCGCACTCTAAGTTGGTTAAGGTCCACTTCCACTTGCGTGCGCCACCTGAGTCGCGGTCTTCCTTTACTCCGCCGTCGCTCGGGTGTGGATTCGAATTCGAAGATCTTCCGGGCCGGAGCATTCACGTCCATTCGCTCTACATGCAAATGACCCAGCCACCGCAGTCCATATGCTGACGTAAAAATTACATCATTCTACATACGTTCTTTCCAACATGCCTTATACTACCACCTTGAGAATCGTTAGCGAATTGAACAAACAAGAAGAAATGCGAAAATTTAGAGGAAGTTTATGGGAATTGCGAAACGATGTGCAACATTTACGGGGTCGTTCTAGTGGTAAAGAAGAATATGCTTTATACACTGCTGTAAACACAAAAAGTAATTAATGTTGTTTGTTTTTTAGATGTTTCTTTATTTTTTTAAGGCTATATCAAAGTGTTTTCATTGTATGTAGCTTACAGATTTAAGACCTTTTGGTTAACGGAAATTTTTAACTGATATAAAGCCCCCTATTAAAGTTGAGAAATACTAGATTTGTTGGCTGTCCTTAAACATCAACTGAGTAAACTGTTTACGTGATCAATCGCAGTAAGAAATGAGTAACATCAAGTTCAAGTCACTGAGCTGTCACACTAAACTAGAGTTTTAAAAGTCCTCAACCTACCACATTTTTTAAATCCTAAGTATGTACCTATAACAACATTTGCACAACAAAATCGTCACCGTTACAGAATTTCCTCTGTTTGGAAAATGTGTCAACAGTCGAGATGGCAGATTCCTTGCGTGTTCCTCTGACATAATTTGGGGCAAACATCAGTAAGCATTTTTCAGCACTAGTCAGGGTTATGCTGAAATAGAGATGGTGTCGGATTAACCCTTTATGGACCAACGGCAGCACTCATATCCGCGAAGTTGGTTACTAACACCGGAGTATCCGACCCGCTGTCCTAGGGTCAATTTAGGGCCTGGTCCTCCAGGTTGTGGGTTGAGCGTGTGGTTGAAAGCGGCTGAGCGGATGAAAAACTATAACACCTACAGACCACTACGGTAATTGCTATACAGAGAACAGAAGCAGCGTCTATTTGGATGCGGTTTCGTTGTAAACGGCAGACTTAGGCAAATAAGTTTTGAGCTTTCGACAATTTAGTGAACGCCTTACAACTATCCGCATCAAGGCTAAATTCGCCAACATCAGCCTTATATGCACTCAGTCCCTCACAGAAGAAGAAGGCGATGCTACCAAAGAATGTTTCTACGAGCTCCTCGACAAAACATAATAATGAGCTAGGTACGACGAGACGTTAAAATCGTCTTATGTGATTTTAACGCCAAAATAGGAAAGGAGGATAAATCTTTGGTAGCACAATCAGACACCTACATGACACCTCATCTGGAAACGTATTCATACGAACTGATTAGACCTTATCAGTGCGGTTTTAGTAAATCGGTAAGTTCACAACCGACCAAATATTCACACTACAGCTGATCCTGGAGAAAATCCAAGGAGTCCAAATCGATACTCACCATCCCATCTATTTATCGCTTTTAAAGCCGCATATTACAGCATTTATAGAGACGAGCTATACAGAGCCATGTCTAGTTTCGGCATCCCTGCCAAACTTGTCAGATTGTGCAGAATGACCATGGAGAACGCTCGCTGTTCCATTAAGGTCGGAAACAATCTCACAGAGGCCTTTGATTTCAAAAAAGGATTTAGACAAGGTGATGCGCTGTCATGTGACTTTTCCAACACCAGGGGCACAATATTCCAAAAGTCTGTGTACTTGCATACGCTGAGGATATCGACATCATTGGTGAATGTGGTGAATGAGGCCAAAACAAAATATATGCTGTCAACCAGAAGGGACACACAACATCGACGAATCGGACAGAACGTCACGATAGACAGGTATAACTTTGAGGTAGTTCGGGACTTTGTCTACCTCGGCTCCGCTATTAACTCTGAAAATGGCATCACTTCAGAACACTTGCCAACCGCTGTTACTTCGGCCTAATAAGGCAATTGATTAGTAAGGCCTTGTCGAGAAACAAACAAGTGTGGGTTGAGGCCCATGTTCACCCTGGTCTGTAGCGCCACCTAAGTAAGTAAGTAAGGTTAAGTCCCGATGGCTAAGAAGTCTTTGTGACACTCAAATTTTGTACACATACGTACATAAGTAAGTGGCTTTCTAAATGCTGTGTACCACCACCTTAACTCTTGTAATTTACACCAGTGGCCTGTTTCACCAACTTACGAATTGTGCGCTGGAAAAACATAGTTACACACTCATTGATATACTGGCACTTATTTCATAATTTTTTTACAAAAATGTTTCAATGACCATTACCTTTATAGAAAACAGCTATTGTCAGGGCTGGCTGGCTGTTGGCCCGGTGACGGATAGTGTAATAATAGTAACTCTTTCCTATTACTCCTCTGTATTAGGATTATTGTTAGGTATGTATTTTTAATTAAATATTAAAATAAATTGCAATTTAACTTAATTTTACAGCACGGCAACTACATGCGCCTTCGGCTATTTTATGTCTTTATTTTTTAGGTTTTTTAGGGGTTCTGTAGTAAAATTCTGCTGAACTGGATAAATGACAGAATTGGGTAAGTTCACAATTTTATTTTATTGATGTCGGGAAAATGTGGATATTCAACATTTCCTATTTTATATACAGAGGCTATCACAATGCAATGCCATATTATGTACCTACGTCAGGCGTACATTTATGTATGTACTAATTAGAGTAAACTTTTATCTTACAAACATGAGAATAACTCAGACTTCGTGATACAAAGCTGGATCAGAAATATAGCTTCTCCTTCACTTTTATTCAATTCAATTACGTAATTATTGTAATCGTCATTGAGCTCAGAAAATAAATTAGATTTTTTTGAAGGCAAGCCGATTTCCATAGACGCAACTGGAAGAAAAAATCATTTGCAGGAAAAAAGTGCGTGGTGGCTAACTAACACGAAGCGCGACAAGTTTTATCCATATGGGAATGAGTGCAAATATTTTTCGCCTGCAGATGTTTTTTTGTTTTTTTTTTGTTAATAAATTTATTCGTGATATAGGCTTAGATTCTGGTTCATGGTAGAGTGCAAAATGCAAATGCTTGCATGCACGGTCTTAATGGGCGTAAGTTACAATCGAAATTGAATATTTATGGGGCGCGAGCGCGATACATAGAGCGCTCAGCACTCGATCTGGTTTTGTCACAGTTTTTTATTGACTAATCAAAGTTACGTAACTTCTGAAAATTAAGCGGTATTTTTTTGTGTGTGAAAATGCTTGTATGAGTGCTTGAGTAGGTAGGTTTGTAGATGCCTACCATCAATGTACTTTTTTGAAGGTGGCGCTTTTCTTCAATGTGAGAAGGATTGTCGTTTAAACCCAAAGGATGTTAGTGTCACTAATCATAAATAACGAGACTGATTACAATACATACCTACACCTACATAAACCCTCACGAATTCAATTATACAAACTCTCTTAGAAGACCATCAATTATTAATAAACAGTATACTAGAGATTGTCCTTCATCAGGACTCTATTTATATATACGAGGGGAGTTCAATATATTCTCGGTATGGGGGGGGATACTCCAGGAATGTGAGTAGATAATTTTTGGATTTTATTAATTCCATTTTTCAAGTGTTTTACTGTAAAATTTCATTTGGCTGTTATTATTAGTTTGCTTTTTGTCTTGTGTTGAACCTAATCGCAATGGCTGGCGTGGACAAGATAACAAAAATTGAGCACCGAGCTGTATTGTAAGGAATTTTTGAGGCTGTGTAGGGAAGATCCGGTAAGAATTTTTAATAGAATTGTTACTGGGGGCGAAACGTGGGTTCATCATTATGACCCTGAAAGCAAACAGGAGTCTATGCAGTGGCACAAAATGGGCACAGGTCCCCCGAAGAAATTCAATGTCCCTCCGACTGCTGGGAAGATGATGGCTACAGTGTTTTGGAACTCAAAGGGAATTTTGCTAATACAGTACAAAAAAAAGGTGAAACCATAAACGCTACATCCTACGCATCAACTTTGCATCATTTACGGGAAGAAATAAAGAAAAAAAGACGGGGTAAACTGGCTGCTGGCGTCCTGCTTCTTCACGACAACACTCCGGTGCATACGGCTCATGTTTCTAAAGGTTGCATTGCGAGATTGTGGTTTCGAAGAGATTGAACACCCACCCTATAGTCCGGACCTTGTCCCTAGTGATTATTTTTTGTTCCCAGATTTAAAAAAAAATCTTCATGGGCAGCGATTTACCGATGATGAGGAGCTCAAGGCCGCAATAATTGAATATTTTGAAGAGAAGGATGAAAACTATTTTTTTGAGGGTATAGAAAAGTTAATCTCAAGATGTAGGTAATAAATGCATTAATGTAAGAGGAGATTATATTGAAAAATAAAAATATTTTTATATTGATTCGCGTTTTTGTTCATGTCGACACCGAGAATATTTTGAACTCCCCTCGTAACTAGCTGACCCGCGGCAAACGTTGTTCTGCCTAAAATAGTTATTTTAAATATTTCAAGATTTATTTTGATATTTTTGTTCAATTATTTTTTCTTAATAGAAATGAAGGCGGGTAGCTTTCAGTGGTTCAGCGGTCATTGTCTGACTTACATATAGCTGTATACCCTCCCGGCTTTGCCGTCTTATATAATAACGCTCCTTTGTAAAATGCGAAAAATGAGAATAAATTGATTTTATGGAATTGTCTTTCTGCGTAAACCTGAAATACAGCAATACGAACAAAACAAAAAAAAGAATCATGAGAATCGGCCCCGCGGTTATCGAGTTATAACGTCATCGAGTTTCACCCCATAGAAGACGTTTTTTGTATGGGAGGTGCCACGTCCCTTTGCCCAATATTGACAAATCTTCACGGGAACGCTCCCGGGCCAATACCTAAGATTATCTGTAAATTATAACTCATTCGATTTGTCGGTTTTCAAGATATGTATAAGATTTTGAATGCTTTTTTGTATGGGCGGTGCCACGCCCCTTTGTTAAATTTTGACCAATCTTCACAGGTGCATTTCTTGAGCAATACCTAAGATTATCTGTACATTTGAGCTCAATCGATTAGGCAGCTTTCGAGATATGCGATTTTGAATGTTTTTTTTTTTGTATGGGCAGTTCCACGCCCCTTTGTTGGGCGGTGCTGGAATCCCTTACTCCAAAGGACCCCGAGAGAAAATCCCCACGGGACAAAATCTCCAATTTTTTAATTTGGTGTTATTAATTCTGTCGCGCGACAGAGTGAGATGGGTATGGGGGGCATGTTGCCCCCCCCGCAACCCCCTTGCTTGGGTTTACTGTCAGACCTGCGATATATGTGCGAAATTGGGTATATGCAGATTTTATTATTATGTTGTTTGCTTAATTTTACTGCCAAAACTACGCGCCTAAAAAACGGATAGATTATAAACTGTGGAACAGGGGATTTTAACGAGGGATTTAATAAGTATGTATATGTACAGTGGATTCCGCTTTATTGGGACACCGGATAATCGGGACAGCCGCTTAACTGGGACAAATGCTAAAGAACGGAAACGAAGGCATATTTTATATTGAATTTGTTTCGCTTATTGTGGACAGCAGCCGCTTATTCGGGGCATATTCATCACACATCTTAACACATTTTGACATAAAAAATATCGCCACATTGTTTGTCTGTCTATCACCGAAGATGAGAAAGCATATTGACCCAATGCAATTTAATGTCGTTTTCGGTTGGTCATCCAGAACCGTCCGGAAGAACTCTCCGCGATTCTGAATTCAAATCCAGAAGTAAATTTCTCTTCTTTTCAGTAGAAGAACTGTCAGTTGAGTGCCGAATCAGACGACCAACCGAAAACGACATTAGTAGCGCCATTTTCTCGTGGTGTTGCGCACCTTTTTGCCTTTGTGCAGTTCTAGAAGTGTCAAAGTGTGTGCAAAGCGGTTTGTTATTGGGACAGCCGCTTAATTGGGACAAAACAGTATAGCCAAATAAGCGGAATCCACTGTATATAAATGGGAGATTTTGGCATAGGGGATTACGTCCCGGAAGATTTTGGAAAAGAGATTAAAAAAAATGATAGATTATGTCCAATAAGGGATTTTGGAAAAGGAGATAACGTAGGGATCCCGTTTTTGACATCTAATGTGATGATGGCGCAGTATTTCTTGCTTCCGCCTTTCGATCGTCTTCCGCTAATGGCTTCCCTTGCTGTGGCAACCACTTCATTGACTGTGGCAACCACTTCCGACGTTGTCGGATTGCTGCTTTTAAAGCTATAAAAATTATCTATGCCAGACGCCTTTTGATCTCCAATTTTTCGCAAGCTCTAAGAACATCTTCTGAAGTGACGGGGGGAATTGTTTGCATAGCATTTGTGCTTCTATTTTCCTTCAGAGAATGATCAGAGTGCGCTCTATTAGCTCAGAGTAAAAATAACTGAGCAGGCTGAGTAAAAAGCTGATTGCAGGATAAGCAAAATAGTTGAAATGGCAGACGAGGCTTATTGTTCTGACACAGAAGGTAAACCAAATTAATAAATAACCATATGACAGCTTGAGCTATGTGTTCAAAGTTCAAGTGTGTTTCATGAACAAATCAAAACGATCTGAGCACGCTCAAAATGCTCGACCTCTATTCAGAGTTCAGATCGGAACTAAAAAAGAGTCTAAGCCTAAAGAGTCATTAACAAAACCAAACGGATGCCATACATAACGCCTTCACTCATTCCTGGAAAACTCAAGAGTCTCCAAGCCAAGTCTCCCGTTTAATCGAATGGATGTTTGAACTTGAAGTGTGAAGCGTTATAATATAAAACCTTGCTGTACCCAAGCTACCTAAACGAAGCTCAGTTTCAGCTGCTAAACAAAAACCTATATCATTACCACGGTATGTATGCATGTATGTACAACTGCATTAAAAAGGAGATGGATTTCTTTTTCAATTGTCTTAAGTTGCTTACTATACAGACACGCCAATAACATGTTCATCAGCCAATTATTACGTAACAAAAGTTGAAGGCAAACCAGTCTCACTATGAATTCAAGTTGTGTGTCCTTCGTCTTGTCGCTGGTATCTGCACGCTTTCACATTACCCTCTCACTTTGGAAGATGCTAACCGCAATGCCACTCTTTGAGGCTATAAAGAGGATGTTTACCTGGACCTACATATAATAATGAACCGGTTGAATGTTTGAGATACTTCTTGTGGCATTGAAAAGATATGGGGTATAATGTGTCATTGTGCTACACCTAAAGGGCATGATTACCGCAACATAATTAACAGAGGAAGCTCATAATACTGCATTCGCATTGATCAGCATCAGATTATTTACTCTTCAGGTGGAGCATGCCAATACTTTTCACAACATAGGATATGTTGCGTGTTTTTGACCTATTATCAATTATCATATGAGATACATCCATTCACACGAGACGGCCACCATGGTAGGTAGGTATGTTTGTTACGGAACTATAGAAAATAGAAATATAAAAAAAAAAAACAAATTAAAATTCATTTAAATTAGTGATAAATAGTTTTTATTGCAATGCTTTGTGGTACACAATATTTTTGGTTTTTCCATTTTCGGTGTAAATATACAAAACCGATGGTTTCCCAACCCGCGAACAGGCTACATATAACTGTCCATGTAAGAAAACTGGATACTCTAAATTCACTCCACAAATTCCTAACGTTTGCCCTTGCGCCTTATTAATAGTAACCGCAAACGCAAGGCGAACAGGAAACTGAAGTCGTTTAAATTCAAATGGAATATAAGATGGAATCATTGGGATGCGTGGTATGAATACATCTTCGCCTTTAATTTTTCCTGTTAGAATAGTAGCTTCAATTACATAAGTCATTAATCTTTTAACAGAAAGTCTTGTACCATTACACAAACGGGGTTCATTAATATTCCGAAGCATAATAATAGTAACTCCAACGTTCAATTCAACGTTCAACGTATAGCCATGTTCAATTCAATATTCTTGTGTATCAGGACAATGCATATCAATGTTACCAATTTTACAAACTGTGGCTTTGACTGTCGAAGAATAGCGTTTGCTTTTTTTTGTATGGGATGCGCCACACCCCTTTGTCCAATATTGACCAATCTTCACAAGAATACTACTGGGACAATACCTAAGATCGTATGTAAATCTGAGCTCTATCGATTCAATGGTTTTCGAGGTATAAGATTTTGAATTTTTTTTTTTGGAGGTGCCACGCCCCTTCGTCAAAATTGACCAATCTTCACAGGAATACTGCTGAGCCAATACCTAAGATTGTATGTAAATTTGAACTCAATCGATTCGGTGGTTTTCCAAATATAAGATTTTGTATGTTTTTTTTGTATGGGCGGTGCCACGCCCCTTTGTCCAATGTTGACCAATCTTCACAGGAATACTAAAGGGGCGACACCTAAGACTGTATGTAAATTTTAACTCAATCGATTCAGTGGTTTTCGAGATATAAGATTTTGAATGGTTTTTTTGTATGGGAGGTGCCACGCCCCTTTGTCCAATGTTGACCAATCTTCACAGAAATACTCCTGGGCCAATACCTAAGATTATCTGTAAGATTGAGCTTAATCGATTCGGTGTTTTTCGAGATACAAAATTTTTAATGTTTTTATGTATGGGAGGTGCCACGCCCCTTTGTCCAATTTTGACCAATCTTCACGGGAATACTCCTGGGCCGATACCTAAGATTGTATGTAAATTTGAATTCAATCGATTCAGTGGTTTTCGAATAATAAGATTTTGAATGCATTCAATGATGCATTTTTTGTATGGGAGCTGCCACGCCCCTATAACTCATGAACCAATACACCTACGAAGACCGTATGAACTTATAAACCATGGTATCAACGTCACCTTTCATGGGAAATTTCCAGAATCAAAATCGGTTCACGCATTATGCCCAAAACACATGTGCAGAAATTCTGAATGCTTCACTGCATGCAGTACTGCAGATGAAACACATGTGCAGAATTCAATTTGCAGCGGTTGCTGTCAATGAGGGGAAAAATATGTGAGTGAAACAAAGACGACAAATAATTCCCGTCTCTCTTTTCCTCGTATGCATCAGTAGCTGAATTTAAAAATTCGATGCTGCCAAGTCTACTTAATTTAATTCACTGCGTTGCTATCCAGTGGATTTAGAAATAGGGACATGTTGCAGTGCTGCGGTGGCTGCAGAATTTACATTTGTTTCACCACATAAGAACATGTGTATTCTAATCCTGCTGCGCAGTGAATTCTGCACGTGTGTTTTGGGCATTACAGAGAACATTATCGACAAACACAATTGACCATGATTTTTATATAATATAATACCCTAATCTAAAAAGTTTAGAAAACTCGTGGATGCATTCACACCGAACAGCAACTCGTTTTCGTTTGACGTTTCAATTAGCTGTGAAACTTTCATACACTATAAAACAAACATAATTTCATACTTGATGATAGAGATAGACCCATAACGGTAGTTTTCTTAATTTGTTCCTATTCCTATACCATGCAAAAACTGTATCCGTAAAAATGTAGTGTATAGCGAGAAACTTGAAATAAAAATCCAACTTTACATCGTCATTACATCATTAGAAATAAAATGTACCTGAATTTGAAATGAAATGGTCGTAGGCATTCGTGTTTTGCGTAAAATGTTCCAAGTTGTTCATTAGAATTCTAGCAATCACCTTAAGAGCTGAATAAAACGCACATCAGGAAGATCAAATAGATAACTATGTAATACTATTTAAGTTCCAGCAAAAGTGATCGGTGTCTTCGGCTAAACCAAAATTATAAATTTCTAATTTTTTTTCAATTACATATCCACTTGTTTATACACATTTATTACATTTGTCTTTTGGGCACGAGTACGATAACTACGGTGCCAAAAATTGATAACGCTATTTTGTAGAGGAGTTAAATGCAATCATTTTTACTATAGGGGGGTCTATCTGGCTTCATTTAGGCGGGAGGGGCAATTAAAAAAAATAATACTTAAAATGAAATAAAAAAAATTGAAAAACAATGGCAACACTTACAATAAAGGACTTTAGGATTTTTGGAAGCCAGGAATCTGTTCTTTGATATTATTTTCAAGTCAAGTTACATAATATATCCGTTAATAGTTTTTGAAAAAATGCTTTCAATCCTGAATTGAAATTTAAGGAAAAAATTTTAAAAATAAGTAAAAAGTTGTATGCTTATTTTTTCAATATTGAGAAAATATATACCTACCTACTTAATTTGTTTGTAGTTTTTACTGCCTAAAAATCAATTCTTAATCGAACACTGAAAACCAAATTTATTTATGTGCTCTTATATGTCGCTCTGCTTAGAGTACAAAGTTACCCTTGCACCTTGAAATGTGTAATGGGGGGCATGCTAGCCCACTGCACACCCCCTGCTTGGGGTCACTGTTGGATTTTGGAATGGGTGCAAGTCTGAGTATATGCAAACGTTCTTTAAATTATATTATTTTACCCAATGTCAACAACATTCTTCTGCTACAGTCTCTGGCCTGAAATTTCACATTGGTAGACAACATTTTGCTGATTTGATTTAAGGCAATTTAGAACAGATTCCTGGCTTTTAAAAATACTATAGTTCTTTGTTGTAAGTGTTGCCATTGTTTTTTAATATTTTATTCTAATTTTATGTATAATTTTTTTTAATTACCCCCTCCCGCCTAACCGAAGCGAGATAGACCCTACCTCCCATAGTCAAAAATTGTTGGATTTAACTCCTCTTTAGTTTTCTCCGTTTACTCCGTCATTAGTTTTTATCGCCAAAATTATTGTACTCACCCCAATTTTTGTCCTTACCTAAATTTCAAGTTTGAAATTTTTTTTTTTTTTTTTTTTCAAAAACTATTAACAGAAATAACTTGATTTAAAAATAATATTAAAGAACAGATTCCATGCTTTCAAAAATGATACACTTTTATTATAAGTGCTGTCATTGTTTTTTAATGTATTTTTTTCCATTTAAAATCTCATTTCCTCCCGCCTAAACGGCGAGTAAGATAGACCCCCCCCCCCCTCCCATAGTAAAAAGTCCTTGTATTTAACCCCTCTACAAAATACCGTTATCAATTTTTGGCGCCGTAGTTATCGTACTCTCCCCGTCTTCTGTTGTAAACATTTCGCCGACGAAAATCTTTTATGATAAAAGTCACAAAATTCTGTACAGAATTATAACAGAATTCATAAAAGATTTTTGCACGCAGAATAGCTACCAATTCTGGAGATCGTAAAAAATGTTTTGTCAGTTCGAACTTTTGTATGGAATTTCATAACAGAATAACAGGAAAAATGGATAAAAGATTTTCCCGAATAGGCCTGATTATTTATTATTTGCTTAATACGTACAGAAAAAAAACATAATCAACTACTGAACTTAAGACTACAGAATATATTATGCCCAAAACACACGTGCAGAATTCACTGCGCAGCAGGATTAGAATACACATGTTCTTATGTGGTGAAACAAATGTAAATTCTGCAGCCACCGCAGCACTGCAGCATGTCTCTATTTCTAAATCCACTGCATAGCAACGCAGTGAATTAAATTAAATAGACTTGGCAGCATCGGATTTTTAAATTCAGCTACTGATGCATACGAGGAAAAGAGAGACGGGAATTATTTGTCGTCTGTGTTTCACTCACGTATTTTTCCCCGCATTGACAGCAACCACTGCAAATTGAATTCTGCACATGTGTTTCATTTGCAGTACTGCATGCAGTGAAGCATTCAGAATTTCTGCACATGTGTTTTGGGGATTACTTCCATGGCAAAATTGCATCGAACTGGTTATTCTTATTATACGCAATTGTAAAAAACTAGCTGACCCGGCCGACCCGGCAAACTTCGTTCTGTCTAAAATTGTTTTTTTGACTGAAATTATTTCGAGCACTTTTGACAAATACGATCTCAAGACTCAAGGACCAATCACATGAGAGCAACCAACTACCTACGAACGAACAAATATGCGCAAGTTTAGACAGTTCACATGAACACTTTTCTAGGTCGCGGCAGTTCGAGAATTTCAGCTATCAGTTTCTACCCGCAATGTCTAGTTTGAGGTTAAGTTCGAACGAATATTTTATTCGCTAGTTTGTGGAACGCGAATTAAATGATTTGGATTGCGAATAAACTTTGACAATTCGCGCCAAGGATGTTTTCGTTCGCGGCAAAAAGATTCGAATTCGAAATTTAATTATTTAAACTGTTTATAAACTTGTTTTCTTAATACATTTTTATAGGATAATTAGTTATCCTCCTCTTGGAATAATGAAATGTGCAATTTTCTGTTTATAAATGCATAAAAACTGGTTTGTTCGCATTTCATCAATTCGATCGTTCGCTTCCATTTGAATGGTCCGTAAAGGACCCAACCCACAGAATCCGTCACGTCCGTTGAGTCGATGGATCTGTCAATTATCCGTCCCATAGCATCCGTTGCCGCAGTCCGCATTTGGATTTTAATTTATTAAATTCGAAAATATCCACAAAATTATTTTGATTTAAATGTTATCTGCAGCATTTCACAATTTCTCTCATTTTCTAAATATTTCTACCAATCACAGTGTTTCCTTTCATGCTGTGCCAACTGTCAATGGATGCGACTGCCAGAAAAGTAGAAAGTAAACCTACTTTATCCGTCGCATCCGGCACGTGCGCTGCTTATGGGTCGCCTTCCATAAGCTGCTGTTGTGTATTCTATCAATTCTATCAACCTGTCAGACGAATACCTTGCCGTAAGGGACGCGAAGGATTCTATAGGTTAAGCCCTTTACGTATGCAACTTTGTTTTTATAGATAGATTGCAGGTAATTGCCTAGAAATATGCAATACGAAGTTATATAGATAAAAGTTGTGGCATAGAATTAAGTGAAGTCCAAAACTCAGCATCCAAAAATATGTGCGCATTCAAAACAACAAAACATAGGTATAGCGCGATGCGCGAACCAATTCACTTGGCCAACCGTCGGTTGCGCAGAGAGAGGATTTAAGAGAATATACACGACACAAAACAAAACACAAAAACAAAATACACAGAAACCTGCGCAGTAGAATGGCCAAGTGAATTGGTACGCGCTGTACCCCTGCTTGCGAAGATATCTCTCTAGATCGACGATCGAGGCATGAGCATGACTAATTTCCACACAGCACCGTCGTTAGCGTATGCCAAAGAAAAGATACACATTTACCCACCCCAAAGAAAAAGGAAATTTGTGGGGTGTTGCACTGCTCAAATTTGTGTTTAGTAATGAAAGCCAGAGTTTTGAGTAACTTTATTATAACAGCGTAAAACCCACTATTAAAAAGGGTTGAAATGGAATTTCCTTATACTTTGTGATAAAGTAGAGAAAATCATTAACAATTTCATGCGATCAAAAATACCTTAAGAGAAAAAATATCCCTTAAATAATTCGCTACTGCGTATGTTGGAATCTTTCTTTTGCTTTGGGACGGGCTATACTTGTAATTTTACAACTCGCCGTTTTTACGAGTAAAGGTGCTAGTACACGGTATGTGTACGTAATAGTGTGGAGCCAATAGATACATGCCGTGTACAATCTCTCTTTGTGCACTCTCTCGTGACGTCAGATCCACATATATATGTGGCGTGCTACATACTCACCCCTATCGCCAATAATATTTCCCCGGAAATGTTTCCCATTCAGCAATTTGATTTACATTGCTGACAAGGGAAACATTTCTATCGGAATTTATTCACGATACCCCTAACTGTGTACTAGGACCTTAAATCCCATAAACAGTGTGTGGAATGTGCCCCCGTGCAACCCCACCTATGGTCGTCACTGTAGGATTTGAAGTTCAAGTAACTGCGAGTTTAAATTAGTTTTTTCCCTTTCTCGCCCACAGTATTTATTATTTGCATATTTCTAGGCAATTACGAATACATATATGTACTGTAATTTTTGAAAATTGATCCTTTTTTTATTGATGTTGGAAAAAAAAAATTAAAGAGTTGCTTTTGAAATGCCTTCCGCTTAAGGTGCTCGTACACGTCATGTAGAAAGCCACATACGGTATGTAGCCCTGACGTCAACAGAGAATGCACAAAGAGAGCTTGCCCACGGCATGTAGCCATTGACGTAAAAATGACGTCACTGCTACATTCGTATGTGGCTTTCTACATGTCGTGTACGTGCTTCAAACATTTTAATTGTTAACCTGTTAACAATTTATTTTCCTCGTAAAATAAACTTTTCATGCCTATGCCATTTTACATTATATTATAAAAATATTTTTTTGAAATGTTTGCGCATGGGAATCATTCCCATTGTCGTAAATGATAATTTGTGTCTTTTTTTAAGACAAGCGATTTGTATCCCATACAAAAAAAAAAAGTAGATTTGTTTTGAATGTCGAATATCGTTTTAAAGACCGAAACGGTATACAGTAGACTCTCGATAACGTGAACAATTAAAAACCAAGCCAGTTCACGTTTGCGAGAGAGTTCACGTTTGCGAAGGTGGAATTCTACCAAAAGTATAGAACAATCGAACAGTAGGAATTTAAAAATGTATGTTTTTTTATTTATTTTAGACTAGTAGACTAGTAAAGCTTTGTTATTCTGATGGCGTTCTGAGAGCCTTCACTGGTAGATTATGATTTTCTCTAAATGACGAAGCCGAAAAAAAAACAGATAATACTTATCTAATAATCTATAAGTGGATTTTTTTAGTCACAAATATTTGTGGTGCAAATGATTCATGAAATCAATCTTTGAATATGGCCATCATCCAGAATGATTTTGAACTCTTGTAGTCTTCTGGACAGTTATATATTTAAATGAACGTGAGTTTTTAGCTTTTCCAATAATAAATGGCATCAACTTGTGCAAATAATTTGCATTCGTACAATCGAAAACCGAGCAGACAAAACAATCAATAACAATTAATGCAAGGAACAACTAGGAGCAGACCAAATAGAATACGAAATGTCTTGTAGCTACCTAAAAACTGTACAATACGATGATTTACCAAGAAAAAAAAATTTTAAATTGCATCTTGCTTGAATTTTACAATTATTTGGAGCAGAAATTGTTGTTCATGTTTTAGAGTGTTCATGATTTGTTCACGTTTTAGAGATGTCAATGTTAAAAAAAATCTGTTCACGTTATCGAGTGTTCACGTTAACCGGTGTTCACGATAACGAGAGTCTACTGTATATGGCAAAGATGAGCCGTATATTATTTTTTAAATTACTTAAAGCAAAAGAAAAAACATCAGAACGACAACTATTTTCGGAAACAGTTTTTGTAAAGTAGCGCTTTAGTATCACAAAAATCGGAAGCCTTCATACTGCAGACATCATACTGCCTTTGTCATCTCTTTCAATTAGGTACTCAATGTTCGCTGCTTTCGACACTTTGCTGCATACACATAGGAGGATATGCCCTCCTTAGTGCTGAAACTCCTCGGACAAACAACAAGAGTAGTTAAATACTTGTTTTCTTGTTTTATTTTGTAAAATATGAATATTTCATCTTTTATTTAAAAAAAAGCTTAATGAGCAGTTTTGGCGGCCAACCTCTTGTCGCGCTCCTCGGAAATGCTCAACTTGACACCCTTGCCCTTTGGCAGCGAGATGTAGGGCTTATTACCCTTACCGATGATGAAAACGTTTGTCAATCTGGTTGCGAACACATGACCTTGTGTATCCTTGACGTGGACAATATCGAAAGAACCGGGATGTCTCTCGCGGTTGACGACGGTGCCAACACGTCCCAAATTCCTACCTCCTGTAATCATGCACAAGTTGCCTGAAAAAAAAAAAAAAAAAAACAAAGTTTCATTATTACATGAGCACGAAACATTGAGACACTTATTTCTAGATTTGCTAATGCAACTGTAATGAACGTAAAATGTTACTGATTCTACCACAATAGTCAAGGCATTCAGTGACCGTCGAAACAAAAATTGCTATTGGCTTGGTTTTGAACCACAAAATGAGGGTATTGCATTAAACATGGTCTTCGACAAGCCTAAAACAGTACGTCAATAAGTCAAGAGTACACTCACCAGAATCGAATTTGATATAGTCGGTAACTTTGCCGGTGGTAATGTCAACTTGGACAGTATCGTTAGCCTTCACCAATGGATCAGGGTAGCGGATGGTTCTACCGTCGTGTGTAACAAGGAATGGGACTCCCTTTGAACCCAATTGGGTCTTGCGAACCTTGCACAGCTTGTACTACAATACAAAATAAAAGAAAAAGATTACTACACGCATATTCAAGAGCAATCTAGCATATTGTCTACATGGGTTTATGTTATTGAACGTAAATGTTACTGGTACCGCCACAAAAATCAAGGCAGCCAGTGACCGTCGAAACAAAGTTTATTCTTGGCTTTCTTTTGAACCACAATAATTTTGTAATTGATTAAAATGGTCTTCGATCAAGCCCAGTGACAATTTGAGTAAAAGACAAGCGATTAAAGACCTACCTTAGCTTCCTCCCCAGAGATGCGATGGATGGTGAAACGTCCCTTGACATCATAGACCAAACGGAAGTATTCACCAGTCTTCTCAATTGTGATAACATCTTTAAGAAAAATTTGAAACATTAAAAACCAATGGGGCGAACAACAAAACAAAACTTACCCATGAATCCAGCGGGGAATGTTGGGTCGGTGCGTACTTTGCCGTCAACTTTGATGAGACGCTGCATAACAATTTTAGTTACCTCAGAGCCAGTCAGGGCGTACTTTAGACGATTTCTCAAGAAAATCATCAAGGGAAGGGATTCCCGCAATTTGTGTGGGCCGGTTGATGGACGAGGGGCAAAGACTCCCCCCAATTTGTCCAACATCCATGCTTTGGGTGCTGCCAAACGCTTCAAATGTTTTTTAGGTCCTCGCGCCTAAAATATAAATACGACGATATTAAGAATACACCGACATTTTCAACGCACATGAAACTATTGAGCTGCATAAATTCGTTTGATTTGCTCAACTTTTTTTTAATCTCCATATTCCGGCAAATAATAACAACGACTTCAAAGTCATTTTGCGATATAAATTCAAAGGAATATTAATAAAATAATGACAACTGAATACCACTCAGATCGTTATAATTTAACTTGTACGTTATTAGATTTGTAAAAATCACTATTTAGAGACGATGGAAACGAATTTGAACAGCAATATTAAAAACCACTCACCATCTTGCAAGACTATGAAAAAAGGAAAGGAAGATGGCCGGATGTTGTACTATTGACAGATTTGTGACAGCTCTGAAACTACACTTCAGTGGAATGTTTTCTGAACACTCTTAATTGCGACGAGCGCCATCTTTCATGGAGCACCAAACAACACCAACTTTTCTGAAGGTTGTATCAGATTACAATTAATAAATAAAATTTATGGGAAACGATTTGGTATTCATTAACGTACCTACCTAGTAATGTGGTATACCTATTTCAAAGCAAACAATAGTTATTTGGGACTACTCACATGACAGCGAGAAGCGAACTGCGGTGACAAAAAAATAGAGGTTAATATGAATGCTTGTTCTCTGTTCGAAGTTGAACATTCTTTATTAAGGCGTCGTTTACAGCTATCCGTAAAAGCACGAAACAGAACAAAACTGACATATTTAACCATCATAGCATATTATAGGAATTATAAACTGGTTGAGATGTTGAACAGAAAATGTTTTTCATGCGGAAAAATTAATAATTTCGTTTTCTAGAATAGTTGTATATCAATGGTTTATTTTTTTTAGATGAACTGACTTTATAATTCAAAAGCAACATTTTAAGACCAAGATTGAGTTCAACGATTAAGTTAAAGTGCTTCAAAAAAGCAAAAAAAATTTTTTCGGTTGCATTTTACTGATAGCTATAAACGAGGCCTAACTGAAGGAACTCTATGGAACGGAACAAAATATATCGTAACTCGTAGTCGTAACCATCGTGGAATCAGCCGGGGGGAATTATTCACGGAAAAAAACATTTTGGTATCGTCGAATCCGCAAAGTGAACAGTTCCCCGTGTGGGTAATGTGAATGAGTTTCACTATGTATCGTTGAAAACGTTAAAAACGAATTTTTCCCGAACAAAATGACATTTTCCCGAACAAAATGACATTTCTCGCCCGCATCCAATCATTGCGGATTCCATAGATTTTCGTGCTTGCTTCACGCCGTGAGCATTTTTTTTTAAAGAAAATGTACACAACGAAACAGCTGCTTTATTAAGCCACACATTTGTAATGAATCTGTGCAATATTGAACTTTATTAAAATCAAAAAATAATCATTCTAAAAACACATTTCATCCGAAAGTTCCATGAAATCATTCACTGCTCCTCTTAACATGTCTCGTAGGTATTCTTCTGTGCTCTGAGAACAGCGCTCATTTCGTTCTTCCTCTTATGATTCCAAAAATAGAGCTAGGTATCGTATCCATTATTATATCAAACACTTTAGTTTTTATTTAAATCACTTTTAAAACAAACTTTTCATATGCCTTCGAATGCAGCTACACAGATTTCTGTTGACAAATGAAAGACAGCCGTTTGACAGTGAAACTACCTTTCCAAAGAACGTGTGGAAACGTTTCCGGCGGATTCCACGATAGCAGAAGAAAGTGAAAGGGAATCGAATAGGTGAAGTGAAACTCAATTCCGACGGATTCCACGATAGGGGTGCATATTCACACCTGTTTTGGGATCCAAAACGAATAGGAAATTGAATTTTATTCAATCAATATTCGTACTCTCGATTTTAATCGAGGTTCATAATACAGTGTTTTGCATCTTCTCAACATTTCTTATTTTTCTGATTGGAGGTATTTATCGTTGGTAGTCGAAATGCAAATGGCCAATAGCTGCTTCGATTTTTAGGATTCCAATTCAATTAAAGCCCAGTATTCTACTGCCGGTAAATTTTAGCTCCCATGTCTCCAAAAATTACTACAAAAATAAAATGTAGGTTGGCAGTTTAAAAACAATATTCTGTTCGAATATTTAATTTATATTTTTATTTTTATACGCACCTACTAGCTCACAAATTAATTGCCAATACACATGTGCAGAGTTCCCTGCGCACATGTTTGTTAATAAAAAAAATATATATAGTTGGCGTAACATGACCGTTGGCGTTAGGCACTCTAGGCATAACTTCTCACCAGTGATATTACATGATTTTTTATAAAATCCCTACAGCAGCATTTGAAATTCGCTAACTTTTCCCTACATTTGTCTTAAGTTTCTCCTATTATGGTTTTTCTTCCTAAAGTTAGCTACTCGAAATTTAACCGAAAATTGTTTAATAAAAAATGCTTGATTTTTTTGCTTTTATAAATTTATTTATTATACGAAGTTTATAAGAGACTTTTCACATAAGTTAAGGCTTATAGCCAGCTACTTATGATGATCATACACTTCTTCAGAAGTAATATTTTAAACGTCATATTCTGTACATTATGATTATGATATTAATCTGATTCTGAATCCATTTTCATTCTATCGAGCAAATTTTTAATATCGACTACCTGTACCAGTAGGTAACCTGCATTGTATTGCATTTTCAATTTACATGTACAGTGAGCGTCAAAAGTGAGTGACCACAGATCTAAAAAAGCAATAATCTGTAAATAGTTTGATAACGAAAAAACAATAACAAAACGTATTTAATCTTTACAGCATACAATTTTTTATAGGTAGATATTTAAACAAAATTGTTTTCAAACACCAAAAACATATGAAAACAGCATTGATGTTCACTCACTTTTATTTTACACTGTATTATTAAAAAAAAAATGAAACCGAACGGACGAACGGATGAAAAGAAACAAAGAAATTGGCTTTTTCTCTCAAATCTATTCACTCTTTCTCTCATGTATGAACCGTTTCGCATTTCGAATTTTTATAAAAAATATGCAACCTTAGAAAAAAAAAAACAGATTTTTATCAAAAAATCCCTACATTTGGACTGATATGAAAAATCTGTCCTTTTTTCCCTACGGGCTTATTTTAATGAAAAACCAGTTCAACCACTTAGTATAGAAGAAGTTGACTTAGCTATAAAAGACTTAAGGACAACAAGACCGCAGGTTCTGAAAGTCTGCCAGTGGGGCTCTTCATACACGATAGTGATGCTTTGGTAGGGGGCATGCCCCAAATCATTAACTAAAAGAGGCGATCCTATGTCTCCGCTTATTGTCGAATATAAGATCACATCCAAATCACTATACGGATATCCTCTTAAACCGTTCTATAACACACAAATCGGCACCTACTATAGACCAAATTTTCACAATTAAAAGTCGAGACCTATAGTCCGGGAGGCAGGGGTCTTTTTGACCGACTCATCGCATGCCGGCTGATTTTAATGGATATAACAGATACTATGTAGAGAATGACGAAACCGAACGTCAGTTGTTCCGGTAGCGGTGGGTGCGGTTGTGGGAGGGTGTTATTAATTAATCATAAACATGTACCTACCTAACAAACGTATTTCAGAGCATTGATGAGAGAGGAGGTTTTTTTTTTCGAATAAACGGTGTTTTCAACACAGACTTACGAATTATAAGACGTTTAATGGCAAAGTCATACGGAAATTATTGCGAATTACCGAGGGGACCAAAATGCACTGGTTTCTTACGAATAACCGGGATTTTTTCAAGGGACCAGCAGTTTATTTCGAATAAGCGGGGTTTACGAATTAACGGGGTACGAATTATCGAGATAATACTGTATTTGATATGGTATTTTTGAAACTTGGGGGGCGTGCCACGCCCAAACGGTAAGAGAACGCCAAATTTTTTTTCCATATTTGTATTTAGGGTACTGTAATCAATCGGACTGTGAAAAAACAAAACGTTATTTTTGAATGGGTCGTAAATAAAATCTGGACGCGCGCACGTATGTTTAAACTTTTTAAATCAAATTTTCTCGAAAACCGTTAGTCTTACGAAAAAAAATAATATGATATTTTTTGTAGGCAATTTCCTAAGCTACAAATTCGATATACACTATTTTCCGATAAAAGTATCTGTTAACGAGATATTCACGAAAAACAGTTTTTCATGACCTTTGACCCCGCGTAACATTTTTAGCGGCACATGTATCGCTGGGGACTTTTGGGATATTGTTTAGAACCACAAAAGGAAGGAAGTTCATGCAAAAATCCAGCTTTCTACTAATTTTTCCGAAGTGAATATCTTTATTCCCCGTATTATTATTCATTTTTTTGCAAGTTCATGCGACCAGCTGACGTATAATCCCCCCTCCACAACGCGACTGACTATGTTTTTTCAACACTACATCAATAATTTATTTAAAAAAAAAATCAGTCGGCATAAAATGAGTTTAAAACATTTTTTTTCGACAAGTTCCACACCCTCCCACAACCGCACCCACCGCTGGTGCGTCAGCTGACCTTCACTTCAATGAAGGTAAAGATAATAATCTATCGGCATAAAAACGGTGCTCAAAATGGACCCCTGCCTCCCGGACTACTATTTATCGACTTCAAAGTCGCATGATAGTATTCCTCGTCAGCTTTATACGACTATGACTGAATTCAGGTTGCCGCACTCCAATGTGTAATTTGGAAATGGCACTGCCTTCCGTACAAACATAAAAGATGGAAATAGCCAGATTAACAAAACAAATTACGTTCCACTGATATACTAATTTTCACAACACATTTGGTTAATTACCATTATTTTGTTTAAATAATTTCGACAAAGAAGTTATTTACAACGAATGAAAGAACCAGACAGCACACAAAAATACATGTAGATAAATGCGAAAAAAACACCAGTACGTAGGTATTTTTATTTCTTTATTTATATTTTATTTCATTCAAATTAAAACTCTTTGCTATAATAATTTTTACACAATCTTACTGAAATGTTTATTTCTTATTGTGTACTTATCTCTATATTATTCTGTTTTTTTTTTTTCTTTTTAATGAATAGTCCTTAGTGTTTTACTTGTCCTTTTCGTTATTCAATAGATAATTTATTATAATTTATAAAATTGTAAAGTGCTACTATATCTCGAAACAAAAAGGTGGAAAAACATCAACATACAATTAATGGTGTACATCATAAATTATAGTAAACTAAGAATCGGTTTTTATTATTATTTTTTTTTTTTTATTCGGAATCCTGGAAGGAGGGGTGTTGTATATAGTATATAGAAAGCAAGGAATATGACGTTTAAAACAAAGAAAACCCATACACAAACTTAAAGGTGAATGAAGCACGCATCCAAGTAGACAGAAAACTCAAAATATCTTAACGGCAGAATGCTTGTTAGATGGAAAATAAGGGTCGAGTCGATAGTTGGAGATCTAGTCCAACTTTTTCATTGATTTAAGTGCTCTCTCACGGAGCTGTTTCTCAAGATCTTCATTCACAACAGGTTCGTCGTCATCGCTGCTGGAACTGTTATCAGCCTTTTTGCTCTTCTTTTTACGTTTTTTATGCTTCTTGCTTTTTTTGCTGTGTTTTTTATGTTTCTTAGTTTTTTTTTTCCTCGCCTCAGCCTCGGAATCTGACGAGCTGTCATCTTCTGAATCATGACGAGACTTTTTGCCCTTCTTTCGCTTTTTCTTGGGTTGATCAGAGTCAGACGAGTCATCGTTACCAGTCGTTATGGGTTTTATTTGTTTTTTAGATGCAGACAACGTTCTCTTGCGCGACATTTGCCGATCAGAAGTTCTATTAGAAGCCCGGGCGTCGTCCTCAGTATCAGAATCGGATTTGTTTGACTTTTCCTTCTTTTCAGGCAATCGCGAGCGTTTGTTAACTTCTATTTGTTCTCGGGTCTCCGTCGAGATTTTACGCTTTTGAGGTTCTACAGGTTTTTCTTGTTTTCGTTCAACATCTACGTCCTTACGAGATTTAGCTGCTGGCATGGCTTTGGGCTGCCTTTCCGTTTCACTCTTTTCATCACTTGAAGAAGAGTGTCCGCGCCGAGATTTTTGCTCTTTACGTTCTGGTGGCTGTTCTTGTTCGCTATCATCGCTATCAGAACTATCAGATGATGAGCTCGATTCGGGTTTGGATTTTTTTGCTACGGTCTTTGCGGGCACGCCAGCGCCAGCTGCTGATGTAGGCAATTTTTGAGCAGTTGTGATCGGCTTTTCTTTTGCCTTTTCCCTTTCATGGAGTTTAAGGAATGGGGACGGTGTCCTCGAAAGACTGGTACTGTATTTATCCCGTGGAACAGGTTTACGAGCTGGAATCGGTACTAATTTTACTTGTTCAACCACAACAGGAGCAATTGCACGCTCCTCCTCAATCTTAGTTTTATTACGGAACATATCTTCCTTTTTATCTTTTACTTGCTCCAAGTGCTTGGAGAATTCAAGAGAACGTTCTACACTGCGTTCTTTACGGATGGGACTAGGCTTGCGCTCAAAACCTAACTTTATCTTCTTTTCGGGACTGTCTTTGCGAAGTGACCGTTCCGAACTGCTACTAAGTTTTCTTGCTTGACTAATGTCCCGCCTAGACATTTTTTTGGGACTTTGGCGTTTCTCGATATTTCTAGTTCGTATAAGTGCTGCATGAGCGTCTCCATCGTCCCAATTTGGACTGTCCGATCTCTGTTTCGTTTGATGTGGTGGTGGTTCCCATCTATCGTCGCGTACAATTTTTACAGGCATTGGTTTCGGCATCTGTCGTGGTATGGAACCACGGAAACTGCCCCGCCTTCCTGGTGAAATTGGCCGGCTTTCTCGTGATGGCATACGCTGTAAAGGAGATGGACGACGATCGCGCGAAGATGGACGTCCATCACGCAACGATCGTGGCGGAGACGGACGTCGATCTCGAGATATACGTCGTGGTGGCGGAGAAGGACGCCGTGGTGGTGGTGATATTCGCAAAGGTGACGTTCGTCGCCGTTCTCTTGCTGGATTTATAGGTGACATTCGACGATCTCGCATAATGGGTGAACGCCGATCACGCGATCGTCTCTGTATTGGTGAAGGTGAGGGACGCCTTGGTGGTGGTGATATCTTTCGATATGGCGATGATCTCCGATCTCGGATTGGTGAGAACTTGCGGTCACGCGATTGCCGTCTTGGTGGAGATCTACGATCGAATGGAGAACGACGATCCCGTGGAGACATATTGCGACGCATACGATCACGACTCATGCTACGACGTCGGTTCATTCCGCCTCGACCACGACCACCACCGCGACCACGGTTGTTTGGTGTACGACGGCGATTGAATCTGAAAGAAATTAGAACAATTAAAAAAGTTAACAACAGTTTAAAAACAATTTCAAAAGTTTTAATTTTTTTTTTCGCTTAAATAAACAAATTGCTTCTCGATGTATGTTGAAAGGGTCATCGATTTGCTGACACCGACGTAGAACCTGGAGAGGAGGAGGGATATATGCAATGGAAACAGCATTTACCTTAGCAAAACAAAGTAAAGCTGAAAATTCCTATTCAAATGATTGCGGTTCACTTTCTTTAAACAATACGTTTGTTTTGTGAAATCTAAATGTAACCCGACGCTGTGTAAAGTTATCAACCGATTACAAAGCGGCAATGTCAAATTTGTGTTTGGTAGATACCTGACGTGGGTTTGATTTTTCAAGAGTATGTCTATAGAAATGAGGTTAAAATGAGTAACATAAAACGGAATGGACCTGATATAGGACCTGAGGTCTAGTTTCTCACAAACATTCATTTGTGTGAGTTTTTATGACGTATACGTATCCGGTTGAAAAGAGAAACATTATCTATAGCTATACTCCCGAATGCTAAATGCTTTCATAAAATTTTGTATTTTTCTGGCGGTTAAACAAGGGAACCCTTGCCTTGGCTATCCAAATATCGAAAATGCCTATAGCTCTAACATTTATCCTGCTAATTAAAGCAAAGTATAGATGTAGCCATGTCATCAATGTAAGTTTCAAATATGTAGATATAAACACTTAAATATAAAAAGCTTTTACCTTCTCGGAGATCTGGAACGCCTCATTGGCGATCGCGAACGGTTCCTGGATCTGGACCTAATACGGGAACGAGATCGTCTGCGCGATCGAGAGCGCTGTCGCATTGGTGAACGTGAACGATTTCGGCCACCGGGAACGCCGCCGCCACGTAGTGGACTACGACCGCGTGGAGACCTGCGTCCCTGATCGAAACGTCTCATGTCCGGCCGCCTTGGTGGACCTTTATCGATTGAACTGCCGGACGATGACTCACGGTTGTTTCTATATTGTCGCTTTTTCTGCACGCTATTTTGATTTTTACGAATCTCAAAGTTATCCTTTCCATTAGCTGGGGATAGAGATAGACTTGTTTCCGAACGTGATCGTCGGGATTTCTTTCTGTCTACCGATGATGCAGACGATGATGACGAGGAACTTGACGAACGAGATTTGCCTTTCTTAACCACAGATCTGTAATACGTTAAGAAAAAATATTATTAGAACATCGTCAAAAAATCAACCGTCATGTGCATTAAAATACCTTGATCTGGAGCGCCGTTTGCTTGCAGCAGGTTTGCGATTCCTAGAGTGATTTGATGAGTGCGAATCAGAGCTCCTTGAACGGCTTTTATTGTTGCGCTTAGGCGCACTTGCTAAATCCAAAAGCTTAGCTTGTACTTTAGTTAACTTCTTAGATCCATCGCCGTCATGTCCATTAAGTGACACATCAGCTGGTTTAGGAGAGACTGATGATTCTTTCCTCTTTGCAGGTGATTTAGATTTGGACTTCCTTTCTGGTGCACGGAAGTCTGTTCGAGAGCCATCCCTTTTGGGTCGTGATGGTGAACGCGAACGTCGACGGCTTGATGACTGCCCCTGTTGCGTTGGTTTGCGATCCCTGGAACGACTGCGTCGTCTTCTATCCGGCGATCGGTGGCGTGATCTAGAACGCCGCCTATCCCTTGTCGAATCCCAACGCCTTGGCGAACGTTCCCTGGATGATTTCTTTGGCGGCGATCTATCCCTTGACTTTCGTGGAGACCGTGCACGATCCCTCGTGATAGATTTGGAGCGTTCTCTAACTAACGCAGCTGCCGTGGAGGATGACGACGTCTTTACACTGCCACCTCCCCCACCAGTATCTACAGTAGCATCTTTAGAATTACTACCTAAATTATTTGCTTCAGCCGATTTAGATCTAGATTTAGCTTTCAAGTGTGCTCTAACCTGTTCAATAGCACTATGATTATGCGGCAACTGACTTGTTGAAGACAACTCATTCGATCGCTCCCGTCTTCGACTCTCGCGATCCCTATCGACCGAACGATCACGTTTTGATGAGGCGTTTAAATGCTGCTCTTCTTCTCGTTTGAGTATTTCCTCCTTTTTCTGGTTGATAAACTCAGCCGGTATTCCGCTTTCACTGTCTTGGGCTGATAAGAGCAATGCCCAAAGCTCATCCATAAATTGCCTTGCATTTCGGCCGTTGAGAAATCCCGTCATGTTAATTTGCATTTTTTTCGGACAAGGGAACTTCTCTTCCTCCAGTTGATTGTAGACAAACTCGACAACCACATCATCTTCGATGTGAAGTATATCTGTAATCTTCTTACTAATCCATGGTCTTAGGGCGTCCAGTTTAACCTTGGACATGTCAACACGCTTGCTGAGGCAATCTCCGAACTTCATTTGCTTCATTAATTTTTTTTCTTTGTCGCTGAAGCGCGTGTCCTGCTGCTGGTTGGTGCCCTGGAATATAAATTAATGTTATTATCAAAAAAAAATAAGCATTTTAAAATCCTAGGAAATAAATCGCTGAAAAACAACTTTTAGAAACAATTCCTAAATCACTGCAGCGCTATTACAAAATTCAGAAAATCTGTCTCAGCTAGGGATAACGTTCAAATTTGAATAATGTCTAAAAATACTGAATGAGGTAATTCCCTAAAAACAAGTTCAATTGAATGAATGAAATGAAATCCTATGCTGCACAAAGTTAATTAAGTAAAGCGCCCAAAAGACCGTCTGCATCTCTTTTTGCCTTGTTTCCGAACGTGATCGTGATCCCTTTCCACGCAAGTATAGTAGCCGAGTACTTCATTACAATAAAATAATCATCGATACAACTTACTGCTCCTCTTAGCGAAATGTGGAACCAACAAATCTCACAATCACTCTAGTGAAAGGAAGATTTTTTTCGCTTTGAATCATACAAATTTGCAATACATATTTCAAATGCAATTGACAGAGTTTAGCATATATTTTATTGTACTAGAATCTACCTCACTGTATGTATATCTTTAAAATCTTTTTTCAAGTCGGAGACTAATGCTATTAACGATTGTTTTGTTATCGATTTTATTGCTCATTTTATAAATGATAAATATGTTGTCTTAAACTTCTACTCATAGCACTTTTAGCTTCTCAACGCATGATATATAAATGAAATAAGTCCCCACGTCGGAAACGTGAACTAACTCTTTTGATTCACGGTGGTAAAAGTTAGAAATACTTATGTGGTTTTCCATTAGACCGAGCAGATTTTTACGGTTACGACATCTTTTGCCAAAAACACGAAACCATTTACATAATATGTTTCGGGATCTCTGCGTTTGATGGCACTGTTCTCTAAGTGAAAATAGTAATGGCGAATAGAGCTTTTGCATGTTGAACCAAAAGCTTGTGCTCATTACGTCAACTTTTAGTGACATTTTATTTATTCATTTTCAGTGACCCGCCTATCCATTACAAGTGTAGGATGCTATTTCTAATGCAAAATATTTCACCTAACGCCTGTGCTGAAACATCGCGCGCAATCACAAAAGTTGTCTTATCATCACAAATGTCAGAAAAGGAGAAACTTGACAAAATAAACAGCAACAAATAATTAATAATGTAAAAAAGCAAATAAAGAAATGTATTTCCAATAAGCTTCGCAAAGAAATAAGAGAACAAAATAAAAAGAAGAGTTTTGCTTAGCTGGGAGCGAGAGTGACTCAAAGTAGATCGACAGGAAAAACTTACGAAAGAAGACAAAAGTGTGTGTGTGTTATCAGACACAAACACATACAATATGTAAGTATCCAGAGGGAGGCAAACCTTGGGAATGGGCGTACATAATAGTATTCGCCTAATTTCGTTTTCATTTCAATTAAGACTAACACACACAAGTATGTACATATTTTTTTTAGCAACTTTTTTTATGTTTCTCTTTGCATTACTCCATAGTTTTAGGCCAATCATGGATTCCAAATGGTGGCGCACCCAATATTCCACCCGCCGCCGGGACCATCTCCTTGTTTTCAAATTAGCTGCTTTTGTTCGCTCGAAGGAATATAATGATGGTAAAGCTTGTTACATAGTTTAATTTGGTTGTTTATATATAACTGATACAGATAAAAAAATGCGACAAAACAGATTAAATCGGATGAAGGCAAGGACAATATCAAACTACATACATAATGCTTTATATGACGCGCGATCACTTGGAACCTCCTGTGTTCATGTTAATATATGCACGCACGTACAATATTACTCCTCATGACGAACGCCATGAAGAATTGTCGGGGATTTTTGACTGATACTGATACTCGCACCTCCTGTGACATCAACTTTTTTATATTTATTTATTTATGTAATAAACTAGAAAAACTTCAGCTTTTGTTTCCTAAGCATGCAAGTGAAAAGTTACAAATGAGATAAGTATAAGTATGCTCGATTGCAAATCAAATCATTTTGGGTGATCAGTTGGGGCAATTAACAATGTAAAATGTTTTAAAATACAGTAATAGAGAAAAGGTTGTAAAATTTGGACTTAGGTCACACAACGGTAGCTCTAGGCAGTACGTTTCTGACGTACACACGTGACTCAAGCCGCATCCGCTCTTCGAATTAGAATGTGAAATGTGCATGCATGTCTGACTGGCTTGATATAATGGGGTATCACACTCTCTCTCTCTCTGAGGGTCTACTAGGAAATAATCATAAAATAATCATATTTCGTTTATGGATTGAATATGTAAGCAATTCCCAATTTAAATTTGTTGTGACACAATTTGTATATCCATCCTAGCATTTGAGTGTAAAGTTATCTGTGTACATACAACTGTGAAGCACTCAGAATTGGAGACATTCATCATAATCAGGTATCATTTTGTGGTACTAAAAAAAATGCTTCTATGACTGCGATGTCATACATCATTTGTCGTTTTTACGCCAATGAATGAATATGCATGTTAAAGATCACTGATTTGCACTGTTTACAACAACAGTATCATTATCTCACGGACAACTTTTGTGATTGCTAAAGAGTTTTTGTAGTAAACGGTTATGCTGCTACATGGCCCAGAGAGCAGATGAGCACAACGAAAACGTTTGTTTTGAACGACAATTTATTCGTCGATAATCATCTGGTGATTATGCTACATATTATAGAATTCCTGAAAGGTTTTGGCTGATAAAATCTCCAACCGGAGAAAATGCACTGAGCACGCATTCAACAAACAGCTATTATATCTCTGACTAAGGTAAGGTTTATTGCTAATATTTACGGTGATTGATAATCGATTTCGACGTTAAAGATTGATTCTGCCAAATTTTAACAAAAACCCAAACTGGTAGGTATGTATTTTTAAATTGCTGCTTGCAATGGTTACACCTTTTTCATCCTCTAGCTTTGACTCGAATAAAATGTTACAACTTTGTTTCGCTAATGACAATTAGATGTAATAAGTTCTTTCTTTTCTTCTGACTCTTACTTATGTGTGAAAAAGATATATCTATTTTGGATTTTGGTTACCCACAGTGAAGAAAGTTATTCGAACAACTTCCCCTTTCTCCTTCTTCATGCGGAATGATTTAAACATGTTTAAGTAAGTTGACCAATTCAATATATATTTACATATAAGTAGCTGATTTATTACATGTAGTTATGCTTTAGTTTGACTTATAGTTTCTATCACAATATTCTCTTATATACTAACATATTATACATTTAACGCAAGACTAGTGTTTGGGTTTTTCTTACAGCTAAACATTGACTTGAATATTTTATTTGAATTAATATAAATAGAACAAAGATAACCAATTAATAAAACTAAATACATTTTTGTGCTCAATTTAACTTATGTAATGTCAAAGTTGATCCAACGAAGGAAGAATATGCTTATTTATGCAAAAAGTGCAGCTGGCAGCGAATATAAAATTGAAGAAAGAAAGATTATAGAAGAGGACAAATCCATCGATGTTATGTGGCGTATGTGGAGGTGAATAAAGTTGCGCAATGGTTGCATGCAGACAAACTGCATTAAACCTGCATTTAATTGCTTCCCATCACTATATTATGAACAAACTTGTTAAATAAATGTAATATTATGTAAATTCCTCTGATATCAATAATATTTCTGTCTCAAATATTTTTAAAATGATATAAGTTTAAGTTGTTTGCATACAAATTAAGTAAAGTATCATTTTTTTACACAATTTTTTGTTTTCCAAAAGATACGAATATCTTATTCGAGCAATAACTATATGAACATGATTAAGCGCTCATTTTTCTATAATCAAATTAACAGTCCGATAACAAATGAATAAATTAACTTGACTCTTTATCGAATTGACAGTTTTTCCGTGTACAATTTGAACGACTAGTTAGATGGGAATTCAAAAATTGGTTACAATCTCTTTTTTGTGCATTTGTTCTTAAAAGTTAATATAATAAAGTTTGTATATTAAAGAATTTTAGATCTTTCATTTTTACACAATTATAACTTTAAAATTATAAGATAACTATTTAAATTATTCCGGTAAATACCAGTACAAAAGTTTTAAGACTTTGATGCTAATACAGTATGCATTATCTCTTAAAGACAAAGTAGTCATAAAATGAAATTACATAACGGAAATCGCAAAAAATATGTATTAATTAAACACATTGTATGAGCTAAAAAATATCAATACAAAATTTATAACAAATGCATTAATTGCAGTACAGTTCTACAGTTATTTAAATTATTAACAAATGTAAAAAGTTATTGATTTTAAAAACAGAATTGTGAGAAAAAGCAGGACAAATGACAATTAATGTAAGTATTTATGACGGTTAGAACAGTAAAGATAGTTAAATGTGTAAACATCTACTACATGCATATGTACGTTGTACATACATATAGTAAGCAGATTTATAAATTCGATGAGGAAATGTTTATCAGATTTTAGTTTTGTAGGAGTAGCGAGAAATGTAAGCATTTACTTGTCAAGTAGGATAGCCCACGATCAAAAGATCATCAAGATATTATCAAAAACTCTCTGTTTTGTTAATTTTTATCGTTTGTCCCAAAACTATGTACAATTGTACATATATATAAAATTACCTTTCATTTGATCCTTTCGCAATCGGAACGAAAAAAAGGTAGCCTATTAATATAATGATGATGACAACATCTTTCAGAATCTAATTGACTATGTATTACAGATTATTTGTCGTATACTACATGCGCTGTGGCGCAAGAAAGCGATGCAAGCGGAAAAACGATTCGGGAAGCACTGCAAGGTGCGACAGGGTGCGCAAATCATGCTGAAATGAACTCCTCTTCGGTTGAATCAGTTTTAATGGTAATTTGTTACTTAAAAGCAAAACCAGACCGAAAGTTCACGATTTATTATATCCAAGTAGGGCACAAGAGCAATATTACTTTATTGAGTTATTTTCCCTACGTGGTCCGGTTTTCGCAATAAAAATCGTTATTTCGTGCGCGCGTGTACATGTGAACACGCACGCAAACGCTTCTCGCGCAGTCTTCGAATTTGCATCAACCACCTTAGTTAAGTTTTTTTTAATTAAGCTCTGTTGATATAGACTGCTCATCAACAGTGCTTGACTGTTGTATGAATAGGCTAGAAGATGATTGCCATCAATTTGGCGGTGTCCAGTTGTCGAAACTACTGTTGACGACTGATGCAAAACGAAAAAAAGGACAATGCCACTCGGATCTGCATGTGAAATTTTTAAGAAATGTTATTAGCGGAGAACGTCGACTGCTACAGAGTAGACGTAACTGTCACGAAGTGCAATGAGACGGGCCGGATGGGAAACTGTGACAATTACTACAGTGACTGTTATAAAAAGCAGGAGCAAGACTTGTGGGTTTATCATACGCAGCAGATTCAGGCATTCGGTCTTTAGCTATCGACACGTGAGTGATCATTTTATGACAATACGCAGCAAAACGACTCGCCTACAAAGCGGGGCTGCAAAAAAGGACAAGCGGAGGGATGAGCAAAAGAGGAGTGACGAATATCGGCTTCTCATAAAGCCGAGAAAAATAAATATCACGGAAAGCGCACGATTGGGGATATAGAGAAATGCTACTCTAAGAACAAGTTTTACCAAAAGGTATAAAGAACGTGTCAATGCAATAAGACTCGAAAAGAGACATGCAAAGATGAACAAGGGATCCTTTTAGTAGAATCACAGTACATAGGTGTTGAGGATATGGAAAAAAAACATTTCTGCAAAATGTAAAACTTCTAAGACGACCGAAATTAAGCTAAAAAGCTAAACAAACCATTAAATTTGGACCATTTCCGTCCATCCGACCAAAATGAAGGAAGGATAGCCATTTCTAAACTCAAGTCCAACAAGACCACTGACCCGAAGATTGAACTACATATTTGAAGGCAGTAAGGAACGATTTGGAAAAGAGCATACAACAACACTTCTCCAAGATTTGGTCGGAAGAAAGTATACTTTTTCATGTTCAAAACACAAAAAATGAGACCCTCGAAACTATTGGCATCCGCATCCCTGACAATGCAGAACACTCGCTTTCCAATAATTAAGGTGGGTTTCCACTTTCCACATGTCGGAATGAAAAAGTTTGACAGCTGTCATCGAGCCATCTTTGTGTTTTACCCTTTTTATAAATGTTAACTTTTAAGATACTACCTTTCTCAAGTTCTTGGGTTTATGTCATTCCACCGTCAGTTCATTTCCACTTATATCAATATTGGCAAAAATCATTTGTCAGTTGATTGACAAACTTATGAACTTGATGCGAATTGTCACTGTCAATTATAGACAAAGTGACATTTTCTTTGACAATTCAGCTATTTCAACTTGTCAATCAAATTCTTTGTCAGTTATTGGCAAACGCTGTTTGTCAATTCAAAGACAAGCAATTTTTCGCTATTTCCACTTGCCATTTTTTTAATTGGCATAAAAATATGTCAATTGTCAATTTCAAATCGACAAGTGGAACCCAGCATAGGTCGCAAATAATGTGACTGCGACATATAAAGTCAAAAACGAATTTAAATAAGGTGATGCATTGTCATATGACTTAAACATCATCACATCAAAAACATAAATGTAAAAAAAACAGCCAAGTTCTGTTATATAGAAGAAAATTAAGTGTGTAAGTAGCCAAGTTCTTAGTTTAAGAAGGTTAAATGTTAAGAAATTATTTGATTTTTTTCTTTATGTACAATGTGGTGGTCCAAATAAATAATAACCTATTTTCAAAAGTGGGCGGATACCCTCCTAAATGGAGAATATGAAATTTTTAATTTTTTTCTTTCTGTACACTGCAAGATCTTCCGCTCAAATTTCAACATTCTACGGCAATGGGAAGTGGCCCAAATAAATAGTAATCAATTTTGTAGTATGGCCAGAAGTGCTTCATAATTTTGATGATCATTATCTAAGTGAGTGAGTCAGTCAGTCAGTTACGGTTTTTGCGAGTTTTGAAGTCCTGTATGTTGAGAACCACTATCGCTATAGAGATGAAATTAGGTGAGGTGGACCTTTTTAATGAACTTGGTAAATGTTTCAAGTTTGAAGTTTTTGACTTAATTAGTTCCGAAGTTAGAGGGGGTCGAAAACAGTTTGTTCCTGTAAAAAGGGTTAGTGCCTTTACTGGAGAACTTGGCTTTTATAGTTAAAAAAAATTGCGCTAAACCTACAAACACCAAGGGGCATAATTTTTCAAAATTTATGTAAAATTAATTGCATAAATGCAGATTGAATGATTGCATTTTATTGAAAGAACTCAGTTAGCAGTCACGGGCGCGTTCGCAAGTTTTGGGCCAAAAGCGCAAAAATAGGTTTAGTAGCAAAACAGAGTATGTATATAATGTCAACAAGAAAAGACGTACAACGTCAACGAATCGGTCGGGAAGTAATAATAGGCAGCTACATATTACTAAGGCAGTTATGATTACTTTATGTACCTCGGCTCCGCTAAAAAAACTCTGAAAATGACATCACATACGAAAATAAGCCAAGGCAATCGCTGTTTCTTTAGCTTAGGTTAGGTTAGGTAAGGTGGCTGTCCCCAAAAAAAAGGGGGACACACTTAGACCATAGTTTGGTCCATTGTGATACCACGGGGGGGGGGGGGGGAGTTGGCCAGAATGGTTCTTTGTGCCGGGCATTACCTTGGGGAATTCTGTTAGCGCTATTTGCTGTTTGCGCCTTTGGGTGCATCTACCTCGTTAGGAGGTTTTTGTTGGTGACTGAGGCAGTCGAATCCTATGTGAATTTAGCTTAAAAATGCATTCGAGTGGTAAGGCCTTGTCAAGCAACAGTAAGACGACTATATAAGACCCTCATCATACTCATATGGTGCAGAAGCATGGATTAGATTGCGATTATTTAACTTGTACGTTATTCAGCGAAGGCGGATGAAGATAGCATTGGTCGTCCTTGAACGCAGATAGACGGGTCTTCTACAACCCAGAGAGACAAAGTAGTAGAGGAAGTCCTCGCATTACGTGGTGGGCACAAGTGGAAGTGGACATCATCCAACTTGGAGTGTGCAACTAGAGGCAGTTAGGTAAACAGCTATAACACCGGATTGTAGCGCGACGTGAAGTAGCACTGTCAAAATAACCGCCACTGGCGACATGCCGTAAACCAAATTCCGAAACCTACAACACCACTAGTCCCCAACAAGATCTAAAGTTTGGGCGCCGAAATTTCTAAGGCTGAAAACACATACAAGGGATCGGACAAAATGTTTGTTGCAAACAAATATCCCTTGAAGCTTTTGACCTTTTAGAAACTGTTCAAAATTATTACAAAAATTCGAGCTCAGTTGTGTGGACAAAAGGATATCTTGTTCCTAACTTAGCTTCATTATCTAAGCTTCTTGATCTTATTAAAAATTTTAATTCTTCTTCTTAATAGAAGACCCTATAAATCAAAAGATTCTACACTTTTTATACATAGTAGTTGTCGTTTTTAAACTTTTATAATTATTGATAAATCATCATAATTTTTAATGATAATAGAAAAAATATTTCCCAAAAGTTGTTCAATAAGAGGTAGGGAGTATTCCGAAATAAAAATATATTACTTATAGAATACCAAAATTAAAATGTTGAGCTTTTATTTATTTTAATTTATTAAATTTGACAGATTTTTAGGAACTAAAATTATTATATTTTAGCTTTAGTACCACAGGCATTTGTTTTGGCGCACTGTTCATCATTTACATATAAAAAATATAATAAGAAAAGCAATGAAAGTAAAGATCATTAAAGCAAAGCTTGGCTTGATTTTATGTGATGTGCAGATGGATATGCTTTATTTTAACATTTTATTAAGACATTTTGAACCTTTTTATGTTATTTAATGCTGAGAATGCTGTTAGCGTATATGGATCGCAAAGAAGCACAACTTTTCGTATCTACCTTCAACCTTGAACCTTCTCCCATTATCCATGAATGGGACTTGCATCGACGAAACCGAACGACTTTCCATACTCGGAATGTGTGTCGATGACAAACTCCGTTGGAATGACCAGACCAGACCACATTTGCCAAAAACGTTGCAAAATTTAGGTTTCTTAAATCGATTTAAGAAGTACTTTACACCCTCCGACTTAGCTTCAATATACAAGGCCTAAGTTTGAGTACAGCGCTCATATCTGATCAGGTGCACCAAAAACTTCACTGCACTAACTAGGTAGAATTCACAAGCGCGTGATAGAACTTATAGGCAGGGCTGACTTTATGCGACTAAAGTTGCATTTTCCCCCTTTTTTCTTTCTATCCCCAATGAGACCACTTTTTCAAAATTGTCCGTATTTGCCCCTTTTCTGTATTTTGAAAAAATACAGTGGCCGGCATAAGTAATTTGACAAAACTAAAGTTAATTCTGCTCATAATTTGAACTTACTTCATGTAAATTTTGCCATCAATGGAAAGGTCATTTAAGTTCCGTTTGAATGATACAAAACTTTCCTTAACTTTAATATACCTACTTTACGAAACTAGTTCACAAATAATTGGGATCTGAATGCATCCTTTTTCTATCAGCTATTGTCCTATTGTCATAAGTTTAGCCATATAGCCATAACTTCCATGTTCAAGGCACAATAAGATAGAACGAGAGGAGAATATGCGTAAGCCATTTTAACTTTAGTGAATTTAACTAGTTTTGCGTTTTTTTTTTGTGTGCCATTTGTGAGCAGATTAGTATTGCCCCTTTTTGTATTCTAATCCCCTTTTTATTGCGACTTTTTCAAAATCTTCGAAGTCAGCCCTGCTTATAGGTGATAGAAATATAGCAGTCTATTGACCCGCTCGAACATCGCAGAAATGTTTTTTGCCTTTGCCACCAATGCTCTGAGGAAATAGCTAACTGCATTCCCCCTTTTAAACAATTCTCTCACAACACCCGTCACACCTCGAATGCGCATCAGTTCACCCTTAAGACTACCTTTGGACGTACATACGTTCACACGGTTTTCCCATCTCATTACAACCCATAATTGTTTAAAATCAATAATCAGTTCCGGCCAGACTTGAATTCGTGCGGATTTCGGATTTAGTGTTAGCTCAATTCCCATATACATATTCACTTTTGTAGGTACTTTTTATATGTAATACATTTTTTGGGTTTATTTGAAAGGTACATGATCAAACAACGGAAATGATTCCGAGCCTAAATGAAGGCTCGGAATCATTTCCTTCATGTATTATGTACAACATGTAATATGTACAACATCGAATACATACTCGAAATTCGCACGAGCTTATCAACATTGAATGTATGTTCTAACACTATGTTAGGGGGGACAGACTGCTGGTATAGGAAGACTATGTTCTATAAAACATGTCTGTCACTGTAACTTGGTACATATTGAGATTCGCTGATTGCAGCGCCACTTTGCTTCTTTGACAATTCAAAAGCAAGCAATCACAACAAAGAAGCATAGCCGCAAACCAATGGATATTTTGTATCCCATATAGGTACTTGATACTTAACACAAAACGACAAGAGTACTACAAAATACAGTCTGCTAGGGGATTTGGTATTCATTATACCATGGTATTTAATACCAGCAGTTTGTCCTTTAACAATTAAATTGCAGCGCTCACAAAGCCCATAGAACTAAGAGATAAATATTTGATATGCATGTATGGTTGATCGTTAAGAATTGATGTTAATGTACAGTTTTGTTTATAAAGACATATATAAAATGATAACGTTATAATTTTATGTTTTTTTTTTCTTTATTACCTTTCTATAAAGTTATACCTATAATATAACCCAAAAAGAAGTACAATTTATTTGATATAAATGTGATTATGTATTTTATCTCTGAATCGATTAGTTTTTTTTTTCATAACTCATTGAATTTTAGTTTATATAGTGACCTATGTTAAGAAATACAATTTGAGTGTTGTTTTAATAAATGTACGTATATATATTATACATATGTATATAAAAACAGATGTTCTTAGTTGCTATTTGCGGTTTCTGTTAACAATAAAAACCGCCAAAACAGGATGTACGATTTAACGTTAATATTAAAATAAATGCAAAATAATTATTATGTATAAATCAAAATGAAAACAGCACCGTGATAACTAAAATTCTTCGTAATAAAATAATAACGAGTAGATACAAAATTTAGATGTCATCTTGTATAAAACCAATTGGTGCAAGCCAAACAAAGTTATGAGTTCAATGACACATTAAAATATTTATGTCTAAAATTCCTGTAGTTTGTAAATGCTTGTAAATTACAAAGTGCGACATAGGGATAGGGGTCGATGTTTCCAATCTTTTCGAAAACGTAAATGTAGATAAAATAGATAAAATATCAACATTTAGTAGATGCATATTATGATGTTTCAAATATTTACATTCTGCAAGACTATTATTGTCTTATGCTGATAAGCCGCTAAAATTTTATAAGAATGCTACCTACTTATTATTTTTGATAATTAAAATTAATTTATGTCTTGGGGCGCTATTGGCACATAGCATAGATACATGTAGCTTCAAATAATCGATGTTTTACTTTCCATCGATACAATAGCTATCGATATACTGACAAAAATATACCAATAATGGATAACAAATTACTCCTTTCTTATCAAAACAGAAGTTATACTATTGTAGATGCCAGGATACCGCGTAATCACTAAAATTTAACCTATACATATAATAAATGCTGAATATAAAATTATGGAGGTAACCGTAACAGCTACACAATATTTTTCAACCTAAAATAATCCAAAAATACATTTCGAAAACAAATGCAAATAAGCGTCATGAAGACAGCAATAGATATACATAGGTACAAATAAAAAAAAAGTAAAGTTTTCAAAGCAAGACGCTTGCCAAGCTTTCCGGAAACCGCTTCAACTTTTCTTTTTTATTAATATACGAACACCTTAATTAGATATTACTTATTGAAAAAAAAAAAAAATATCTATTTCATTTTACACACTTTAGTCAATTGCGCGCATAACACTTTAGCACACGTCTCACATTTACTTATTCCGAAAACTAGACTATCCCAGTAAGCAGGTGCTTAATACGCCTACCCCTGGTTCGTTGGTTTTTAATGATTCTAGAATAAATGAAAATCGCGAGAGGAAACGTTTCCCCATAGAGCACCCAAAAACAACATCGCTTCAGGCATAGTTATTTCACGGGTAGCTATCTGCATACGTATAAATATATTTCAAACTAATTGTAGCACATTTTTGCCGGTTCTTTTTTTTACCAATAATCTTACCGTGAACATCATTGCAATCGTGTACTTGTAACACCAAACGAAAAAAAATTCTTAATCGATGTTTAATCGAAAGTCCACCAAGCATTCACTAAATAGTAGTTAGCACAAAATAAATTAAGGATTTATTTTAACTAATTTCCCATTGTAATGTGTAATGTTGAGGATTTTGCTTCTAGATGGTTTGTCTTGAAAATAAAAAAAATCTTCACGTCGAACTCTTATCGGTTTTTCGCGAGCTTTCAATGCTGCGGTGTTTTAGTTAAAATTTTTGTATTCACTTATTAAAAGTTATGCATTGTGTTAAATAACATTTTTATGGGTACAATATCAATTGTATTTTATTTTCCTATATTTAAAAGTGCCAAATATTAAATAATAAATATTTGCGGCCACTTTTTCAACACTCCGAATTTTATTTCATGCGGTCTGCGGTAGTGCAAAATGGAGACGCGACGAATGATTTAACGAAGAAAATATATGCAACGTTTCGTTAACAGCTATTTAGTGCTTGTTGCCCTATCTGTGTTCTCTAACTGAAAGCGCAACTTAAGGTCAGTGTACAATAGGTGTATTTTTTTGGGAATCTATAACTAGCTCACTTTTCCTTTTACATGCAAAGCCAAAAGTGGGTATAAAAGTGGCTATAAATAACGCAGTAACAAAGTGGAGATAGGAAAGTTGAAAAATTGCATTCATAGATGGCGGTGTTGTAAATAAGGAGGAACTATTTTCCTTCCTTGAACGTTGAGAGCGGCTATTTGTCACTAAAGAGTTGTGTTCGTTGATTGTTGTCTGAATTGGTACATATTTTGCAATTCTCTGATTGGTTGAAATGCATTTATACTTTATACGATTGAAAATACTACATAAACTTTGTTGAAAAATGGATATTAAATATCTATGGCTCTTTTGTTTTATAAAGAAACTGTCTAAATTACCAGTTTTTCTTACTTACTTTACTTTACTTTTGGTGGCGCTTACAGTCCGGGGTGGACCACGGCCTCAACCAACAAGCCCCTCCAGCCAGCTCGGTCCCTCGCTAGCTGCCTCCAGTTACGCACAGGTGGGGTCTTCCTCTGCTGCGTTGTCCCTCAGGGTTGGATTCGAAGACTCGTCGGGCTGGTGCGTTGTTGTCCATACGCTCCACGTGTCCCAGCCATCTCAGCCGTTGTATTTTTAGCTTTTTGACCAGGTCAGCGTCGCTGTATAGCCCGTATAGTTCGTTATTAGGCGTATTTTTTTGAGACTCTTTACTATACTCACTTTTCGAGTCTCAAAAAAACATCCCTAACTCACTTTAGCACACTTTATTTTTATTTGGAAGTTGGTACGCGTGTTTTCAACTTGACATATTAGTTGGAAAGGGGTATGTTCAAAAAATTGATACTCATTGGAGAAACTGAAAATCGTTCTTAAATTGTATCGACTACAAAGGTTCGTTAACTAATACTGAATGAACTGTATTTCGAAATTACAGCCGTATTCATACTGCTGGCAGAATTCAGGAAAACGTGCAAATGCGTGTTGATCGTAGGTATTGTCTTTCGCTGGGTTTTAATTAATTAGTTTACGACTCCTAATGGTGATGGTGCAGATGTTTTATTGCTGGGTGCTACTGCAACTATCTGCGCTTCCAAGACATATATCCGGTTCTAGACAGATGTTTTTAATTTTTAAAACAATAAAATCCATCATCTTATGAAATTAAATTACTTTTTATAATGAAAAGACGCAAAGGATTTTATTTGTAATTTATTTAATATAAAAATATGGCTTCTTCAGAGCAAACGAATTACAAGTCACGAGTTAATAAAAGTTGTGCAGCATTGCCAGAGGCAGTTAACAATTTTGATTGTTCTGCGTTTACATTCTGTTTTATTACTTAACCTTTTTAAAAAATATTAAGGGTATTCACTTAAACGCGTAAAAGCCTCATAAACTGCGTAAACTGCAGAAATTTACCACCTCGTAAATGAACTGTCAGATTTTATATGGAGAATAGTTTACGCAGACCTCATAATTTTCCGCGACGATTTGGGCTCGGAAATCAACCGCGGAAAGTTACGCAAATCACAAATGTCAAACTTTGAGAGACAGTCATATGAATTGTTTGTGTGATTCCCGATACAGTCGATTTACGCAATGACAATTTCCTAGGGGTGTTCACTTAAAGCACCGCAGAAATTTATACATTTACGAGCTGCATAAATTTATTTGATTAAGTGAATACCCTTATTTTGTTTGAAGGTGGAATAAAACAAAACAAAAATAGCTTGAAAAAAGTCTGTCTATTTTGTTGATCTAATATGAGCATCAAAATTTAATACGCCTTGTTTACGGGAAAATGCGGTGAAATTATGTGCATACATCAACCCCTGTGCTCAATTCCGGGTGAAATTGAATTCGTGCGGATTTCGAATTTTCGGTGTACCAAACACGCATTTTTGATTACTTTAAGTCGCATTGACTTCTGTTTTCCAATTACCTATTTCTTAATTGAAACAAATCAAGTCAGCTACTGTAAAAAAAACTAAATATGTATTAAGCGAACTGATCACACAGAAAACTCGAAATCCGCACGAATTCAATTTCGGTCGGAATTCAGCACAGGAGTGATTATCTTTAAAATATTCAAAAAGGAATCGCGTCTATTACATCTATTGAATGTTCACGTTGCATTTTGTTACCTTGAATACAACAAATTGCAGTAAGTACATATTAATATCTATTTTTCAACAAAGTTTATGTAGCATTTTCAATCGTATTTTAAATAATATTATGTAAGAATATGAAGTATTAAAAAGTATAATTGCATTTAAACCAATCAGAGAATTGCAAAATATTTACCAATTCAGACAACAATCAACGAACACAACCCATTAGTGACAAATAGCCGCTCTCAACGTTCAAGGATGAAAAATAATTCCTTCTTATTTACAACACCGCCATCTATGAATGAATTTTTTCAACTTTCCTATCTCCACTTTATGTGCGCAGTAGCGCAGTGGTTAGTGTGCTGGACTACTGTGCGGGGGATCCCACTATCCAAGGTTCGATCCCCGGAAAAACCCAAATTACATCTTAAGGTTTTTTTCTACTGCGCCACCTCTCGCGAACGTCTGACAAACATCCGAGAGTATAACTGTCATGAAAAAGCTTCTCAATTCAGCCGTTCGGACTCGGCATAAAATTGTAGGTCCCTTCCATTCGTCCCAAAAATAGAAACTCACACAAACGAATGGTTGCGAGAAGCTAGGCCTAGGGTGTCTACCGCCTGTTGCGCCACCTATTTATTTATTTATTTATTTATCTCCACTTTATTACTGCGTTAATTATAGCCACTTTTATACCCACTTTTGGTTTTGCATGTAAAAGTAAAAGTGAGCTAGCTATAGATTGCCAAAAAAATACGCCTATTGAATCTTCTTCTCCATACTCCATCGTCACAAACTGGACCGAATATCATTCGAAGAATCTTTCTCTCAAAACATCCCAGAAGGTTTTCATCCGCTTTTGACAGTGTCCATGCTTCTGCACCATACAGCAGGACCGGGATGATTAAGGTCTTATATAATATCTCCTTGGTTCTATGAGAGAGGGCTTTACTTCTTAGATGCCTTCTTAGCCCGAAGAAACAGCGATTGGCAAGATTGATTCTTCGCTTGATCTCTGCGCCGATGTCATTTTGCGATGTTATAGTGGAGCCCAGGTAGACAAAGTCTTTAACAACTTCGAAGTTGTATCTGTAAATCGTGACGTTTTGTCCGAGTCGCCGATGTTGAGAGTCCTTTCTCGTTGACAGCATATACTTCGTTTTGTCCTCATTAACAGCCAGACCCATCTTCGCCGCCTCCGTTTCGATGATTGCAAATGCACCACTGACAGCTCGCCGCGTTCTCGCAATAATGTCAATATCATCAGCATAGGCAAGTAGTTGTACGGACTTTTGAAAAATTGTACCTCTGGTGTTGGCTTGTGAGTTTCGTACAATTGCTTCAAGAACGATATTAAAGAAAGTACATGATAGCGCGTCGCCTTGTCTCAAACCTTTTTCGACATCAAATGGTTCGGTGATGTTCTTGCCGACCTTGACGGAGCAGCGAGATTTCTCCATCGTCATCCTGCACAGACGGACGAGTTTGGCTGGGATGCCAAAACTTGACATGGCTTTGTATAATTCGTCCCTATAGACGCTATCATAGGCGACTTTAAAGTCGATAAATAGATGGTGTGTATCGATCTGAAATTCCTGGGTTTTTTCCAAGATCTGTCGGAGTGTGAAAATTTGGTCGATGGTTGACTTTCCTGGTCTAAAACCACACTGATATGGGCCGATCAGGTTGTTGGCGAAAGGTTTTAGACGTTCACACAATACAGCCGACAAGATCTTATACGCGACATTCAGGAGACTTATTCCTCTGTAGTTGGCGCAGTTCAGAGTATCTCCTTTCTTGTGGATGGGGCACACGATGCTGAGGTTCCATTCGTCGGGCATGCTTTCATCCGACCAAATTTTACAGATGAGTTGGTGCATGCTCCTTACCAAGCCATCTCCCGCTGCTTTGAATAGCTCGGCCGGAAGGCCATCCGCTCCAGCAGCTTTGTTGGACTTAAGTTTGGATATCGCTATCCTCACTTCGTGTAGGTCATGTGGACGGAAGTTTTGGCCATCATCGTCCAAGCTGAACAGATCAGTTTTTCTCCCTTTGTAAAAACAATTCCTTGACAAACTGTAAGTATCCACTGTCGCAAAACTTTCATCGTGTTTCCAAAGAAAGCGCTGCGAATCCTGATCCTCTTTACGAATGGTGATCTGGTGAAACATTTCACAAATTTCTGCACAAACTCCGATTGCTTTTTCGCGGAATTTGTACAAAACAGTCAGCAAATCCTGGCATTACTCAAGGGTCCATAGGAGTAAATATGAGTTAAACGAAATATTTCCAACTCCAGCGGCAGCATCAAACACCAAACGTAGTTTGTGTGGTTTATGTGGGTTGCGAAAGCAAAAGTGAGGAAGGTACCACGTCCTTGGACCTCTCTCCTTGGCCTCGTCGGCTGGCAACTTGCGTGCGTAACCCTTGGAAACATAATCGTTGATAGTTTCTTCATATTGCGCAGCGTAAGAAGAATCCTTACTTAAAGTGCGTTTGACAGACATGAGACGGCTTTTTGCCATTGGCAGGCTATCAGGCAACACAATCCTCTCGCTCTTCAGTAGAAGTCCGGTCTCGTAATGGCTTTGCAATTTCTTGGTGGTAACTTGCAGCAACTGTGGGCGCAGTAGCGCAGTGGTTAGTGTGCTGGACTACGGTGCGAGGGATCCCAGGTCCCAGAAAAACACAAATTACATCTTAAGGTTTTTTCTACTGCACCACCCCTCGCGAACGTCTGACAAACATCCGAGAGTATAACTGTCATGAAAAGGCTTCTCAATTCAGCCGTTCGGACTCGGCATAAAATTGTAGGTCCCTTCCATTCGTCCCAAAAATAGAAACTCGCACAAACGAATGGTTACGAGAAGCTAGGCGTAGGGTGTCTACCGCCTGTTGCGCCACCTATTTATTTTATTAACTTGCAGCAACTCCCTGGCTCTCATGATCTCCTCAGGCTCCTTGGCACTTGAAAACGAATCAGCATCCATGCTGTCCAGTAAAAAATAATCGGCAACTAACTGAGACAAGGTGTCGTTGGTGATGCTGTTGTTATCTCCGGAAATGTGATAGACGGAGTCGGACATCTCTTGGTTGCTGTACCCACCATAAACGACCCATCCGAGTAACGTCTCCACAGCAACAGGTCCATCTTCTCCACAAGGAACAGTTTTACTTCCTAAGATTAACCTCCAGTTATCTAAACCAAATAAGATTTGCGGCACGGCGTTTTTAAATTCGTAAATCGGCAAAAATTTCAGCTCGTTTCCAACTGTCAGCGCATTAACATCCATAGTCTGCATCGGTAAAGAAAGATTGCTGTACACATAACGAGTACCTACTACCACAGGCAACTCCACTGATCTCTAAATTAACTAGACTCGCACTCGATGCTTCCGACGTTTCCTTTTGACCTATCCAAGTAAGCCACATTTTGTGTCAGTCCCAGTAAAACCCAATTGTGAGGCACTATTTTTGTTAATAATGGTCACAGATGGTCCATCATCCAGCAGTGCGAATGTACCTTCTCACGACACCCTTTGGCCCATACAAGTTCACAGGAAGAATACCAAATAAAACCTTTTTCGCATTGGATGCATGCATGATGATTTAACTCTGACCGAGGACTTGCATTCATTACAGCTGCTGTTTCTGATTGTCGCTTTTCATGAAATACCTGCAGTATGATGAAATCGACTGCAACCATTCGCCTGATGACTCGACATGATGAAACATTGTACCCTGTCACCAGACATGCAAAACAAATTCCCTTGACTCAATTCCAGCGATCTGCTAGGCTCATTTGGAGAAATTCTGTACATTGTGCCAATTTATGTTTTTGCGAGCACATGACAGATGACACACACCTTAGTAGACTTGGCAGTAGTTGAAACGGTGTTCCTCTCCACGGCCGGCATGTAGAATTGAATCCTGGCGATTACCTTTGTGTGGCTTATTTGTCTGTTGGTAGTGAGAGAATGAACTTAGCACTTAGAACTTAGCATACTGCTGCAAAATGTTTTACACTTGGGTATGGTTATGTCATTTGAAAATTGCACCCAGTCGAGTCGTTTAGCGATTGGCAACTTACATACTAACTCATCCAGCAGCATTGGATTTGCCAGATGGTGTGTTGACTTTTTGTTGATTCGAGCAAGTTTTGTACCTTCGTTACAAACGATACAACCAGATCCAAACGATTGTCGGAAATCGTCGGCAATAACCTTGCTTTTGGCATCTGGCTTCGGATGAGGTGTTCCGGATGGATGGGGACACAATCCCGAAAACCCACAATCCCGAAAAGCCAAAATCCTGAAAAAAGAATCCCGAAAACGAGATCCCGAAAAATTATATAAAATGAAAAATTTGCGCAAAGTTTTCGGGATTCTTTATTTTGTTTTGAATGTAAAATAGACAAGTGTTTGTCCATTCCATTTACCGTAATAATGTTTTGTAATGTTGCGCTGCAATTCGCAATGTTCTGTGCATTCAGTTGTGCTGATCTCATATAGTGTGTTAGCTGACCGACTAGATTTTTGTTAGCCATCGTAATACAAAGTGAAAGAAAACGTTACGGACATGTAGGTAGTCCTGCATAGGTACTCCCCTAATTTTTGGTCGGTTTGTAACCTTTTGAAACAAAATCTGCCGCGGACACAGAACAACGTAGAGGCGTGGCACCGCCGCCGGCTGAAAGTTCTCGCAAGGCATTCACACATTGGTGTATATTCACTGATTGCTATTTTATGTGAAGAGCAAATCCGTGTGAAAAGATGTTTGGCTAAAATAATTGCCGGTGAGATGCAACAACTAAGAAAACGTTACGTGACGAAGGAAAAACAAGTAAAAGTGTTATCATCGGCCTGGCCAATGCTTTGATACCCTCCACTGTAGATATGTACTGTTACATGGTACACGCCTGTGTCTAATATCGTTTTTGTATGGGAGGTACCAAAACTCCTTGACCGACATAGACAATTTTTAATACCAACCTGACAACTGTAAAAGGAAGTCCTCTCACAACATTTTATTCATTTAAGTCGGTTCGTTTGGACGCTATGGTGTTTCCAACAGCTAGAGAGATAAATTGGTCGAATATTGGCTTTGTATGGAAAGTAACAGAACTACTTTACCGACATGGACCATTTTTATTACAAACCTGACAACCGTAAAATTAAGATCTCTCACAAAATTTCAGTCGCCTTAGTCGATTCGTTTGGACTCTATCGTGATTTAAATAGATAGAGAGACACATGGGTCTAAGAGTGGTTTTGTATGGGAGGTAGCAGAACTACTTGACCGACACAGCCCATTTTCAATACCAACCTGACGACGGTAAAAGGAAGTCCTCCCACAAAATTTCATTCACCTAGGTCAATTCGTTTGGACGCTATCGTGTTTTCAACAGACAGACAGACGGACAGACAGACAGACGGACATGGCTAAATCGATTCAGAAAGTGATCCTGATTCAGAATATTATATACTTTATAGGGTCTCCGGTGAATTCTTCTTTGCGTTACAAATGTAATGACAAAGTGAATACTATACCTTCCTGTGGAGGGTATACAAATTACAAAATTTTACGCGGAACGTAACGAGCGTTCTGAAATAAGTTTTCTAACAGGAATTGCATACCTACGTTTTTTATATGTTTTTGTTAATAAGACTTAAACTGTTTTTGTTATGTTTTATTTATTTGAAGTTTGTTATTTTGTTTATTTTGTTAAATAAATTTGGCTTATATTTTTGTTGCTACAATAAAATTTTTAGTTTCACTTTCGGGATTTTGGCCTTTCGGAATTTTGGATTTTCCGGATTGCGGATTTTCGGGATTTTGGGCTTTCGGGATTTTAGATTTTCGGGATTTTGGGCTTTCGGGATTACATTTTTCGGGATTCTGTCCGACTCCCGTTCCGGATGGTCCCATTCAATAAACATTTTGGCAAGTCGATATTTTTCCCGATCGACTTTTTTTTTGTCGGCATTATGTGATCGACTTTTTACAGTCGATATATTAAATATCTACTAATCGGACCCAACCCACAATAAAATTTTTAGTTTCACTTTCGGGATTTTGGCCTTTCGGAATTTTGGATTTTCCGGATTGCGGATTTTCGGGATTGTGGCTTTTCGGGATTGTGGGTTTTCGGGATTTTGGATTTTCGAGATTTTGGGCTTTCGGGATTTTGGATTTTCCGGATTTTGGGCTTTCGGGATTACATTTTTCGGGATTCTGTCCGACTCCCGTTCCGGATGGTCAAAACAAAATTCCAAATGGTCTATGACGACTTATATGCACTCGTTGATTCTTTAAACGAAGCGAAGAACATCGGGTATTCCTCCGGGGTTCCAGTGAATATTGGCAAATCGCCCTGGCTGGGCGGTTGCTTCGACACGAACTGGCTGTGGCTGAACTGTACTGGCTCCGAATAACCCTGATGGTGTGGCCGGTGGACAATGGTGCATATGTTCGGTTCCATTTGCGACATTAAATGAGCTAATTGCATTTGCAATGCGAGCAACTGCGCTTTCAATGTCACATTCGCAGATTCTAGACCTCTTATTCTAGCGTTTTCGGCATCAAAGAAATGTTGCTGGTGGTTGTTGGCGGCTGACATCTGCATATAGGCGGTACCTAGAATCTGTCGAAGAAGTAGGTAAGAGTATTTGGTTATTTTTGGGCACTGCGGAAGTCTGGCTGGTAAGCGGCTGACGTCTGCAAGTAGGCGGTACTAGTGGCTGGCATCGGAAAATTGGTCGTGGCATTCATCGACGTAGTGGTGGCATTCATTGAAATATTGGCTGGCGATATGATTGCACTGTTATCAGTGCTGAAAAGAGAACATGAATTGGCGGCGGTAGTGGCGGGAGAATCTGAGACGATAGTTGGCGGTTGGCTAAACGACATATCATACTCGTCTAATCTGGCTGGCGGAACTCCCTTTGTGAAGCGGCTGCTCCGTCTTACAATTATTGCATTTGCTTCTATCGGTGCATTTTCCCCGTTATCAACCGTTGGTAACGTGACTATTTCGGCTGGAGTTGGTAACGGGGCCTGTTGCGTTCGGCTAGACGGCTAGACACGTTGATACACAAAAGCTTATGGAAGGTGACCCATAAGCAGCGCATGTGCGGATGCGACGGATAAAGTAGGTTTACTTTCTACTCTTCTGCCCGTCGCGTCGCATCCGTTGACAGTTGGCACAGCGTGAGAGGAAGCACTATCATTGGTGGAAATATTTAAATAATGATAGAGAGTGTGAAATGCTGCAGATAACAGTTGAATCAAAATAATTTTGTGGATATTTTCGAATTTAATAAATTGCAAATTGTTTTAAAGAATCCAAGTGTGGACTGCGGTGGCGGATTCTGTGGGACTGTTCGTTCCGTCGAATACGTCAATATTGACGGATCCGTCGTCGCAACCGACGCGACCTGGACATTATCAAGCGCAGGTGATTTTTTTTATTTTGAAGGAAATATTTCAAGGATTAAGGGAAAAATATTATCTGCCGATTTACACAAGCCGAAGTAATCAAAATCGCTAATAAGTTTAACGACTGTAGTTGCAATGAAATACATGTAATTCTCTCTCCCTCACTCACTCTTTCGCTAGTGAATTGCCTTTGTATCAAGTCTTATTAGGTTTGACAATAATGCTCCAGCTAAGAGGACCTTCGATTCCCAGACCAAACAGAGGTTCGAAACGACAAGGAAGGTCGAACCTCCGGTCGAGAACAGAGCGCTTGGCCTGCAGTTTCTCGAGCCCGTTAAGTAATTAGGTAAGTACTTTGTAGGATCAAACTTAGATTTCATTCTGTCAGCGTCATATTATTTAGTAAAATGAATTTAAGTTTAAATAAATTAATAGATATTTCAGTTTTATTTTGAACTATAAATTATGAAACTACAAATGATTTTTTTTTAATTGTTTGTATATAGGTACTTATCTTAAATTAATTTCATTTGTTTACATAACTAGGTTTTATACAAATGATTGTTCAACTACTTAAAAAAGTTCATTAAAAATTAAAAAAAAAAATTAAATAAATAAAAGTTCTTACACACTACGCTTAGCTTAACCGTGTGTTTTGTTTTGTGTGTTTTTTGTTTTCTTAATTATATTACATTCAAAGAAATAAAAGCTATTCTACGTTGTGTATCTTTTCCCCGACACTTAATATTTTACCTAACTTCAAATGAATTTTGTTTCTTTTAATAATTCTAGTCGTTTCACATTCAACCTATATTGACTGTCGTTTTCACTATGACGGCAGTTACATTTTGTTATGGTGCACTTTACTAAACAATAAAATGCGCACTGGAATTAAATCAGTTCCTTAATTTCGTTTTCTTGTATTGTTTTTAGCAATGTTAAAAAAAATGTTAAAAATAAATAATTATTCAGTGTTAATTTCAAGCAAATTAATTTAATTTAATTAAGCGTTAATGAAACTAAGGTATCATATTTGGTTCTTGCGGTGCTCCCGTCGAGTACTTGGGTTTACAAACACATCCGCTTTCAACGAGTACATAGTCCTGCCCTGTCAGTGTCACTGGACCGAGCGGTATGACTAAAAATAGATAAGGGACGTAGGTTTGTGTACACTCTCCCCGAACAACATCGCATTCAGATGATCTGGAAAGATGGATAAATAAAAAAGTCAAATAGTTACTTTACGAAATAAATTTCAATTAACTAAAATACAGAGAAGTACAATGCCACTATAAGGTTAGGAACTTCCCATGACTTCAAGGGTTTTAATAAAGAATTATTTTGAAAATGTTAAACACCGGGGAGTCACTCTGAAAGAATTTCGAATTATGGTGACGAATTTGTATAAAGATCCGGAAAGCGTTAGGTGCCTTTTAAAAACTCAAAACGGGATAGAGTATCCAGCAATATTCGATACGATCAGTGCTGATGCTTTGTCAACCTCTAGACCTCGCGTTCTATGGCCTTTTGAAAAGGCAAAATCGAACAGCTCTAACCGGGTGAAGGGAAAAAATTAGCAACACATATCCGAAGAAGCATTACTATAGTTATTGAGCAAGCAAGTTAGTTTCTGAACTTTGAGATGTGTGGCGTGGAACGGTTTAATCTACAAATCGTTTTGCATAGAATAGCAGCTGAAAGTGTTAAGAATTCATCATACGATGTCGGAACTCAAGTTTCGTCAAGGCAGTTATTGCAGTGTTATCAAAGATCATTGAATTTGATAGTATTCAAGATATTTAATTTAAATCCTTTGTTCAATTGTATTTTTAAATTTAAAAAACAGAATTTAAAAGTATGAGGGTATTTCTTGTATAGTACAAAGTATCTACTATATACCTATTCATTTTTTCAAATTGCTCATACAATGCCCCATTAATTACAACGAATTATGTTTGCATAGTCCATCCGTTAAGAGGTTCTCGACCGTGTGTCTCTGGGCTTTAAGAAAACCTGCCTTGGTCATTCTTCCGTAGGAAAAGGGAAGTCCCTGAAAGACAACCGAAGAAATGGGTATGAAAGGCAAAAAAAGCGAAATGGCTCAGTCACAGGGCCAAGGTTTTGTGCATCAATTTTAATCCAACAATGTCATATTCATATATACCTATACGATTTAAATCAATCCACTATGAGCTGCCCTAACATTGACAGGAGGTCAAATTCAAGATAGTTTGCAAAACTAATCCAGTTTTTTAATAATTTTATTACTTCATGAGAAAATTCAAATAGCTACATACTTCTTAATTTAGCAATTGAAAATCAAAATTATAGGTACATGCATATTCAGTTATATGTACATGTACCATCTTTATCTACAGAATGCAGGGTAAGTCATAAAAAACCGGCCAAGTGCAAGTGTCACTCGCGCACCGAAGGTTCCGTACGTTAGTTCATAATAATATGCATGCATAGTTAAGGTATTGTTCCCTAACGTCGGTGGTCGTCAGTCGACAGTTTCGACCTTTACCTAGGTACTTGGATCTTCGAAAACTAACTATGTAGTACCTATATATTATATATACATACCTTTACTGACCTACCCCCTAAAAATGCGAGCAAGATATTTCATTGCAAAATCATCGGCCCCACCCAACTCGTAATAATACAAATGAACAGAGAGAGCTCACGTGCAACAAAAATGCATACACGAACATGATACAACGAATATGAAACAATACGATGATCGTGGGGATAGAGGCCAGAGCACAACCCTCCAATCTCTAGCCGATGTATTGTTAATATTGGTATTTGTCGATGAACTAGAGGTTATACGTATACCTGATACTGTGTGCAAATTCCAGCCTTCTACGTCAATTAGTTCTTGAGATAGACCTAGGTACAACATTTTCTTATTTTATTCGGACAGACATCGTAGCGAAAGCAATAAGGTTCCTCCATATGGAAACGGAACCTTAAAAAGACATCGAAAATAAAGTTATTGATTGAATACATCAAAGCTATTTTCGAAAGTTACATTCGCATGTACATAATTCTATATTGATGTCACTGTGGCGTGATTGTTTTCATAATATGTTAAACAATTAAAACAACGAATCCAGATCTGTCCGCCAAATAATTTAATTCGATTTTTCTTGAGAAAGTAGGTAGTCAAGCCAAAATTAATATAAATAGCTATTAAATATTGACAAGAAGAAAGATTTGATATGCAAGCGCTTGTTAATGCGAATTTCGCTTTTCAATTTCACGCCAGACAGAATCCACTTAAGAAGCAATTATGTAATATGTAAATATGTACCTAACTGCAATTTATTTATTTTATAGAAGCCAGCCGTTAATTTTGCGAGAGGACTTCTTTTTATGGTCGTCAAGTTGGTACGAAGAATTGTCTATGTCGGTCAAGTAGTTCCTGTACCTCCCATACAAAACCAATATTATTAGACCCATGTGTCTCTCTGCGAATCATCTACGAAATCGAATCGTACGAATCATACGAATCGATCTTTCTAGACGGATGCAATTTTTTGAGATGACTGTAGTCATGTTGGATAATGCATAAATCTTAAATCTTCGTTGTGTAAATTCAAACATAGATTTTAAATATAAATGCGTGGTATTTCTACACTTAAGATGTTCAAATTAAATGCACATCTACATAATTAATGTTTAAAATCCAACAGAATTTTAGAAAGAAATGCTTATAAATCAACATAAAATGTGTAAATTCAAATCTTTTATGTTTAAATTTGTAGCAAAATTATGTATGAAGAAGCTTAATATTAAGTTTTTTTATGTAATTTTGCTTAAATTGAATTTTTAATGTGTACAATTAATCAAATTTGTACATCGTCAGAAAGTCTACTCAAAATAAATAAAAGTGTTATCATCGGCACTACAGTGAACCTGTCTAAACGAAATAAAACAATCCAAAAATGCTTATGATATTTATTAAAAATTATTCGATTTCAAAAAAAAAAAAAAAACAAAAAAAAAATACTTCCGTAAAGAAAGTAAAAAATACTTCTTTCACTAAAAGATGCGATGGGACTTGGGAGTGCAAAAGGTTCAAAAGTCTGATCACGTATGTGCTCGAAGATCGAATTGCAAATTTACACATAAATGTGTATCTTTCATCAGATGGGTGTAAGTATAAATTAAAATTGGTCGTTAAACACTGTCAGCCGTATTAATAAAAGATCTCAAACCATTCTCTAACTCATCTGTTACGTAACTGGTAGTTCAAAATTTAACTCTTTAACGCGGGAACCATGTTTCGCAAAGCTAACAAATCGTTAACACACCTACCACCGTGAGTTAGTTACGAAAGCTTAGTTATCTTCTAAAATTGTTTATTAATAGGAATTTGAATTTAGCCAATGTGTTAATCATTAGTTACGGATAACACGAAGTTCCGCAGCTAAACTCAGCGGCACGGAATTTTGGCCAAACTGTTCTCATCCGATGGCTAATGTATTTTGTGTTATTAACACATGTCGCATATTAAGGTAGGTCAGGAAAGTGTTTATCTCTTTTCTTTAATTCCATTATTCATTACATGTGTGGTGAAGAAGAGGAGAGCGGTTTCTACCCATCACCACCACAGAAACTGTGGCTTTTTATGGAGGCTCTATTATGATATGGGGAGGAATAAGTTCCGAAGGACGTTCAGAATTGGTTATCGTTGATAATCGATTAAATGCAACGCGATACGTTGAGGAGATCCTTCAGGAACACGTATTGCCTTATTATGGAGTTCATAGGATACGATCAGTTCCTGTTAATGCAAGATAGTGCAAGATCACATGTAGCAATTTGCTTAGACGAATTCCTTCAAGCCACAGGTATTCAAAAACTGCAATGGCCTGCTCGTAGTCCGGACTTAAATCCCATAGAGCATATCTGGGATATGCTAAAAAAATTATAAAGTGCTCATCCCACCCCCACAAACACTAGGCGAGCCCGGGGACGCTACACTGACCGGTAGGGAGAACTTATCGCAAGTTGATATCAAAAAGATCATCCAGACTATGCCAGATCGAATGCAAGCTGTAATTAGGGCGAGAGGAGGGAACACACGATACTAACAAGCTCCAAAAACTAAAGAATATACCTTATTTTTAATTGTATGCTATTTTTAATATAAGCTTTATTTTCTAAGAAAATGTAAAATTTTAAGATAACGTTATTAAAACTACAGTAAACCTTTGAATTCCTTAAAAAGTCTTTCAATCAATTAAAATTTGCATTTTTACCTAACTACAATCAAATCATTTGAAAAAAATATATTTTAGGGCCAGTTACAGCAAAACTCAAGAGTGGCCAAGATCCCGTGCCGCTGAGTGTATCATTAATACGGCTGTGTGTGTAAATTTTATAAGGTGTTTATATTGAAACAAAATTTGTTTATTTATAAACATTTTGAGAGTAATGTTTTAACAATAATAGAATATTATTGAACAACAGTTGTTGAAAGGTACACAAAAGGTGTACATTTGCAACAAATGTTTTAAATATCTAAAATTATGTGTTTACATTTTTATTTTTTACCTATTGTCGTGTGTACTATAAACACGCAACTTGCCTATTTTTACATTAAAAATTACATACACTTCCATAGTAATTTTAAACGCATTTTTTACAGTGAACTCGCATGGCAAAAATTTTGCACGTCTTTTATGCAGTGGATGGTATAAAAGCATCGGCCAGGCCGATGATAACACTTCTTTTACTTGTTTTTTTTTTTCATATCTCGTAATAATGATGTGATGGAATGGATTCGTATTCGATTAAGTATTCCATATTTTTAATGCTCAGGTTGTGGTCTACTGAGGACGAGGAGTCTCCGGTTCAACCCCAAAAATCCCTTCCAATATGAAATGGATATAAACACGATTCGACATTATTTCCTTCGACTTTATTTCGCGGCACCAAGTAGTTCTGGTACCTACTCAAATATGCATGATCTGTATGCTGTGGAGGGTATCAAGGCATCGATCGGTCAGGCCGACACTAACAATTTTACTTGTTATTGTTATACCCTCAACAGGAAGTTGTATTCACTTTGCCATTACATTTGTAACGGCAAATGTACAAATGTAATTACCGGCGCGGCAGATGCAAATTTATTGTATAGACTATAGATATAGGTACTTCCTGATATTCCATATTGGCTTCAAACGACCGCGTATACCGCAGTTTTAATTGAGTCTCATTATCAAGTACGAATCACTTTCTGTGAGATTATAATTATAATCAAGCGTAAAACGAATGAAATTTCACTTTACTCACTAGCTAGCAATAATAAATTAACGAGTTATATTCGCTTATAGCACGAATGATACCAGTTCAAGCTAAAAACACAATAAAAAGGGAAAACTTGAAAATGAATAAAACGCGTGAAGAAATCAAAGAACACGCAAAAAGACACTTGCATCTGGAGAAAGCACCCGGCGAGCTATTCTCTAATATCCAGCTGCAAAAAGAAACCAAAGAAATCTTTGCTGAAATAACCAAACGGTTGGTTATTGTGATAATTGATTGGCCATACTCCTCCTAGAGCCACACACTTTTTATTGCACAAATGTTGGAAATCTAACAAGACGAAGCCATCGCAACTACAAACTTCAACAAATCGCTTTGGAATTAGATAAATAGGTTTAGACTCGTTTGTATGGAATTGATGAGAAATTAAAAGTGAACCTAAATACGTTGTTAAGTAGTTTCTCTCTCCTACTGTCCATTCGACAGTCGAACTCAAATGCCGGCCGTCGCGATGTACTTGAGCTTCCGACCGAGCAGAAAGAAATGTCCGATATAAAAAAAACATGAATGAATTCATGAGAGAACAGTCCCATTTGCCAGAATAACAGAGATGATCTAGTTTTCCTGACACTTATACGCTTTGCCTTTGCCTAGATAAATCAATCCGATTCAATACGTGACTTTGCATGAACAAAAGAGACCGTAATATTGGTTTAATACTTCCATTGTCATCCAGTATTGAGATTACTAAGTCAGATTGTAACGCGCGCCGGCCGGCCGGTAACAACGGAAGTTGAGAGAAGCACTTACGACGAGTATCTTATGGCCGGCGCTATTGACAAGTGCTTAACATGTTTACAGAATGTTAATGAAAGTTGAACATTGTTGTGCGGACAACCTCATTTATTTGACATGATTAACTTTCATCGGTAATAACAGGAGGTAAAATGTGAATGTTTTAGATAATACTTACTCGCATACTTCGAAGACGACCTGTTGCAGAAGATCAGGGAACTTTTGAACAATGGTAACTGGTTGACCCGAAGTTAGACTGACACCATACATAGGTGCTGTGGTATTGTAGCGTGTTTTACAGAGGCGTGCCGGTGTTCCGCTGCACTGGCTGGACGATGGGGAGGTGTTTAACGCTCGACCTGAAATTGAATGATTTATAAAACATTTTTAAATCTGCAACATATTCATATACTTTTAATAAAAATACAAGAGTAAGTTAGTCTAGCGGAGATATTTGTGTTAGTAGGTATAAGTCATGGTACACGAAAGTAAACCTTTACTTTAATTGTCGGTAAATGATGTCCATGCATTGGAAATTATACCTTTACTAAAGAACGTTTTTTGTTGGTAGATTATATCATGGATACCCAAGAATCGTTACCCAAAGTATTGACATGTTTTAGGTAAGGTTATGTTAGGTTGCAATTATCGTTACATACGGAATAATTCACTTAGACCATGTTAGGTCCATTGTGATGCCACCAGCAGAGTCGGTTATTTTTGCTACTCCTGAAACCATTTTGCTGATATCCGTTTCGACAATATCTACCCGGAAAAGTACTCTCCTAGAGTTTGCTTAGGTGGAAAGGTGTTTCCTCCTCCTCCTCCTCATCCATGCAACAGCGACAAAAATCATTAGCGGTAACTCCAAGTCTAGTACACAGTGACCTGTTAATACCACGACAAGAGTTCCGATTTGTGCTCTGCTGACATTTAATAGGTTCTTTGTCCTGCACCTATGTTATGCTATGGCCGTCCTTCAACGAATCCAAAACCGAGAAGATAATGCAGAATAATAGGAAATCCCTGTCCACCCTCGTATAGGTATCATAACGGGGCACAACACTCCGCGGTACCATATGAAGAAAATGGACTTAACGGAAGAAGAACTTTGCAGAGGCTGCGATGATGAGGGAACTCTTGAAGATACAACCCACTTCCTATGTCACTGCCCGGCGCAGGGATATAAGTCCATGAGACATTAGTCCATTATGACCTTATATGTCCCACTACGGTGCAGATATTTGTGTTAGTTCCACTACGGTGGGACATAATTCCAAATTTTGATTATGGACTTATGTCCCAACGAAGTGGGATATAAATCCATAATTTATTTTTCAAAAATGGAACATAAGTCCACAATTTTATTGGTAGCATAAATGGGTGCCGTGACATAAGGCCAAATTTTAAAATTTGACAGTGCTATTTTTCCATAACAAAAATTGTTTTTGATGTTTCAATGAATATTCGGCCACTGATTGCAATATTAACATTTTGGGGACCCTTTTTAATTTTTCTAATTCAATCAAGATGATGCATATCACCCAAGACATCACAAAGAAACCGTTATTAGGTACGGCGTCTTTCCTTTTTTGCTAAAGCATCTTCAATTAGCTTTGACTGCACTTCTTGTCCTGTTTAAAATATATGCAAGGCAAGCAGACTATTGTAGTAACCCCACCATGGATAAAACTTTTGCGTGGGAGAAAGCTAACCGAAAAAAATGTTGAGTAAGGGAGGATCGAATTGGGGTGTGAAAATTCGCGCGAAAATTTCCCCTTTTTTAAAAAGGGACTGAGAATATTTAGAAAAGCAACTAATTTGTAACTGGCGTCAGGTGCCTATTTTTACACCTATGTAAGTAGCGCTGTTCAAATGATCCTTCTTCTTCTTTGGGCCTGTTAATCGACTTTGAGAACCCATTTATCGGGTATAAATTCATGCTTCTTACTAAAGCATTTCCATTAGCTCGTGTAGGGTCGCAACTTTGTCGGACTAAACTATACTATCCAATAGTTTTGGTAAGGATGTCGGGATTCTTGTTTATCATTGTCTATATTATATTAAAGGGCTCATACTGCCATCGCTGTATACAGTACGCTGAAGTGGTTTGATTATTCCTCGAGGGACATCTCTCTTTCATCGGAAAAAATATTGGCCTCTGTTGGCTTAGGACCTTATCAATAATCATTTTTAACCTTCAACTTAAATAAATGATTGATAATTGATAACGGTATTTTGTAGAGGGGTTAAATACAAGCATTTTTTGCTATGGGAGTGGGGGGTCTATCTGGCTTCTTTTAGGCGGGAGGGGCAATTTAAAAAAAAAAATACTTAAAATGAAATGAAAAAAAAAAAAAATGAAAAACAATGGCAACACTTACAATAAAGGACTTTATGATTTTTGGAAGCCAGGAATCTGTTCTTTGATATTGTTTTTAAATCAAGTTATATCTGTTAACAGTTTTTGAAAAAAATGCTTTCAAACTTGAAAGTTAAGGAAAAAAACAAAAAAAAAAATATTGTATGCAGATTTTTTCAGTATTGAGTACTAGGCATATAGATACTTAATTTGTTTGTAGTTTTTACTGCCTAAATCAATTCTTATTTGAACACTAAAAACCAGATTGATTTATGTCCTCTAATTTTTAACAAAATTGAAATTACTTTTATATGTCGCTCCGCTTAGAGTACAAAGTTACCCTTGAAATGTGTAATGGGGGGCATGCTGCCCCCTGCAACCTCCCTGCTTGGGGTCGCTGTTGGATTTTGGGATGGGTGCAAGGGTGGGTATATGCAAACTTCCTTTAAATTATATTATTTTACCAAATGTCAACAACATTCTTCAGCTACAGTCTCAGGCCTGCAATTTCACTTTGGTAGACACAATTTTGCTGATTTGCATTTTAAACAATTTAGAACAGATTCCTGGCTTTGAAAAACACTATAGTTCTTTGTTGTAAGTGTTGCCATTGATTTTTTAATATTTTATTTTAATTTTATATATAATATTTTTTTTAATTACCCCTCCCGCCTAACCGGAGCGAGATAGACCCCCCTCATATAGTAAAAAATGATTGTATTTTTTCAAAAATTATTAACAGAAATGACTTGATTTAAAAATAATATGAATGAACAGATTCCGGGCTTTCAAAAATGATATCTTTTATTACAAGTGTTGCCATTGTTTTTTAATGTATTTTTTTCCATTTAAAGTATCATTTTCTTTAAATTACCCCTCCCGCCTAAACGGAGTAAAATAGATCCCCCTCCCATAGTAAAAAGTGCTTGTATTTAACCCCTGCTCTACAAAATGCCATTATCAATTTTTGGCGCCGTAGTTATCGTAGATACTCTCCCCGATAGTCTATCGGTAAAAGTTAGCTAAAATTGGTTAGTTAGTTAAAAATGGTTATTAGTACCGCACTTATTGTTTAAAAGATCCGCAGAGAACAACCTTCTTCTCTCAACAATTCCAATCGGAATTTTAATCCCTAATAAAGAACGAGAGGAAAATAATACTCTCGGATGTTTGTTAGACGTTCACGAGAGTTAGCTGTCGCTGTTGATTAAATTTATTGAAGTAGCTAGTGAGCTAAAACTTAACTAACATAATGAGCGCTATCGAATTAGTTCGTCTAGTTGACTATTACAGACGATTTAAATTTGTAATTTCAAAACAAAATATTGTGTCACAATAGTCTAACATGTAAGTTCTTTGACACATCATGCCTCTTTTTCACGTTTCATGCTGGATTTACTGCAATGAATTGTAAGTCAAAAACTGGCTTATGGTCTGGTTCTTCTTCTTAAAAATAGGTAAGTAAACTCGCCGCAAGATAAGCACACAAACTCTCTAATTGACTTTTCTGTTTACGAGCCTCATGCCATGTAACATTTTCCATTTTATCTGCTAGAAAGTGAAAACATGTTCATATAGCTTACCGTAACTATTAAACAAGTACTTTTACCCAAAATTTACATACGAGTGCACCCTTGCAACAGCGAATGCAAAATGTGTTATTTATGTAAAAAAAATTAAACCAGCTTGCTACTCTCTAAATGAAAACTGGTTGATGAATTTGCTCAAGCAAAAGTGAATTTATGTGGCAACATTGTTTCTGGGTTAGAAATTGCAAACTAGAGAAAGTGAAATTCAAACTGTCTTCAAATAAGCAAATTTCTCGCACATTTGGCAGTCTGGGTACGAATTGTTAAATGCACTGTTATAGAATTGCAATCACGTATTTTTTTAAACGGATACAGTGAATAATGTAATCTCATCATCAAATGATGCCATCATATTTTGATTGATGATAACAAATACAAGCAATATAACTTGATTGGATGTCGCGAACACTCTGGTCTGTTATGAGTTCACTGATCTTACTTTGAATACATTTCCGGCAATATTAACACGTCCAATGTAAAAATATGCAGAAACACGATCCTGTCGCTGTCACACGTATACTCTCATCGTTATATACATACTACGCACCCGTATGCAGAAGGTGCAAAGGAAAATTCAGCAATAAGACCAAGAAGTTCTGTGCGTCAGCATTTCAGATTTATTTAAATCCTAGACACTATACTTATGTACGTGATGTGAATTATAACATCCATAAAGTAGCAATAATATTACATAATCTATCTGGGCCAGCAATTAGACAGATTACAGCAGTGTTTTATACAGACGGATTTAAGTTGATCACGGCATAAAGTTGATCATACCAAAAACATAAATGTAAAAAACGAGCCCAGTTCTCTTGTACAGAAGAAAATTAAGTGTGTAACTAGTCAGCCACGAAAAGTAATGAGATCTAAATGAACGCCAAGTTCTTAGCTTAAGAAGGTTCAGTGTTAAAAATATTGTTAGGTTCACTGGTCAAATTTTCAAATTATGAAATGAAATTATAAACGAAAAACTTGCCAAATAAATCTACCAATTTTTTTAATATTGTAAAAATTTTCTATATAAGAGAACTTTTACATTTATGTTTTTAATGTGATTTCAATACTTTTTGCGAAGTTTTTTTTTTTTATTAGATCTTACAAAAAACGTTGAAACGTCTTCGCTTTTTAATATGTTGTCAACAGACACTGACTACCATCACGTTGGCTTTCTTTATAAACTATTAAAATTTCATTCAGCAGGTAGATTAATTTCTTTTCTAATTTTAAGTGGGCAGACTCCAGGTCCCATTAATGGAAAATTTTTATTTTTGATATTTCTCCTTTCTGTACACTGCAAGGTCTATCTCTCTACCAAATTTCAACAATCAATTTCAATTTCAAACAATTACGTACGATAATCGGCAATGGTCAAAATAAATAATAACCGATTTTCAAAATTTATTTTCGTGAATGGAAAATCTAAAGTTTTCGAATTTTCCCAGGATCTAGCATTCCGCAAAATTTCACGATTTTAGGATGGCCGGAAGTGCTTCATAATTTTGATGATCATCATCTAAGTGAGTGAGTTACGGTTTTTGTGATTTTTTAAGTCCTGTATGTTGAAAACCACTAATGCTACAGAGATGGAATTTGGTGAGGTAGACGTTTTTAATGAGCTTGGAATATGCTATAAGTTTTAAGTTTTTAGCTTAATTGGTTCCGAACTTAGAAGGGGGGAGGGGGGTCGAAAACAGCCTGATAAAACTTATAGGCATTCCATCGGGTTTTTATTTAAACAAAGGTCGAACATAATATTACTGAGTCCTTTGGTAAAAATAAAGGATTTAGATGAACCTTCATCAACATAAATCCGGTGCCGTGACATAAGGCCATGCGACATAAGGCCATATTTCGAAATATGGTCCTATGACGCTTTCGTAACCTAGCAGTGAACCCAAGCAGGGGGGTTGAGGGGGGCAGCATGTCCTCCCATATTTATTCCACTGATTATTTATTGTGGACTTTAGATTCAAATTGTTAAAAATTTAACTTGAACTGAGCAAATTAAGGCCCTCAGGGCATGATGGAAATATGGCGCTATGTCGCAAAAAAATATGTTCTTATGATGCTTTTGCAAAGTGCTTTCCGAAAGCCTCCTAGAGCCATATTTCTAAATATGGCCTTATGTCGCGGCACCCATAAATCCTGAGAAAATTATGTATTATGTAAAGGCCACCCAACACCCAACAATTTTATAGACTTCAAGTAACGGTTTGTTTCATCTCGGATCAAAAGATCATAGGACCCTATCCTTTAACTGATGCCCTTGAACAAAGAGATACGACCACGACGCCGACGGCTATTCTTCGAGAAATATCTGCAGGGAGAATAATCTTAAAATATAAAGAAATGAATTGGCCTGATCATTTTCAAGACCTAAAAGTTCCAGACTTCTTTGTATGGTTATTTGATAGGGAAGGCTTACGAAAATATTCCCCAGTCTCTTGTATAGTATATTAAAAATATATATTAATATTAAAATATATATTAAAAACTAGTTTCTCCACGCAGCTTGTATATGGCTAAAGTCTGCATCCTATCGAAAATAAATATAAGTAAAAGTTGTAGGAAATAAAAAAGATCTACAACTTTTGTATTAACCATATTCACCTTAACCCCATCATTTTTTTGGAAAAATGGCGGAAAACCGGTTTTTCGGTTTTTAATTATTTTCTTTGACAAAAAAATGTCTATGAAGCTGAAACTTGGACAAAAGATACTTTTTAGTGTTGCAAAACGGTAGTAATTTTTTCAGACGGAAATATTTAGAGGTTGTTGTTAAATTATTTTTTTTTTAAACAAAAAAGCGATATTTTTAACTGCTATTCCTCTTAAAACTACACCTCCTACGGAGTTCTATTTTGGCTCACTTACTCGTTGCTATGTTTACTTTCGATAAATTGTAAGGAAAAGGTATACTGCAATGGTAAAAATGACCGGAAATTGAAAAAATCGAAAAAAACGTTTTTTTTTCGTGGTAATTTATATATTTAAGTACATACACAAACCGAATTTAAAGTCGATCGGATGAAAAATAAAAATGTTCCAACACAAACTATTTTACCTGTTTAAGGGTTGCATTTCGAAATATCCTTCCTTATTGCTTGTACACATTTTAAAGGGAATCTCTGTGCAAAATTTCATCTTTCTATCTAGGGCAAAGGGTTTGGGCTCATTTGCCAATTTACTTTTGAAAACACTTGTCGAGCATCAGTTTCATTGAGTTTGATCGATGAAGAAAATTTAAATGTATGAAAAGTATGCGTGGGTATTTTGAATAATACGTGTCACGGTGTCAGTGATAACTGATGAGGGTAAATATAGTAAGTATATAATGATTAATGATCATAACATGATGAATGTGGGTCAACTTTAGAGGATGCTATTTTTCATTAATAATATGTCGAAGAATGGTTCAGATAGTACAGCATTCTAATGTACATTAGAACGTTAGGTTTACTGTATTATCAGTTACCTAAATGAAATCAGAGCTGGCAATGTGATTGTTCGAGATTGATAAGAGATTGAAAAAATAAAATAATAAAAGTAATTTTAAAAAAATTCCGAAAAGAAGAGACGTTGTTTAGAAAAGCTCTGGGATCATAAACGAAATCCTACCGATATCCGAGGAAGAATGAATATTAACGAAGATTCTACATCAGAAGTGGGATTATTTCCCCCGCAAGACGAGGAAGATAACAATAATTCTGCCGGCGCGGCGTTACAATCCGCGGTGAACGGCAACAATATTCTGAAAATAGTGAATGTAAGTGTAAGTGTAAGACGACTGATAGTAATATGCAGTTGCCTAAATTTGATCCTGACAAGACTTAGCGAACGATGCTCGTGCTTGGTTGTCGACTGCAAACATGTGTATTGTGTATGTCAGATTAACTGCTGCGAGGTGCTGCTTAAAGGATTATGCTTAGCCGTGCTCTAAAAGTACAAGCGTCGGTTTGTCTGTCTACGGTATTGATTTCCGGGATGACTTGGACTGAATTTAAGGACATATTCACTGCATTTAGTAATACGTAACCGTAGCTCGTTAGAAATCGGAATCTCTTCAATGTAGACCGTGAGTGAGCGGTATACGTTTGACTTTTTGTGGTATATGGTTTGTATTTGGAATACTATCACTGGATGGAAGTGGTAATGAGTACTGGATGGAAGTACTGTTGTTTTCTATCACTGGATGGAAGTGGTAATGAGTACTGGATGGAAGTACTGTTGGTTTCTATCACTGGATGGAAGTGGTAATAAGTACTGGATGTAAGTACTGTTGTTTTCTATCACTGGATGGAAGTGGTAATGAGTACTGGATGTAAGTACTGTAGTTTTATATCACTGGATGGAAGTGGTAATGAGTACTGGAAGTACTGTTGTTTTCTATCACTGGATGGAAGTGGTAATGAGTACTGGATTGAAGTACTGTTGGTTTCTATCACTGGATGGAAGTGGTAATGAGTACTGGATGTAAGTACTGTTGTTTTCTATCACTGGATGGAAGTGGTAATGAGTACTGGATGTAAGTACTGTAGTTTTATATCACTGGATGGAAGTGGTAATGAGTACTGGATGGAAGTACTGTTGTTTTATATCACTGGGTGGAAGTGGTAATGGGTAGTGGATGGAAGTACTGTTGTTTTCTACCACTGAAATGGAAGTGTTTAGGAGAGCTGAATTATGTAATGTCTATTATCACTATAGATGGAAGTGATAAAGAACACTCGATGACATGTTAACTACCAGGTAGTTGATACTTTTCAGAAATATGTGTGACATTTGTTTCCCAACAGTTGTTTCAAGGGAAGTTATGAAGAACTAAATTTGAGTTTAGATATTTGCATACTAGTTTAATAATGAATGTTATCTTTGAAGATGTAATTAGAAAAATTATTTGCTATTAATTTGTCAGTAATGGCCGAGTGAGACAAATACCAACGATTTATTGTTTTGTTTTCTATTAACACAAGTCACATGAGGACATGTGACATGTCAGGACGGCCGTGTCGAAGAATGGTTCAGATAGTACAGCATTCTAATGTACATTAGAACGTTAGGTTTACTGTATTATCAGTTACCTAAATGAAATCAGAGCTGGCAATGTGATTGTTCGAGATTGATAAGAGATTGAAAAAATAAAATAATAAAAGTAATTTTAAAAAAATTCCGAAAAGAAGAGACGTTGTTTAGAAAAGCTCTGGGATCATAAACGAAATCCTACCGATATCCGAGGAAGAATGAATATTAACGAAGATTCTACAAATATAATATTAGAATAGCAAAAAATAAATAAATAGCCAGTTTGCGTAAATAAGTCTTTATAGGAAGACAAATTATATTAAATAGGTATTTAAATTCTTACAAATTTTCTTATGAACATTTTCGAGTGAAAATTAAGAGAATTGATAACGTTTTGGACATCGAAAGAATTATAGTCCGATTTTACCCTTATCATATCTACTTAATGATCTAAGATAATATCACTTTTGAAAATTAGTTTTAATTTTTTAAAACTTACCATATCGGCTGCTGCTAACTTGTTCATTATTGGCATTGTCGTATGCTCTTAGAAGTGCACTCGTTGTAATTGATGGGTCTAATGTTGTAGGTATCTTACTCTGTCGTCCCCGTCTTGAATTACCATTCCAGTTTGAAAACGTCCGCGCAACTGCTGCACTAAAAATGTAATATTTGATTAGTTGTACAAATACCGCATGATACAGAAATATTTTAAACAATTGAAAGATACTCCTATAATTACCTTGGATATGGCGAATTATTTGGACCTAAGCAATCCATTGAATCTTTGAGGGCATCTCCAGATAAATATTTAAGTCCCGAAGATCCACTACATTTTTCCGCTGTTGCATAATTTGACCAAATGGCAGCGTTCGCTATATGTGTGTGTAATGTGATAAAGAATATAGCTGATATAGTCTGAAAATAATAAATTCGTTATTATAATTGAGAAACTCATGCAACAAGTTCTTATCATGGTTTTTTATCACGTTTCTTTAGGTACTTGGTTAACCAGAAATGAATTGTTCACTATATTCCAATTTACTGATTTTTTTTTTATAAATTTGCCTTTAATAATTTATTAGCTGCAATTCTTGGGAATTAATTTTATTATGATTTGTTTTAATTTATTCAAATAGTGAAGTGAAAAGGGGCCTATATACATACGCAAATTTGTTCATTACAATTTTAAAAATCACCGATCAAAATGTCAATAAATTCTGACAAATGTGAAATACTTAATGGTCGTGAAGTATTTGACAATCAGCTGACAAATAAGATATTATTTCTACGCTTGATATTGTAGAAAATTAAGCTACTCTGCTATTTATGAAGCTAAGGTTGACATTCGTATGATGATAAAGAAATCGTAAATAGTCAGTGATTGTTGCATAATGCTTAGGGCGATGGGTATATTAAGCCAAGTAAAAGCCCATGCTGATTACGAGGATACGATCAATTCAAAAGAATCGCTAAAAAGACAAGAGATCAACAAATTGACGTTTCCCTATTCTTGATTGATTTGATAAAAATTATCAAAAGCAATTTACAAAAACAAAAAGCCCGAGGATGAGAAAATATTTACAATCGGCTATTGTCCTTTTAATGTCCACTGCATACAAGTCATGTACAACTTTAGGCATGTGAGTTAGTACGTACACAAAACATGGGTCTAATACTAGTTTTGTATGGGAGGTACCAGAATTATTAGACCTACATAACCAATTTTCAATATCAACCTGGGTAAATAAATAGATTCAGAATTTGATCTTGATTGAGAATACAGACATACATACATTGAAAAACATTTATCTATATTTTAATTTATATTAACTTTTATTTTATAATTTTAAATAAAATATTTTGAAAGCATATGTAAATAAAATAATATAAGAAAACATAATGTTTTTCTGTTTAAAGAGTGCCAATAATTGTAGTTTTTGGGGGTGCCAATAATTATGTCAGGGTGCCAATAATAGTGGTTTTTTGTAAGCTTTTACTAAATTGGCATTTTAAATATATTTTCTATAACTACGCCGTTATTTATAAAACTTAATCAACGAGAAATTTAATAATTTATACTTCTGTATAAAACAGATTCAAATAACTCTATATACGAAAAAGTTATAGATGATCAAAGTTGAAATTTCCTTAGGGGTGCCAATAATTGTAGTCGTTACGCTATACACATATACTTTATGGGGTCTCTGGTGAATTCTTCTTGAGGCTACAAATGTAATGGCATAACTGAATAAACTTTCCTGTGGAGGGTACACAAATGCCTGGAACGCGATCGCAGCGCCACCTATCGGGTCCGTAAATCTAGTCCACCCAAGTACCTACTCACTCAAATACACACAGAAAACTTTATCAAAATTGGTCAAGCCGTTTAGAAAGGAGAGGTTCAATGACACACACGTGCAGAAGAATTATAGTATACATACATGATGGGGAAACGCAAAGAAGACTAAACCAACAACAAAGAATTATCAGCAAACTTTTTTGTTAGGATAAAAAAGAAACGCGTAGTTCCCAATCATATTCATGTGACAAACCCTCCTAGGTATCGTGCCACACTCTACACTACGATATGCTAAAAATGCAAATAAAAAAATTAGTCACTGCTAATGAACTATGCTTAATCACAGACAATATTATAAAGTCGAATACTTAACTGCGGATCGATTGAGATTAAGACATATTTAAAAAGGCTTTCAACTTATCCAAATGTTTAAATTTAAATACGACTGCCATAGGCCACCGCCAGTCTTTCAAATCTCAAATTCTCTTAACTCGCATGACAGGCGAAGGTTAATGACCGAACTCGAACTACCTCCTGAAGTCTTTGTCATTATGATGGATCAACAATCAACCAGCCTTCGTACTTCATTGTTGACAAATTTCATGACGAAGAGTCTTATTCAAAACCAATTAGCATCACTCCCAGTACCTGTTTCACTTATCATATTTTCCCGTTCATATACCCTCACACATCTACAAAAACGAGTGCTGTTTTGATTGCCTATTTCTTGCATTTATCGCCTTCATTACAAAATACAATCCGTTTACTTCAATTAATTAACTGCAATCAATATCAATCTATCCATCATCGTAACCGTTTTTCCGCCACTTCTAATCAATTCATTTACAAACCACCATCTAACCGCATAGACACAATCGACACGATGCGATGTTTCTATTCACCGTCGACCGACAATGGGTACAAGAAAAATTCTCCACCATTATTGGTCAAGTTCACATAATAAACAGAGATTTTAGCTCCAAGCCAAGATACATTAGTGGCTCCAAAGTAGGCCAAAGGTAGTTTATAACATTTTCCGTTTATGACAACGTTCCAAGTGTAGATTTTCTTGTTGCAGGCCCGTTGGCTTGCAGTTGCTGTTTTGTACCATTTTCCATCAGCAAGTTCAATCTGAGGCTGAGGCGTTGTCGTTCCACTGCCTCGCATCACGATCACGATCATATAGCCACAGGCCCACAGGTTGGTAAGAAATCGTTATAGACCGTGTTGTCTCAACTGCATGAATACCTCGTGCGGAATTTAAGTTGGCATTTTTTTTTTTGCTTAATCTCTTTTCGCTAAAGAAAAAAAAAACAAGTTAGCTTTCTGTCGACTCTTGGCGGTTGGTTGGTTTGGTGGTAGTATTTAGCTTCTGCGTTGGGATTACAGGTCTTCTGCAATTCAATGGTTTTGCGTTTCGTTGAAATGTATGGTACATAAATATATTTTATGTGTTTGTTCCTCAGGAAGGTTATGGTTAAGGCTATAAACGAACTAGTAACCTGTTTATCTTGTTTACCACGAACAAACGATGCGTGGTTGTGTTCGCGGAAAAGACTTACAGATGCTGGTACCTACAAGAAGTTCATGGTGCAATTTTGAAAGCGCATCAGCATTTAAATGGGAAAATTAATTGCAGAGACCTTAGAGGAAAAAGGTGCTGTTCCTAGTTGTTTTCTGGTTTATAGAATTCATACATTGTCACCAACGAAGACCTACTGCTTTAGGTACTTCGTCTAACTCCGTCAAATTTTGTAAGGGGCACCCAATAAAGGTCGTTTTGAAACAGCAATTCATTCATTCTCATGTTGTCCTCTTGAGTCTAATTTGTACGAGGTAAGCGTAAGGGTCCAGTTACATATATTAGGAAAATGCATATTTACATCATAACCTTTTCATTTTGGACTCGTTTGAGCACATACCTGATCATAGCGCAGACTTCCGTTGAAATAGAGACTTATGTAAGAATATATCTACAAAAAAATACCTATTTTCTAATCAAATATGCAATAGACTAAGAGCTGGCGACATTTTTTCATTATTATTTTGTCAACAAAATTTTGGTTATTTTTGGGTTGTCGTGAAGGTCGGATACAGAATACAGTACGGACGGAATTTGTCATAATTTTAATTTTAAGCCTTCGTGGCACACTTGCGTGGCTTGCGAGACGTCAAGAAATATGCTTAAGCATATTTTTCGTTCCCCAAGTGCTTTCTCCCCCTAACTCCTAAAGCGCCCGGCCCAGGTCCAAAAATAACCAAAATTTTGTTAACAGAATAATCACGAAAAAATGTCGCCAGCTCTCCGTCTATAATTGTTAGCCGGAAATTCATTCTCTGTCCAAATAGACACAACTTAGATTAATTTTTTTCCAATTTTTGCGTATACTGTATATAAAATGGTATACTGTATAGTATCAGTATACCATTTTTGTATGTACTTAAAATGTTAAAAAATTATTAATGACAACGGCAACACCTACAATACCTGTACTACAGCAGTTTTGGAAGGCAGAAATCCGTCTGGTGCGTGGCAGAAGTGGGTGATTGAACCAGTCTGGATAGTTTGAATGGATTGTCTGTTGGAAATGGCTGGGGCGGGGGTAACCGTAGCAGTCTGGCTCCCGTTTATTTCGTTTTTTTGACGATCAGTCATGACAGAAACTGGTGCAGAGCAAAAAAGCTCAATTGAAGCAATCCGACCTACTGCTTGGTACCGAAAAAGAGAGGTAGCGATTTGTGTTCGGTGAAAAAGGCGAGAGGTGACCGAAATAATCTAACCCCCCGTCTGGTAGCCTCTGACCTGAGTAAGGAGGGCGTGTCAAAATAGTTACAAACGACAGAAAATTCTTCGAAAGGGTAAACGAATTTTAGCATCTCTGTTCAATTTCAAATAGATATACAAACGGAAATTATTTAAATAAAAACGACGTGCATGCGTAGGAAAATACATTAACCCATACAAAAATCGTATTTTCAAATTTTCAATAGGTCTGTTCCCTTACTTTTGATGAAAAAGACTGTCAAAATGGCAGTGGCGGGGATGAATTCTATCGCTTTTGTAGTAATCTATAGTTTTTCCAAGTATGTATGTGGAAGAGTTTGTACTGACTTAAGTAGGTACCTTAACCTTGTCTTATAAGGTTAGGTTAGGTTATACGGGTTGGTGAAGCTGAGTAGCCTCTTCTTCCCCCCACTCAGGTCCTCGAGGACCCATTGTGATACCCTTCGATGGGGTTAGCCGCGTTGTAATGGCTTTATTTCATCCTTCCCTTGGTTACTCGACCTTGTCCAGCCATCCCGCTGTCCTCAGAAACCTGTAAAGATCAGATATTGAGACATTAGAGAGTTCTTGGATTTCTTGGAAGTAGTAGCTTCCAAGTGTTCTCTTCCTCAAGTGACAGAGACTTGGGCAGTGACAGAGAAAGTGAGGTGTGTCCTCGTGGGCTTCTTCATCACCGCAGCCTCTGCAGATGTCATCATTCTTGAGATTTAATTTCATTGTATGGCTTCTTAGGAAGTTGTGACCAGTGAGGGCGCCAACCAACTTGGACAGCGATATTCTGTCATATTGTAGCAGTTTGTTGGTCCTGCTTTTATCGTATTCTGGCCACATCCTCCGCGATATGTCACAGGTGGTTAGTGTTTTCCACCTGGTATTGGCTTTCATTCGGATCTTATATTCCACTCGCTCTCTGAGATTGCAGATTGGTGGTTTGATCGACTGAAGTGCCTGGTCTAGGTTCATTGCAGAACCATTTCTTGCCAGTTCGTCAGCCCTCTAGTTGCCGATTATGTCCCTGTGTCCAGGAACCCAGCAGAGAACCGTATTATGCTGCGAGCCAAGAGCCTTGAGCTCTTCGCGACAGCGGCGAACTAGTTTGGATTTTATCTCATTAGTAGAGATTGCCTTGATAGCCGCCTGGCTGTCAATAAATATGGTAATATCATTCCGTGGTATTGCCATTATTGATACCATGCTTGCCACTTCCGCGACTGCCAGTACCTCAGCTTGAAAAACACTACAGTGATCAGGAAGCCTGATTGAACTATGTATGTTGAGTTCCTCTGAGAATAATCCGGCTCCAGTTCCACATTCCATCTTTGATCCATCAGTGTAGATGGCTATTGATTTCGTTTCGGTGGGTTCGTTCCTGTCCCATTCTTCCCTGCTTGGAAATCGGCAGGAGAATGGTTTATGGAAGTCTAGGTATGGTGACATGTAGTCAGAGCTGATGTCACTCCCTACGTATTCCTTGAGAATCCGCGCATGTCCAAAGAGACTGTGGATCCAGCATTTTGTCTGGCTTATCCTCAGGGCACTTTTGGCAGCTGATTCTTGCATGTATAGATCCATAGATAGCAGGTTGAGAAGCGTTTCCAACCCAGCTGTCGGTGTTGTTCTTAACGCACTAATCGTTCCTATACATGCCAGTCTTTGATTTTTTGTCATTGCCTTAAGATTGGTTGCCTTGTCTGTGGCTTGCCACCAGACTATGTTGCCATATGTAAGTATTGGGCGTACGATTGCCGTATACATCCACAGAATTATTTTCGGGTTAGGTCCCCAGTTTCTGCCGAAGATACGATTGCATGCATAAAATGCATTCGCTGCCTTTTTCACTCGTTCATTGACATTTAGTTTCCAATTAAGTTTTCTGTCGAGAATTATTCCCAGATATTTCGCACTCTCTGCCACCTGCAGGGGTATTCCCTCAATAGTTGGTGGTTCAAAGTGTGGTATGTTTCTTCTGTTTGAAAACAGCACAAGATCGGTCTTCTGTGGGTTCACCCCAAGGCCACAATGTTTTGTCCACAAATTAAGTGTCCCCAGTGAGCTTCCTAATAACTCAGTTATAGTTGGCAGGAATTTTCCTGTCGCCAGCAGTACTACATCATCCGCATAAGCGACGGCCTTTACTCCACTGTGTTTGAGTTTTATGAGTATCTCATTGATGACGAGGACCCAAAGTAGAGGAGAAATGACTCCTCCTTGTGGTGTGCCTCTGGAGGCAGTTACTTGTAGGGTTGTAGGTCAATGTCACCTAATCTCGCATTAATATTCCTTTCATTGAGCATGCACATGATCACGTTAGTGAGAGATAATTCAACATTGGAATTCTGCAGCGCCCTCTTCACAGCACACGTTTTGACATTGTTGAACGCTCCCTCAATGTCTAAAAACGCGGCTAGTGTAGTGTATTCTTTATCTTTTAATGATTTTTCTATAGTGCTGACGACGTCATGTAGCGCTGTTTCCCCGCTTTAGGGATGAAGACTACTTTCACTTCCCGCCAGGCTATCAATGGGTACTTAATGGGTTAAGGAAAGTTGTGTATCATTCAAACGGAATTTAAATGACCTTTCCATTGATGCCAAAATTTACATGAAGTAAGTTCAAATTATGAGTAGAATTAACTTTAGTTTTGTCAAAATACTTAGATATGCCGACCAGTGTACATTGTACAAGTATTACTAGTAACACTTATACTCGGATTGCAACTAAGCAAAAACTATTATTGATGTAGGTACTAGAACTAGGGGTTCACTTCCTACTATAATAATTTAATTATAACTCTCTTTCTTTAACAATCACTAAATTTCAGTCTAGTAAAAGTAATAGTTTAATAATAAATCTTAAGTAATACGTAAGTTCAAAATTTTCACTTTTAAAAGTCAGCACATGGCTCGATAATGACTGCGCATAGAGAAAGTAGTTTGCCAAATTAATGTGTCGATTCGTAATGATCGTGTTTCATATTATGTGAAGCTGTTCTTGACAGAAGAAATTATCACATTATACATACATATAATATTTCCGCATATGCATTCCAAACATTCATTAATTAGCAGCTTAGGTATGAAACAACAAAAAGTGACAGCTGTGGAGTCAAAAAATTGTGGGGTAAATTGAAAATGATGAATGTTGTATGTGAAAAAGCCATTGACCCCATGAAAACAATAGAACACGCAATACTGTAGTCGCAGTATTTGTATTAGTCACACAGACCCGATGTCAGTATATATTACGAAGATGTCAACTATGTATTATGTTTTGGACTTGTGAGTTCTGTCATTAGTTCTAATCAGCGGTGTTTTTGAAATAAATAAGCAACAAAAGAAAAGGCATAGGTATTGCGTTCAAATGGACAAAGTTTTACTTCATGTACAGTACATACTATATTCAAAGATCTCATAGAAGGTATGGTCCACAGTAGAGCTTTCCATGTGCACTATTCTCGATTAAAAACTGTTCAGTACAGAGGTAGTGGGGCATTTGTGAGTGAGAACCAGAAGCGTTAAAAATTTAATAGTTTACACGTATGTATTATATGCTATCTACAAGAAATAATACTCATCCTTCGAAGTAAAGACGCAATAAAAGGATAAGTATAACTTGGATGTAGGAAATTGCTTCGTACACCGAGACTTCATTGCTATCGACTTTGATGTAAATGAATATCTAGTTAAGTGTACATTCTCGACTAAAACAAAACAATATAGCGAAAGATTAATTTAACATTTTTTGATAAATCTCTTACTTTTACTATATACCTACTGACTGTAAAAAAAAGGCTAAATATCCAGAAAATATACCCACACGTGTTCATTTCCATCGCAGAATTCAAGCATATTTACACTTAATTTGCAAACCATAAACAGATTAAGAAAGTGACATTATTTTAAAAGCTACGCCTTAATTTAATTTACATTTAGTTGATACAAATTTTCAATAATGAAGACGTTTTATAATTTAAATAATATAAATATATCCCCATATGAAAATACGTGAATCACGATTTCGGCTTAGGTATACCATTCTCAGTTAGTGGGTCAAAGAAAAACGAAAGAGTTGAGGCGCAAACTTAGCAACAAAAAATTACTGGTAATATGTATGTATAAAATTTCTCATGACTTCTGCGAGAGCGAGAATTGTAAAATAAGTAAATTTGTATACCTGTCAGGTCAGGTTGTTCAATTGGAATTTGTGTATACTCTCTCCTCCAAAAGGCGCATAGTTAAAAAAAAAAAAAAAACTGAAAACTATCACAACGGAAATCGATAAATGAAACTGAAATGAGCTAGTGAAATGGTTAGTCATGTTGGTGATATGAATTCCTATGGCTAACAAAAAAGAAGAAGAAAGGCTTCGTTTTTTAAATGTATTTTATAGTACGCTGATTTAAAGAAAGGTGGCAAAGTTATAAATAAGAAACACGTCGTGTCAGTCACATTTACATGAGAATTTAGCACGGCAAATGCAAGTATGTAGGTGTAGATATGTGTATGTTTATAGGCAAAATGTTGGGAGAAAGATAAGAATGATAGCGAAAAGAAAGCCAAAAGTGGAGGCACCGGCTACATTATTCAAATCAGACCTTGATCAGAATTTTTAGTTTGCCTATTGAGTCCAACAGGTCCAACAGGTAAAAAAAGATAAAGATAAAGATGTGTTTGATAGAAGAATAGATACCTGTATCCTATACTTTTATCCTAGAGATATAAATAATATAGACCAGAAATTATACTTAGATATGTATACATATATCTAGTAGATAGTGTGAAACTATAAGATAATAAATTATTATCATTGGAGAAAGTGCTTTAAGCGCGCAGCATGGTGTAACAGAGTCCTAAAATTTACCGAACTTCACGAGCTAATTAAGCATATTTAAACCTATCTTATAAAGTATATTACCAAAAAATCATTTTAGCGGCCCAACCGCGTATAGAACCAAAAAACATGAGTTAAAATTAGCACAAGATACAAATTGCTTTGCATGATGTATGTATGTATGTATGTATGTATTAGAGACATTAGCACAGGCCTCGGCCCTCATTGAAGCTAAGCTCTGGGCCTCCGGGTATCGTAGAATAGCGCCAATACAAATGGACAAACTAAACCCGTAAATAAGCTGATTGAATAATTACAGAGACGTAAATATTCAAGGTTCTTACATATTACCGTTTGAACTGAGTTTTGGAACTTTCTCCTGAGGGATCTTATCAAAGTAACGCTGGACCTTTGACGATGTTATTACCCAGGTGTAACCCAATTGTCGTGGATCTGATTCCCATTGTGTTGGCGAAATACTCTTGAAGCCGAGGCATTCGCTAACCGATGTGACAATGTTACACATTTTCGGTTACGTTTCTAAGCTTAAAATAAACATGTCTAACTAAATTACCTTTTCAGTAGCTTCGTACAGATATTTCATAAAAATGCACTCTTCTTGAATCTGTAATTTTATAATGGTTACATCCAGCGTTCCCTCCCGTGCTACTATTGTACTCATTTGCTCATTTTGAGTACATTTTTACGAACTGAGTACGGATACTACTTTGAAGCCGTCGCGTACTACTATTTCATAACATATGTATAAACATAATTCATTTTTATTTTTTTCGAAATACATAATCACCTCTATTGTCGTTGTCGTTTACGACTCTAAAAAAAACGACACGACTGTTTGGTATTGGCGACTAAAAATAAACGACTTTTGTCGCGCCGACGATCGACAAATGGCGTCTGAAATGTCAAAAAATGTGGATTGTATTTTTCGACGACGATCGTCGGTATTGCGTGAGGCGTTTTGTGACGACGTTTGTCGTGGAAATGATACATTTCTGTCGTCGACTATTTTGCGGACGACTGTGTGATAATGTGTTAAAAAAAGTATGTGTACTTAATTTTTAGGTAACAAAAAGACAATTATAGTTATTTTGCAGAATGGAGATAACAAATAAAAGGCAATTTCTACATTTAGTGAACGAAATGCAGAAAAATATTCCTTTGGCAAAATCATTCTCGAAGGCCTAACAAAAGTGAGGTTAATCGGCAATGGGACGACATAGCCTTATCTCTGAATTGTCTTGGTTCATATAAATCTACGCGCACAAGTAATGAGTTATTACACGACGACCCTAATTAAGGCCATAAAATCATAAAAAAAAAAAAAAAAAAATAGGCGGCGCGTCAGGCGGTAGACACCCATAGCCTAGCTTCTCGCAACAATTCGTTTTGTGTGAGTTTCTATTTTTGGAACGAATGGAAGGGACCTACAATTTTATGCCGAGTCCGAACGGCTGAATTGAGAAGCTTTTTCAGGACAGTCATACTCTCGGAGGTTTGTCAGACGTTCGCGAGAGGTGGCGCAGTAGAAAAAACCTTAAGATGTAATTTGTGTTTTTCCGGGGATCGAACCTGGGATCCCTCGCACAGTAGTCCAGCACACTAACCACTGCGCTACTGCGCCCACTCCATAAAATCATTAATATGATGAAAAACACAGAAAGAGGAATGATGCAGTACCTGGGTATCGTTTTTTGTATCCCTGCGGATGTGCCACAGGGGTATAAAAAGATCTGCAACTGATATAGTTTGCATTAAGTTTTAACAACTGCGTGATCAAGTGTTAAAGAAAAGTTTGTGTATTTAATATTTAACTAACGAAAAGATAGTTACATATTCTTTAAAATGGAAATCACAAATAAAAGACAATTTCAACATTTAGTGAAAGAAATGGAGGAAAATATTCCGTTGGCCAAATCGTTCACAAAGGGCCTCACAAAAAGTGATGTTATCTCTGAATTATCTTGGACCACCTTCGACTTCGTCTAGTCTAAAATACATTTAAATCTGAAAATAAATCGACAATAGGGGTGAATATTTTTGTTTCCTAACCTGTCACTTGAGGAGTACTTAATTACCTACTTATAAGGACCTTTTTACTTTCCCATACAATTTTAGTATGAAATGTAAATTTCGGAGATTAAAAAGTGCACAATTATAACAAAATTATAACAAAACGTTTTTTAAGAGAAAAAAAATTGACTTTATATAGTGAGAGATTTGTTTTTTTTTTTAAATTGTTGAAATGTGCATAATACAATAATAGTATACGAATAAGAACAATGAACATTATGGTGCAATTAAGACTGTAAGCTACGTAATACTAATGTTATATGTTGGTACGTACTTTTTTTAAAGAAGATGTGTAGGTAACTTACTCAATAAATATTATTTACTAATGGAGCTAGAATGGTCAAGCACTGAGTAGAGTAAACTCCGTTACATTAAAACTTTCAGGAATAATGAGGATTACTTCGATTTTCAACTATTAATTTGAAACAAAGTTGAGTCTGTAGATACACTGGAACTAAGCAAAGTCCAAGAATTGACTGGTGAATCTGCCCCCTGCCTTTTTGGTGTACTATTTTCATACTGTTGGGGAGGTAACTTCTATGTTTTCGCAATTTTTGCAATGCTTTTCGTATTTTGCACTTTTTCAACAATTTTTTAAGAAAACTGTGAAAAATGGTTTTGTTTTCATACAAATTTATTTGATGTTTAACAAATTAGATAAAAAGGGTGAAAGTGAAATGAAGAGCGAATAGACGTCACTTTATTTGCGTCCTCATAATTCTTCTAATTTTTCCTGCTAATACCACAGTGCTTTAATAATTCCATCCTGTAACATTCGTATAAGTGTACAAGTTTGTTAAATATAGCAAATCTAACTAGCAATAGTCAACTAGTGGTTTATTAAAGAATATTTTGTTGAGCATTTGATTCTTCCATTAAACACATAATGCCATCAGAAACGAGAGCTAATCGCGTACAACAACAAAATGCTGGTTCTCCAAAGGTGTTTGGAATTAACAATGCTGACAATGTTGCTGACAAACTATGGAGCAGAATTGAGAAAAAACTGGAGAAATGGGGAGAGGATTTTACTAACAAAATTGATACCAAACTTTCGGCGCTGGAACTGAAACTAAGTACGCAGGTCACTGAAATCAAACGAAACCTCGAAAAAAAAGTTATGGAAATTAGGCGGGAATGTACTCGCTTAGATCTGCTCGTTGATCGTTTCGAGAGAGACAAAATTAGCTCCGATGCAGTCATATTTGGCATACCAGAAACACAAGATGAAAATTTGACAAGTTTGTATCACAGTATATGTTCTAAAGTAAATGTCCCTCCTCCCCCCTTGACCAACATTTTTCGAGCAAGATCTCAACGGCAGCCGTCGACGCACACCTCCGATGCATGTATTGTGATAAAATTCTCAGACAAACCCGCCAAGCTAAACCTATTAAGAGCAATTACCAACTACCGCAAGAACAACAAATCGTCACTAAAACTTTGTGACGTTGGCATAAACTCTTCTAAAAACTTTTTTATTAACGAAAGCCTAACGAAGAGAAATCATCAGCTGCAGCGAGAAGCTCTTAAGTTGAAACGCAGGTCAATCTAAATCTAAATCTAAAGGAAAACTAACTTCGTCTTTTATTTGTGAATTTGTAAAATTAAGAAAACAATTTATATTGGGAAATTAAAATCGAATTTTCTAGAAATGAATGTTTAGAAAATATCATATAGTCACATTGGTCGGAATTATAGCTTTTTGAACGACGTCCCTAATACATTATTAGTCTTAAAAGTTATTGTTTGAATATACGAATTCAAACGGCTTGGAAAAAACAGCTCAGTTTATTTATGATATTTTTTAACTAAAGAATGTAGTCTCAAAAACAATAAAACTACATCTAAGCAATTTATAGAAAAACAAATCATATGTACCATAAAAAAATTAAATATACATCGCCACACCACATTTAAGCACTATTTTTATCAAATTTGTCTGTCAAAATCAGCATGGCCACATGGTGTTATTACGTCAATAGATTACTGATAGCGGAAATTGATAGAAATTCTAATTTTGACCACTTTTATACTTATAACTGGAAAGTACACTTTAGTTTAGGTGCATTGTGAGACGTACTACCTTGGAAGCCATTTGAGTACTATTTTCGACCGAGATGAGAACTCTGCCCAACCAAAAGGGAGGGAACGCTGGTTACATCTTGATCGTTCACCAACAGTTCGAACTTTGCACTGTTCTGCCAACTTGGCTCTTCGCTAATTCGTCCTATTTTTGTGACTATCTTCAGTATACAAAAGGGGCTTGCAAATATTAATAACTATTTAAGTAGGTATTTATTAAATTGATTTGATGATTTTCTTTTTGTTTAATTTTTTTCTTATTTTTTTATTTTTGATTTTATAAACTTCTTTATTTTGCAAAGCCTACTCCCATCCGATACAAATTGCTTTGCATGATGTGTATTTTGTATAGGTAGTAGCAAAAAATTTCAACTTGTGCGAATTCGCTCTGGGGGCCTTCCTGATAGAGCGAGCATTCAATGACGTAGATCTTAGGTCAATCAATCGCGCCTTAATATGCTCAAACATTGAACTTGGGAAAGCGACACTTTTGCAGGTTTTATATCAAAAGGGGGGAAGTGATCAGTGACATCAAGAGTTAAATTCAAGATAATCGGTCTTTTCATAAAAATTCAAATCCAATGGCAGCAAAATCGGAGTCGACGAGTGAATAGAAGTGTTGTCAAGTTTTTTTTTTTTTTTTTTGATTTATTTGTATATTTTTATAGACAAAAAAAGAAGACTCACTGATTATGGTTGAAACATTTTGTACATTGTACTTTTGCGAAACCCCTAATGTGTTTGATTTTGCAATGTGGATATGTAAGTATGTTCCTTGTCATGCATACAGGAATTGCAGCGGTTTTCAATACCGGCCCTAAGGCCCGAAACAAACATGAGATTTCAATCGCGCGACACATTGAAATGCGTGTGTTTCATTTTTTGCGTCTAAGCAGTCGCGCGATTGAAATCGCATGTGTGTTTCGGGCCTAAAACCTGCCTATTCAGCGAAATATTTTATTTTGTTACGAATTTCCCTACGAAAGCTCAAATTGTCGAAAAATATTTGTTCAATTTTCATTGTTGGTACATATCTCCCTCTAATAATAACCAGTTTGGTTTGTCCTCTGCAATAATCCTCTGTCAGATGAAAAACAATAAGCGTCATAAAAGTACATAACAAAAGCCCCTACAAGTATCAGGTGATGCAAAAGTTGTCCTCCGGCTAACTGGCCGCCAGAATTGATGACCATTCAGGCCCGATTTATGACATTTTCCATCACTCATTACCGAACTTCCGTCAATAGGTCCTCGCAGTCTTAACATATATTCTTTTTGAAGGCTTCAAGAGCCGCAGGCTTGTTGACATAGACTCGTGGCTTAAAAACAAAAACGCCAACAGAAGTCTGAAACGGTTAAATGAGGCTATCTTTCCGGACAGTGCAAATCGCCAAAACGAGAGATTAGCTTAGAGATAGGTAGGTCACACTCGCTTGGCGGTCAACAGCTATCAGCTGATGCACTGTCTGCAATTCTGCATCTTACTATAGTCTTTCACCAAAAGAGGTTCTCTGTAGACCGATTATTCTGCGTTCTTTAGAAGTGTAGCGATTCATGTCTTGTCGACGTGTTTTTTGTATCTGCTTACTTCACAAATGTCAAAATAGAATTGACATTTGCAACAATTTATATCTACCATCTAGGGTAGGTACTGACTTTAACACCACAATGCATGAAGTTGTGACGCTCTTTTTTTGCCCCAATCCCGCCAACGGATACAGACCTCCCGCATTTGTCCTCAAACGGACGCGACGGCCAGTTTCCTATTATCCTTTTAATAACGGAAGGAAATCCGAAAAATTGGCGAAGGGTTTATTTTTTCTCCTTCAGCCATCCGCAACGCGTATGATTAAAAAGAAATATTGACATTTTATTTTTAAAGTCACATTATGACTTAATTTAGGTACTTTCAAAAACACAATGCAGTTCATCAATCACGCTATTTTTGAGCCTCTATACTAGCCGTTTTTTATTATCAGCGTGATCTGATCCGGATCAGATCATGAAAATAAAACAAACTGGATCATTGATTGAGTTGTGGCAACAAACATATAAAATCCAATAACAATTATGACAAATTTCGTATTGCTACCAGCCATCTTGCAGCCACATGGTACAATGTGACGTCACAATCAGTGTTGTTCCTCTACATGTCGACTTTAATTGTCGACTTTTCAACGTAGACAATATCGTCAACAATGTCGACAATGTTGAAAATGTCAACAATATGTCGACAATGTCAACAATATGTCGGCAATGTCATCAATACCTTTCAGATCTGTCAATCTGTCATTCATCTGTAAACTTCAATCGAGAAAGTAAACTTTTAAGAATTACCTAATTAAGAATTTCTTTTCTTAAAAATTAAAATCCTGTGTATCATAAATATAAAACTTTAAATATGTCTGGTCGACCAAAAAACAAGGCTTTTGAGGAGCTAGGTTTTGTTTTGGTGAAAACAAACAACAAATACTCAGCACATTGCACAGTTTGCAGGAAAAATCTTCAAAATACTGCTGAAACCCGTCTTCGCAGACACAGGTAAATAATAGTGTATTTTAATTTCCTTTGATTTACCAAAAAATTAATGACCAACACAAACTATTCTTTTAGATGGCTGTTTCTGTTACAAATAATATTGGTGAAGGTGACAATCAGAACGCAATGGTTATCAATACTCTTGTGAGTATTTTCTGGTATAATACATTTTAGTTTGAATTAATTCTAAATTTGTACCTAAAGGAAGAAGACCCATTGAGAAGTAATTCAATTCAAGCATTATCAACAGCTCCAAGAAGGCTTTCGGTTGAGTTCTTATATCTTACTAGCTGACCCGTGCTCGCATTGCGTCGCTCGCTAAGTCTCTGATAAACTAACTTGGGGAAAAATGTATTAACCACTAAGTTTGTTCGATACACCATATGATTTGTTTTGTCTTTGTTTGTTTCGTGTTTTCCAATATTTTTTGTTGTTTTAGTAAAGCCAAAAGAAAAAAGACTTTTAAACGAATTAACGAAAGAAAAAATTGAGCCAGCAAAAATCCAAAAAAGAATTCTAAAAGAGCTGGAGGAGGTATCCGGATACTTCGTTTGGCTGAGATATTTTTTACTCAGGGCCCCCAACCAGGCTGACTATCGGCACGGGTCGTATGACCCGTGTGGGTGAAGAGGGGGGAAGTAGTTAAGCTCTCCAGGTTTATCGAGCACTCTAATTAAGAGTTTTTGGGAAGTTCTCAGTTCGTAGTTCATTAAAACAGCCTGTCTGTCATGGGTGACCCTATACTGGCGACTAAAGCCTCCACACCAATAACGTCCAGAAAAGGACGCAATGGCAAGGTGACCGGCCGGCCCCTTCGTGGTGGGAAGGGTTAGGAGAAAAGTGAATACAATTTTCCTTTCACAGTCGCGTTTTCGGCCGTTTTGGTAAGGCGGAATCGAATTCTGAAATCTTCATTGTCGAGTATTTCAAAATAATTTGGCCTTGGGTGAAATACTACGGGGTCGTGTAATGTGATCGTAATATTCTTCAATATTATATATTCTTAACAAACAAATCCATGTTAGGACACCTGTGACTGCTGTCTACGATTGTCAATGGAAAAATGCTCTGAAACTATATTTTTTTCAGACACTTCGAATAAATATTTTGTTTATCTTCCGGATAAAGGATTTAACAGACACTTGCACCGACTGATACTCTATCCGAGTCAGATATCTATCACTATCCAAAACCTGTGAAACCAAAAGTTGAAGTTTAGCTGACATAATAAGTTCCGGATAGTCTGTCCGAGACTTTATCAGCTAGTCTTGAAACTGGCCCTTAGAGTCTTATTATTATTCGGAAGAAGAAGGTATTGATTAGATCTTGAACCCACGCGCGATATTGCCACATATAGTTGCCCGTGGGAAAAAACACTTTCCCGAAGCACGTTTTAACATGACTACTTGCTTATAATATAACAACAGAAGATGAAACATTTAATATCAGGAAAGTGTATACGTTTGTTGGTTGTATATAAAAAAACGATTTATTAAGACCTTGTGCACTTTCCTGTTGAAAAAAAAATAATTAAGTTCACTAAATATACAGACCAACAGACAGAATTTCGATGATTGACATAATGTAACGACTTACCGGAAAAATATATCACGCATTTGGATAACTTCTGCTTTTGACTTTACTGCAGTTTATGTGCTAAATGAACGTTAAATATATTGTCTTGAAAGTTTCATTCCACACAATAATTAACTGTAGTTGTAAAAAATATGGCATGAATAACGAACGCAATGTACCTCTCATTCTTTCTACCAAGCACTATGCACCGTAGGTACAGGGTACAGCCTACTCGCACTTCGCACATAAGCCATATCAAATCATGATCATGCTTGCGATTTACGCCCACCACCCCAAAGCAGAGCAACAATAGAAAATTATTGGTTTAGCATTGATTTCGCATTTGATCAACTAAGATCTGATATTTAACTTATTGTTTCTCAGCTTCTGGATGGAGTAGAAAGATGAATGATAGCTCAAAATACTCGGGGAAGAATTGCCTAAAAAACAGTTAAACGCTTTTTTATATTGATTGAGATTTATGAATATTATGGCGAGTTGAATGAAGCAAAGTCAAAATAAATGGAATGGAATGGTATAATGTATAGCGTAGAAAAGGAAATTTGTTTTTTTCTGCATACTTAAAGGATTAAAACGCAATTATATATAGCCTACTGCACGCAGAGTTGTTTAAAGAATATTTTAGTGAAGGTTTCATCAAAATCCGTTCAGTAGTTTCTGAGAACACTGCGAACATAATTTTATCAGTTACGTCTTTATATAATAGTATAGAGTATAGATTGGCAATTCATCTAAAATAATGAAGTTTGATATTAAGCTTATTAAATTAATATAAAGTTGTTCTGTTTTGTTTTTTTTTTTTTTAAATCATAATATAGATGGAGGTGAACATGTTTAGAGCTGAACAATTTTATAATAAACTTACTTTGTTTTGTTTTTAAATAAATATATACGATATTGAATTAAAAGTTTAATACAAACTTGCTTTTGTTTTAATGATTTATTAGGAAACTTTACAGGAAAAATTAATAAAAACCTTGTTCTAATAATAATCTACATTGTCTACGTTGTTAACATGGACATGTCGACAATTGAGAATTGTTTACGTTGAGTTGTCTACACGTAGACAATCGTGTAGTCTACATTTTTAGTCTACATGGCACAACACTGGTCACAATGCGATGATTTCTCCATTGCACTTGCTCATATTTGAGTTTGACATGTCGCTTGTTGTGTCGGGGTGTTACCATATGGATACAAATCTGCATACATTTAGCATTGAATATTTTTTTGGGGGAAACTATGTTCAAATGTTAAGTTTAAATATGCATTATAATTAACCGTATTGTACTGCTAATATTTCCATTTATTTTTGTATGCTATATAGCGAAACAAAACATCTCGAAAGTCGGAATAGTAACTTATTCGAATTTGAAAAAAATGCTAATTGATTTTTTGTGTTAATTATGGTTCACATTTTGGTCTGGCAACATTACTGTGTGGCTATAATTTACAGGGACACCAACCTTTAGTGAATGAAATAAACAACGCCACGAAACAACAACGAGAAATAGTTGAATTAATTTTCAGATCATATTTCGTGATCTCGATGAAAAGCAGAATCACATGTTGTTGTTGTAATTGCATGTAAATCGATGATCTATATGGATCATAGCTGATAATAAAAAACGGCTACTATTGAAGAGATGACAGTGAAATCGTATTAATTTGTTTTCCGCACTAATGTAGAAGTTCTAAGGTTGCCAGAGATATTGGTACGGTAATAATGCATAGTAGGTATACAACATTATGCCAGAATTGGGACTGTTCCCATTTCTTCTTAAGAAAAGGGAATGCACACCAATAAATTTTTCGCACCGCGCGGCGCACTCGAATGTCAAAACGAAATAAGTGAAGACGTTAACATTCAGCTATGTGACTAACATACAAATTAAATGGGCTGCATTTTCTCTCTCTCTTGCATCAGTACCTTTCCAAGCCGGTTCTTGTTCACAAAAAGAATTATATTATTCCTTCTCCTCAATTCAGCTTTTTGTTTGTGTAAATTATTTTACGTGTCTTTTTACAGATGATTCAATATGATAATCAGAAAAAGTAGGTTAAACATATTCATGTGGACAATCCTACATTTAGCGACTGACGGTTATACGATTGAGGTCACCAGCATAATGTAATGTATCCACGCGCTGACAGTTAGGCTTATGCGATTTAAATTGATATTAATTTCTAATAATGTCCATTGGCCACACTATAACATCTACTAGAAAAATACAGAATTTATTCTCGCAATGAAGAGGTCAACAGTGACTATTAGTGTGCAAAACAATTTCCTTTTCAGATTCGTTCTGTCCTCTGTTTTATCTACAAAAATGGAGATACGAATTACGAGTGATTTCTCTAAATAATAGTGACTTTTCCCACGCCTCCAATTCCGTTTTAGGCGAATTTCTTGATGGAATCTGACTTCATTGTCCGACGGAATGTGCGACAATACAATATTTCCTGTTTCTCTTTTTACCATGCCCCAGCCCCAGGCTCAAACCCATTTCAGATCAAGAGATACGTTTGTAGGAATTATTCACAAGGGGATAGAAGATATCGCATAATAAAGCTATCTTCCACTGGAATTGAAGACACCTTACCTTATTTCTTATTCCCTAGGCTTCATACAATATGCATGAGTAATGTTCCTTACTTAAGCTACCTGAAAGTAGTTGCGCTTCAAGATCATTTAATTGAATCGTCCGCAGCGAAAGTACGATATAAAAAATAAAAGGTAAGAATAATTTTAAACTGAAAAAAAGTGATGAATAATCATTATAATATGTGTATACACTTAAGTATATTTTGTTAAGGTACCCAGTCCGACGATGATTCGCATGGCATCCATCAATCGTATAATGACTTTTCCTGTTCCACAGTGGTCTGAATTAATCGAAGCCAAAGTAAAAGCTTTTCTTCTGAGAATAAGGTTAAGAGGAATAGGGGAATTTGTCCAAAGTTATCAATTTTGATCTCGATCTCGACAACTGATAGCTGTCAGTTATTGTCTCCAGCCTGCAGATGCAGATGCAATGAATTGTCTTTAAGTTTTGTAGGTATAGCAATAATAGGAGGTCGTGTTTTGTGGAGAGCACTGTTCTACATTACATACATTCAAAATGTTTGATTTTAAGTCTTAATTGAGACGAGCTTTCCAATAACGACATTTGCCTACTTTAAACTATAAAAAGATTAAGTCTCGAGCCTGATTTATAATTGCTGTTTTGTAAAAATATACAAACACAGACTTAAATAGGGGTCCCAGTGTAGAATGAGGATTATGAAAAATTTTGTTAGATGGTATAGGGTTATTACCTGGGGCCTGTATCACGAAACAACAAGTATTGTGCAATGGGAGCATTTTAACATATTGCTCAGAAAATTTGCTACTGTTTATAACAATACTTGTTGTTTCGGGGTACTGGCCCCTGGTCGCCATTTGTGTTACCTTTAATTTTGACAGCTCTAAAGTACGGAACACAACAGGAGAGCTATCCACACATAGTTTTTAGGCACGTAGTTATAGTGACTTTGCAACTTTGGCTATTACATCTGAAACCGATAACTCGTCAGAAATTACACGAAAAAAATGCTTGGCAATTGCTGTTTCTTTGGATTCAGACAATAGGTCTGTTTTTTATTCACACCTATCTCAGTGAAGTAAAGTAAAGTAGGATTTTTAACACGCAATTACAACAACTACGAACTGTTTGACACATTCGAGACTCTATACAGTTGTTGTAATTGCGTGTTAAAAATCCTACTTTACTTTACTTCACTGAGATAGATGTGGAAAAAAACAGACCTAATGTTGAAGAAAAGCTCCCAAACAAACTACGTATACAAACCCTTAATAATACCAGCCCTGCTCTATGGATTTAAATCATGGACTCTTTCAAAAAAGCAGGTGAACGTATTCTTGACAGTTTAGAGAGATACATTTTTCGTAAGATAATCAGTTTCGTTAGCTGTATACACGAGCTGTAAAGTTCATCATCATTCCTACGAACAGCGTAGGCGACCTAGTCAAAAATCTGCCCATTAATAGTTCGAGATTGCAAAGATATGAATATTCGCACTAAAGCTCCAGAACGCAAAGTAGTAGAAAGTAGAGGAACACCTCAACCAATTTTGAATTTGCAACTGTTACTAAAGGCATTTGACTAAGAAGCGGCTTGTTTGTTAGTTGAGGCATAGATAAAGTGTAGATAGTAAGCCCTTTTATCTGTCTCCGAGGCAAATCTTTGCCAGATTGTTGGAAAAATGTTGCAGAGCTATTTTCGAGTCACGTTTGGGGGATGAATAGTTATCTCCTTAGACCCATTCAATCTCTTTATACCAACTGTGCAAGCTGTGTTCTCCACAGGATTATTTTATTGAAGTTGAGATGCAACCAAACGTGAACAAATCTGAAGTTATGGTCGTCTCCAAAACTCGTGTTCAATGTATTCAGAGAATTCCACCTTAAATTCTGCAAAACTAGAGCCACCAAATATCCCGAGGGTGCAATCATTGATGGCAGAAGTGAAATTTCGGCCTCGAATAATTCAACGCATCCTTAAAGAACTAGATTGCAATAAGGCAACGGGACCCGACGGAATCCCGGCTATATAGTAATCAAGAGCTGTGCACCAGAACTTGCATCTGTACTTTGTAAGCTGTTTAGCATGTCGTACTCCCAGAAGACGTTTCCTTCATGCTGGAAGACCGCTCGCATTCAACCTATTCCGAAGAAAGGGAGGAAATGTCTGCCACAAAACTATCGTCCAATAGCGTTACTTTCAATGCTCTCAAAAGTAATTGAAAAGGCAATAAATGTCGAAATAATCAAATATCTAAAAGGCCACCGATTAATAAGCTACAGGCAATACGGATTTTGGAGCCGTCGTTCCACTGGAGACCTGTTAAGCTACGTAACGCACTTATGGACGCAAGCTATTGAACAACATGGCCAATCCAGAGTATGGCATAGAGCCCTATTAGGCAAGTTAGCGTCTTATTGATTACCACAACAACTCTGCGAATGGATGCAAAATTTTCTTCTGGGAAGATCGATCCAAGTTGTTGTAGATGGTGTATCATCTAATTCGTTTGCTATAAATGCAGGAGCCTTTCCCGGGAGAAAAAAAATAATTTCTGCATGTTAGTGGAGTCCCATTGAAACAGGTGGAGAAGTCTAAGTAGGAGGCTTATTCACCAGCGATGGAAGGAACAATGCTGGCTGAGTTTTCCTGTAGGACTGGTGAAGCTGGGTCAATTTTGAGACAGCAAGGCTATTATGTTATCAGGAGGGCCGAACCTTGGGAGAGAGCTAAGTTGTCGTTAAACACATGTCTCCAACTCGGACTCGAAGACGAGCTATGGAAGCCCAGGCAGGCGTCTTCTTTAATATACATAGATTAATATGTACATAAAAATGTTACAGAATTTTGTATGTTATACTAGCTGTACCCGCCCGGCTTTGCCCGTGCACAGAAATTGTACTGCTTATAGATTTTAGATAATAATGTTCTTTCGTAAAATGCGAAAAATTAGAATAAATCCATTTTCTGGAATTTTCTTTCTGTGTAAACCTGAAATACAGCAATACGAACAAAACAAAAAAATAATCATGAAAATCGGCCCAGCGGTTATCGTGTTATAACGTCATCGAGTTTCACCCCATAGAAGATGTTTTTTGTATGGGCGGTGACACGCCCTTTTGTCCAATTTTTACCAATCTTCATAGCAACACTCCTGGGCCAATACCTAAGATTGTTTGTAAGTTTAAACTCAATCGATTCGGCAGTTTTCGAGATATAAGATTTTGAATGTTTTTTTTTGTATGGGCGGTGCCACGCCCCTGTGTCCAATTTTGATCAAACTTCACAGAAACCGTTTATGGACCGATACCAAAGATCTGTGAAAGTTTGATTAAAAACGGTAAATGCGTTAAGGCGTGAATCGACGACAAACATTTTAGGGCTCAATTTTTATATATATAGATATAGAAATGTCGAAACTATTTATTAGAAAAGAACATGTTGGCAGTCCCTTTCTAAAATAAAAATAAAATAAATAGTTGGCGCAACAGACGTGTAGACACCCTAGGCCTAACTTCTCACAACCATTCGTTTGTGTGAGTTTTTTATTTTTCTATCTAGGCCAACTATTTTGAGTTTAAGTACCACAGATGAATATATTTGCAAAACAAAGTTCCATCTATATTAGTGCCTACTTTAGTTTTGCTTAAGTATTTTATTTTTTATGATACATAAGTGCGCTTGTGGCGAAATTTTGGGGGGTAATGCTGGCTTTACATTATCACGCCACGCAATTTTGCATGACTTCAGAGAGAGAGATCCGTTTCCTACAGTCAAGGATAAACATATTAAACGGTTTTCAGAATGAATGAAAAACACCAGCAATATAAAAGCATTTAAATTTTTGATCCATTCTCAAGTCCGTTGGGTTAAATAAGAATTATGCTAATTTGTTGATACTATACCTACTTCCTCCGGGAACAAGGCAATAAATTATAAATTACTGGCAATTTTTTTGAAGTTTCGTTTTGCTTCGGATTTAATGTATCGTGGGACGAATGGAATGGGTCCAAAATTGTTTCCCGAATTCGAACGGCTGAATTCAGAAACTATTTCAGGACAGTTCAGTTATGCTCTTGAATGTTTGTCAGACCTTCGCGAGAGGTAGCGCATGGAAAGAACGATGTAAGATGTAATATTATGTGTTTTTCCAAGTGTCAACCCTAAGACTCCTCGCCCAGTGGTTCCGCACATTATTCATTGTTAAAAGAGTTTTAGATGGGTAGGTATTTGTAAACAAAAATTGGTCCATAAGGACCTTGAATCTATATAACAGAAAACAAATAGTATTGGGTATATAAGTGGAATTGTTTAACCTATTATGTAAATACAAAAAAGAAATACTGCTTTTACAAAAACCTTTCCCATGTTGAACTTAGAAGTTCGTATGGTATAATTGAAGGGGTGCGTTGAGCAATTTCCTCATCATGTCGGCATCCACGATAGGTCACACAGTAAAAATTATCTAGAAATCTAGGGATCTTACGCTCAACTTAAATAACCACTGAATTGCCGGATTATCGCCAGCAAATTCTGTCGCCGAGGACAACAAATTTGTAAAATATATTTTCACTATCTTTTGTACCTTCTGCAGATCAGTGGGTATTTTGCAAATGTGCACATGGCGGTGTAGAAAGTGCCCAATAGCAATTTTAGAAATATATTGTCGAACTTGTTGGGGATTGATTTTTCTCCCAAATCAAAAGCGTATGCCACTCTCCGAAAATACATTCCTTCCGGCTTAGATAAACTGATCGTATTCAGTCCAATGCGGTATTCGCATCATTGTTATAAGTAAAAACAAAATCTATAAGCTCACTCATAATAAACCCACCATTCATATTCGAACAAATTTGTCAGAAACAAGCGAAAGAAATAAGTAAATAAAATAAAATAAAACGTGATCATATCACTTTTAATGGGGTCACTTACTTTGGACGAACTCCACCTATAGCACCGGTATTCCATTTTGGCTTGTGATTTATTTTACGATTTGTCTTACGATCTTGTATTCCTCAGGTGTATCTATGTGTGTTTTTGTATGTATATTTGTGGTTAATTAATATGTCCGTCTTTTTGCAAGGTTCCGAATGTGATTCTTATCCGTTACGAACGTGTTAAAAACTCACAGAACTCATAAATTTTGAAAAAAAAAAAGCAAAACAATTAAGTAACGTTGCTATGAACACTGAATCTTGGAATATCACGTATAACACTAGAAATTCTAATAAAAAAAAAATAACTAAATTCAATCTCAGAATTTTTCCCGAGAAAAGAAATTTCTTCTTCTCGTTTTCTTCGTTCACAACTTTTTTGTTTGTTCTGTGTATGCGTTATATTTTATTACTTCTTTACTTCCTTCTGCGTGCTTCACCTTGAACGACGAACAGATAGATATATAACAGAGATTTCTCTTGCAACACGGAGGATCTTTTCGAAACGACGACCGAACAAGTCAACTGCTCACCTTGGACTGGCGATCGAGGTAGCTTCTACCTTTCCTTAAGCGCTACGTCTTGGCCTAACCAAACTCTTACTGGACGGGCCAACATGAACACAATGATCAGCAATATTGTGGAACTTGCAATCATCATTATGATCTATCTTCGTCATCACCATTGGCCACCATTGGTCTGGACTGGAAGTGAAAGAAAGAACTGATATAGCTTCAATGAGTTCTTGGGTCGGTTAAATGGTTGACGCGATGAGTGATGTCGTAGTGCGATTGTGAGTTTCTTCTTCTGACTTGTGTCAATTTTTTTTTCTTTTGAGTAGCCAAATAATTCGTTATTTTTCTGTGGAAACTCAATTTTGATAGCTATACACTTTCTAGTAGGTATAGGTACCTACTGTGGGAAATGGAAAAGGCGCACATACCATAAAACATTTTTAATGCCCATTGTTCGGGCAATTGCAACGAATATCTAGTTCCATTCATAAATTTAGAAACAAAAACAAAAAACAATGCTAATGGATTATAAAAAAAACATCAAACAGCTCATATAGGAAGTCGATAGTTTTCCTACCTGTCATATTCATTTATAACTTAAAAGATCATTTAAGACAGAACTACGATAGTATATATCGCGCTTACAATTTCTTTGAAACACTTCACACAATAATTGTGTTTATTTAGGCTAACAATGATGGTGGTAATTTTGACAGGTAAGTATGGAATGTCGCACAATGAAAAAATTAAGAAGAGTTAATACCATCAATCACAGGTATATAGTCGTATGTTCAAAAAATAGGATCACGCCCCTGGGCACTTTCGAGTGGTTGAAAGAGGATTGTCAACCAAGGGATGAAGGTTAAACACTGTTTCCCGCTGATTTGAGAACATATTCAAATGGACAAAAATATTAGAAACAAAAGAGTTGACCAGCGAACTGGAGTTCTAATAAAAGTACGATAAAATATTGCGATTTATCTCAAGAGGTTCTAAGTTTAGTCGTCGTTTGTTTAACAGCCAAAAGCCGCAAGCATGTTAAAGCTAATGTACGAACAGATGCGGAATGAGTTTGCAGAAAATTAATGAAAGTACTTATTCCCAATGCGCTCTATTCTTTCGCCAGCACGTAGCTCGAACGCTTTCAGTTGATCCTAATTAAAGGTTAAAGCTATAAGAGCATTGAAAGTTGATACGAATTATGGGAATGTGTTGGTTAAAAACGACTCCAGCTTTGCCGTTTCTGTTAATATTTATTGCTTCAATGGCACTTGAAAGACATTTTTCTACTGCAAGTATAGAATTGTCGGAGAGCCTACTGTTATTAAGCAAGTGTGTAAACTGTTCTGGTGGATGTACTAAATTAAAGAGTCAACTGCCTGTTCTTTGTCTAATATGATGTTAACCGATTTATATGTCGTTGTTTCAGTCGGCGGCTTATTCTGATATACTTACTTACTTAGGTCAGGGGTGGACCAGTACACTTCTCCAGTTAGCTGCCTCCAAGTTGGTTAAATCCCCTTCCACCTCTGCGCGCCACCTGTAGGCGAGGTCTTTTACTTCTGCGTTGTCCCTCTGGATTGCGCAATCTGCGGTTGTCAAGAGTTTCTTCGTTTATTTCTTCTGAAATGTTGTTATCAGAGTTTATAACAGAGCCAAACTCATATTAATTTATTGCATTTGTCTGTACTATTGCTTAATTGATGCGAACAGTGACTCAGGGATTAGTGTAATTTGACGGTGCCATGCGACATAAGGTCATATTTGTGTTCACTGCTAGATTTCGGGGAGGTGCGCGGTTGGGTACATTCAAAGTTTCTTTAAATCTATACGACATTGATATAAAGAAACTTTGCATACACCCAACCTGAAAATGTCTTAAAAGTGACATAAGGACATAATGGCCTGAGATTTTTCTATATGCTAAATATTTAAACTATTTTCTTGAGATTGTTTTAATGTCAGATTACATGTTAGCATACAACATATTATTTTAATATTACTTCGAAAACAACACTTCTGGTAAAAACTTTGTTATTTCTTAGGAAATTGCTCTGCCCCTCTGTCAATCAATATAAATTTCTATGCTATTAAAAGATTGTCTTTAAATCTTGTTAAGGTTAATGACTCACCACCTATTCATCGACTTCAAAGCCGCGTGTGATAGCATACATCGTCAGGAGCTCTATGTGGCGATGGCCGAATTCGGAATCCCGGCAAAACTGATTCAGCTGTGTCGCGTGACGCTGGAAAACACGCGCTGCAATGTGCAGTTTGGAAGCAGCTCCTCCGATCTATTTCAAACTTGCACCGGATTTCGGCAAGGAGACGCGCTATCATGCGATTTCTTCAATCTCGTACTGGAGCAGATAGTGCGCAGGGCAGGTGTCAACACGGAAGGCACTATCTTCAACAGATCCGTTCAGCTGCTGGGCTATGCGGACGATATTGACATCATCAGTCGCTCCCAGCGTGCCGTGGTAGAAGCGTTCACGGCGATTGAAGAACAGGCGAAGTCCGTTGGCCTTCAAGTAAATGAGGACAAGACTAAGTACATGCTATCAGCAAACAAACAAGCATCTGTCCACCGCCTAGGACAAAACGTCACTATTGATAGCAACAACTTCGAGGTAGTTAAGGAGTTCACCTACCTCGGAGTAAACATGAACTCCACGAATGACACCCTAGTGGAGATCCGGCGAAGAATTACCCTAGGAAACCGTTGCTACTTCGGTTTGGCAAAACAACTGGGTTCAAAACTCCTAACTCGAAGGACGAAATGTTTGCTCTACAAAACCCTCATCCTGCCAGTTCTGCTTTATGGCGCCGAGTGCTGGGCAATAAGCAAGAAGGGAGAGCTGATACTGGGCTCCTTCGAAAGAAAAATACTTCGGCGGATTTTTGGTCCTGTGTGCGAGGAGGGCGAATGGAGGAGAAGATACAACCGCGAACTCTATGAGCTGTACTAAGATGTGGATGTAGTCCAAAAATCCAAAACACGTAGACTACATTGGCTCGGCCACATCGAGCGAATGGACAATAATGCTCCAGCTAAGAGGATCTTCGAATCCCAGCCCCCAGGTTCGAGTGGACAAGGAAGACCGAACCTCCGTTTCAAAGACCAAGCCAGAGCGCTTGGTCTCGATAACTGGAAGCAGCGTGCCCGGGATCGTAGAGGATGGATAAGGCTGCAGTGTCTCAGGCAGAGACTCTTCACGGGTCGGGAGCCCGATAAGTAAAGTAAGTAAGTAAGGTTAATGACAAAAGCTGGGATGATAGGAAACTGCCACCTTTTGACATAGATATACTTCTCTTACAATAAACCGAGTTCCATTATACAAATCTTTTTTGGCGTTCAGATGTTCATAATGTAGTATTCGTATTCCTGATGGCGTCTGTGTAGGGATTGAGATACAATGGCATGACCGCCCAATTGAGATTTACATGAAGACCTGATGAGTCAATATTTCAGATGTCATCAGAATTGACACGTCTCGTTGACACATGTCGTAGCATTACCTACTGTTCATCGATTATGAAAATACATTGACAGTGCCAACAGAGAATTAGTTTCCAAAAACAATACAGTCAGAGGATTTTATGTATACCTATATAGCCAAAGTTTGGACCGTCAAGGTTGAATTGTTCGTAGTTCTATTGGTGGCTAAAATTCGTTTGGCTCTTACATCCTAGCTAAAATAAATCGACTATTCTGACAATGTATGCATACACTCACAGTATTACAGACCTATAACTAATGACGAGATATGTGAAAAAGGAGCCAGATAGAGCCTTGGAACTAATTCAACAGCTCTTGGAATTTCGAGGCATGTTACACACAATGGAGCGAAGGTGTACTAGATATCCTAGGGCTAGACCAAGGAAATTTAATAAATTCACTTTCGTTGTAAAGCGACTTATTTTAATTTAAGTGTTTGTGCCTCCCTATGCCAGGTAGGTATCTATTTTTGGGAGAATTAAATTATAACTCTCCGAATATTACCCTAATGATTATTATCTGTGTGGAATAGTTTAAACTCTTTACATAGTTTAAACTTTAAAGAATGCATTATATGATGTTTCATAATTATTACAAACTTTCTAAATTCGCTTGGAGGAAAAAAAGAAAATATATCGGTTACATAATTAAAAGACCATAGCCAAAGATAATGTGCCGAACATTATCCTCATACAATTGCGATGTTTTGACTAATGAACAGTCTTACTGATGGTAGTTATTGATTTGCAATTTCCCATATAGAAATAATTTCGAAAATTTCATTTCCAACAATTGATCATAATATGTACTCCTATACAATTATGCCGAACTAATTGATTTTGATTTCATTTAGTGTACACATATTCTACTTTCATTGAAGCTGGCATGTTACCAACGAGACCATCCCAGTAATAATGCCTAATTGCAGCGAGTTAACATAAATTTAATTGGATTTTCAATTTGGCTCGCTCTTCTTTTTAAAGATATTTTTTAATTATTATTCTCCATGCTTCTTTTGTATAAGAAGAAAGCAAATAGTTTCATTCAATTACATTTAACAAAAACATGTTGCCATAGCCGTACATTTCTATAGTGTATATATTATGTATTCTTTGTATATGAACGTAGTAGATACCACAGTTTTTTGTACATTCTATTTAGGCCAATTTACTAACAAAATATTTATTTGATTCTTGATGATATCCCAGTGAAGATAAGCATCTAAACAAAGAGTGGGCCAATGGATACAACCCAAATACCAATGGAACTTATTCTATTATTTTTTTTTACTGCGAATATGTCTATATAGACATAATATCCGAATGAGTGTATTTGTTGCCCTAGAAACTCATTGAATTGTAAGATATAAAATAAACAGGTATACCAGTATAGATACTGAGGTAATTAAAGATGGCTATCATTATCTAGCAGATGTCAAGGTGTTGTACAACTCTTCATGTTCGCGCCATTCGATTGAAAGGGAAAGCACTTACTTAGTTAGGTATGTATTGTACCTACCTATCCTATAGTGTGTCTAACTTTTTCAAGCAGAACAATTCGACGGGCGACGAAGAAACGTTTTTAGCAAAAGTTGTGATGGTGAAGGCATTAGAACAAGTAATAATGCCATGCCATACATAGGTACAAATGCAATTTGTAACGGAATACCATAGCAACAGGTACATAAAGGACATTAGTGGACAGTAGGCATAGCTTCTCACAGAAGCACGACTCATAAACTCACATCCAACACAAAAATGGTTACAAAGCAACCAAGAGCCTTGGTTAATGATGGATTTACCCGCATCCTGGAAGTACGTACATACCAATGTCCTAAGTACGACGTCGAAAAACTGTTAGCCAAATTGGCAGTATTTAACATATCCAAATGTTTTAAGCGGCCATCACAGATTCAGACTATTTTGTTGTAGCCAAGTTACGATACAGATATGTATCTCAGATCTATGAGGAGGCTTAACTTTGAACTGCAAACGCAGCATGCTACAAGTCCACAATGGACTTTTGACTCACCTACATATACGTGGGCTTAAAGCCAACAAACTGCGTGTTGTTGTCAACAATTGTTGGATAGTGTTTCTTTTACATTAAACTAAACAACAGCGGCAAAATTAATCCTATATGATTATTCTTCGAACCAAGATTCGTATTAGGTTTTTTTTTCTAATACTTCTAAAAGGCTAACCTATGACGCTTCAACAGCTCCCCGAGATTCTTGCAGATGTATGTTAGTTCTACACTTAAATTGCTGCAAATTGTATACTTCTGGAAATATATCCCCAGGAAGCGAGTTCCAAAGTTTGCTTGTCCTGTAACAGAAGGAGTTTTGGAAAGTTAATGTCCTCGCGGTTGTCAAGTGTACTATATGGTCATGACTCATGACTCATGAGCATTAGCAGCCTGTCTTGTGGGGCGCCCAAAAGTTGCATTTCGAGGGATAATATCTTTGAGTTCCTCGGAACATCTACCATGGAAGTACCTATAGAACAAGCATAGGTCAGCGACTTGTCTGCTGTGCACCAACGGTTGTAGATTCGATGTCAGTGTAGGGTCTCCAATAAGTCGAACTGCTCGTCTCTGTATGCTGTCAAGTAGGTTAAGTGAATGTTTTGGGACCGAGCTCCATGGGAACAATATTCCAGGCCTGGTCTAACCTGAGCTTTGTAGAGAAGGAGAAGTTGCTTGGGGCTAAAGTACCTCTTTGCTCTAAATAGGTAGCTCAACTTAACGGACGCCGATCTTGCGATATAGGAAATGTGGTCCTGCCATGTGATTCCTGAATTGACTGTGACTCCTAGAAGGTGCATTGAGTCCTTGGGATGGATTGTATGGTCATCCATTTGGATCTGAGGAAGTGTTGATGCATTTTTCCTAGAAAATGTTGTGAGCTGTGTCTTGTTCGCATTAAATACAACCAAGTTGTTGTTGTTTTTTTTTTTTGATAGTCAGTCAGTTTTTGATTCGTTTTTGGAGCAAATCAGCGCATTCAAACCCCAACGCTCTCTTAATGGATCAATAAAATTGGCATTCTGATTTTACAGTAGGTAGGTAAGAATTATTCCGCAAGTGGCATCGAACTACTGAATTGAGGGGAGGGCTGAAACATGCGCACATTCCGGAGGACAGCAAATACCCCTTATTGCTTCCCAAAAATTGCAGTTTAGATATCTCCATTGTCTGGCTAACTACGTACCAGGCTAGTCTAAAGATCTAATTTCACTGGTGAGTTATAAATTTTGGATTATCGGCGTTAGGAAAATCGCCCGGCAAACTACATATTAGATCTAGTGTTTACTCGTGTGAGAAATGAGAGAATGGTATAAGTGCGGGTGATGAAAGATTTACGTCAGACTCACTTTTTCTAGTGTCCAATTTTGCGCTGTGGGGTAGACTTTTGCGGACCGATTCTTACCTACTATAAAATCAGAATACAGCAGTAAAACCTCCTACGAGCTAGCTGCTGAAATTTACTTGTTGGTTTATACCTACAAAAATTATTTACATTTTACGTAGGTGAATGTTTATATATCCAAAAGGGAACAACTTAAATTTTTTTCATAAAATTCTTTGGCAAATACATACGTTTGGAAGAAACCCATGGTGAAATAAACTTACATATACATTCTCCTTTTTATACCGTCCACAGGAAGGAAGTACATATATTCACTTTGCCATTTGTAAGGCCAAGAAGGAGTCACCGTATATAAAGTATATAATTCTAATATATAATTAGCCATGTCCGTCTGTCTGCCCGCCGATCTGTGTGTCCGTCTGGTGAAAACACGATAGCGTCCAAACGAATCGACGTAGGCGGATGACATTTTGTGAAAGGACTTCTTTTTACCGTCGTCAAGTGGCTAACTGAATGGTATAAGCTCACAATTGGACACGGTAGAGGGCCTTACAATCGAGGACCACGCATTTTGTTTGCTCATCCTAAACGACTGGACCGATTTCGCTGACACTTTATGGGGGGTTTGAGTGGGGGTCTATTTCGCACCGTTTAGGCGGGAGGGATGATTTAAACAAAATTATAGTTAAAATAATAAAAATATATATTGAAAAAGAACAATGACAACACTTACAATAAAGGTCTATAGCGTTTTTGAAAGCCAGGAATCTGTTCTAAATTTTCTATAATGCAAATCAGCAAAATGTTATGTCTACATATACCAATTTAGGCCAGAGACTGTTGATGAAGAATGTTTTTGAACATTAAACTAATGTACATATACGATTTTTAATGTTTTTTTTTGTATTGCCTTTTAAAACAATTGTATTTAAATTTTTTATTTTTTTTTTCTATTGTTTTTTTTGTTATTCTCCATCAAAAAATGATTGGGTAATTATTAGCTTAATTTGCTAGTACATTCGTCTATTGTCACTTGGACAATAGAATGTATCTACATTACTATTTCATACTTATTTATAAATTAATTTCAAAAATTCTAAAATTGTGAGCTCAAAACATTGTATGAAATAAAGTATTTAAAATAATATGTAATAAAAAAAAAAAAAAAATTTTTTTAAGACAATGCGGGACACATTTTAAGAACAAAATATGTTTTTTTTTTTTGAAAAATATTTTTTTTTTAATTTTTTATTAAAAACTAGCGTAGCCCGTGCACACTTCGTAGTGCAAAATAGTTAAATAGATAAACAGTTTTTATTGCAATGCTCTGTAGTACACAACATTTTTTGTTTTTCCAGAAATCGTATTGCCTAGCCCTGGCCTAGACAATATTATTGACTTTCAGGACAATGCATTATTCATATCAATGTTACAAATTTTAAAAACTTTGGCTTCCAATTCCAAGACTGTCGAAGAAGCTGTATAGGTACCCGCCCGTACACAGGAATTGTATTGCTTAGGTCTTTGGTAATAATGTTCTTTCGTAAAATGCAAAAAATGAGAATAAATCGAACTTGCTGGAATTTTCTTTCTACCTAAACCTGAAATACCTACAGCAATACGAACGAAACAAAAAAAGAATAATGAAAATCGGCTCAGCCGTTATCGAAATGTAACGTCATCGAGTTTCACCTCATAGAAGATATTTTTTGTAAAGGAGGTATACGATTTTTTGTATGTGAAGTTCCGCTTTCCTTTATCCGATTTTGTCCAATCTTCACAGGAGCACTTCACGGCCAATACCAGAGATTATCTGTTAGTTTAAGCTCAATATATTCGGTGGTTTTCGAGATATAAGATTTTGAATTTTTTTTATTGGTGGTGCCACACCCCTCAGCTCAGCCGCCATTATCGTCCTTACATACATATTTGGTTTTATTAGTTTATGTAATTTTAAAACATAGGAAACAAGTCTCTAAATTTATTGAGCAGGTCGATTTATTATGTTTTTCAGATGTGTACATTTTCTGCAAAACTTCGCTATTGTTTTTTATGTATTCAAAAAAAATTATCGAAAAATATTTTTAATAGGACAATAGACTTCACTGCTTGAACTTGCATCTGAGTTTTACTTGAGTCCATAAATAATTTATCGAAAATATTCGTTCTGCGGATGCATTTGCTCCCGGAAGGCTCTATATATTACATTCCACAATGAATATTCAAACAATCAATCAAGACTTTTGTGGGGTAGCTATTTCATTTGAAGAAAAATATTTAAAAATGTCAACCCATATCTTAAATCAATTCGAATCGGTATCATAGTCATTACATTGCCCAATTTTTTGAAAGCTTACATATTTTTTTAAAATAAGCAATTTCATAAAAAAAAACACTTTTGCTATAACTGAAACTTAACTTTCCAATACAAAAGGGCAAAACTGCCTTGTAATTCTTGCCACTCACTGCTTTTTCTTATACATGTCCTCTGAAAATCCTCAGCGTAAGTACATACTTAAATTATGAAGTCTACTTAGGTAGTATAAGCAGTTTTTGAAAAACATCTTCCTCTTACTTACGTATACGAGAAAGTTAAAAACATTGAGTATGAGAAGTAAACCCTGTCTTTAGGTGCTAGTACACGGAATGTAGCACTCCGCATACGTATGTAGCTCTAACGTAATTTTGACGTCGGCTACATGCCGTGTACTAGCCCTCTTTGTGCCACTCACATAATGCCCAAAACACACGTGCAGAATTCACTGCGCAGCAGGATTAGAATACACATGTTCTTATGTGGTGAAACAAATGTAAATTCTGCAGCCACCGCAGCACTGCAACATGTCTCTATTTCTAAATCCACTGCATAGCAACGCAGTGAATTAAATTAAGTAGACTAGGCAGCATCGAATTTTTAAATTCAGCTACTGATGCATACGAGGAAAAGAGAGACGGGAATTATTTGTCGTCTTTGTTTCACTCACATATTTTTCCCCTCATTGACAGCAACCGCTGCAAATTGAATTCTGCACATGTGTTTCATATGCAGTACTGCATGCAGTGAAGCATTCAGAATTTCTGCACATGTGTTTTGGGCATAAGGTACTCATACGGATGCGTACGATATGAAGCGACACATATGCATTATGTGGCTTTTTTTTATTACTTTTAAATTCATTTTTATTAATTCATTATTTAAACTTACATTATGTGGCTTTTCGACATTCCGTGTACTACCTTAGCACATACGATTTTTGACAATACGCTTCATAATGTCGAGTGGTTACCTGCACGGTTCGTATGTATTTTTCAATGTAATTTCAGCATTTCAGTTTGTGTGCTACATGTCGTGTACTAGCAAAATTTTCCCGTATGTAGCCACTGCGCTACATACGAAATGTGTACCAGATGTGTACACTATCTGGTGACGGCAGAGCTACATACGTATGTGGCGTGCTACATGCCGTGTACTAGCACATTTATTTATGGCACTGCATTCATTTTAAAGTGTTTTAAGTTTGTCTCATATATTTAGTTTAAACTTTAAACTAGAAATTCAACTTTAGTTAGTGTTTGCATTATTTATCTGCATAAACAAATCTATTGATATGATGCGGGACAGCCACGTGAAATGCGGGACGTCTGGTCACCACAGTTATCCAAGAAATCTGTACTCTAAGCGGAGCAACAAGTAATAAGTAAAAGTAGTTTTCGATTTTCTCAAAAACTGTGTGTGTTCGATTAAGGTTTAATTTGGACAGTAAAATCTACATATAAATTAGTTACTTACCTAATTTCTCAACATTGGAAAAAATCAGCACAAAATACATATTAACAGAAATAACTCGATTTAAAAATAGTTATATGAAAGAGCAGATTCCTTGCTTTCAAAAATGCTATACATAGTTCTTTGTGGTAAGTGTTGCCTTTGTTTGAATTATTTTTTTTTTATTTCATTTTAAGTACATATGTAGTATATTTTTTTTAATTACCCCTCCCGCCTAAAGCGAGGCCTAAACCAAAAAACAAGAGAAATATACAGATGTAGAATGATGGAACGAAAGCTGGTTCAAGAAAAAATATAAAACCAGCATACTAAAATCCAAAAACCAGCATACTACATACAGTACCTGTTATGAAACGCCTGCAATGTGAAGGAAGTCAATGAGTGGTGTATGATTCGAACAAAAATGTATTTTCCTCTTTCTGTGTTTACCTTGTGTGCTGCGGATATTGTTGTTGTACTGATTCGATTTGGTGGTGAAATATGTTTGCCCTTTTTATACCCGGTACCACACTGTGGTGAGGGTATATTCACTTTGTCATTCCATTTGTAACGCCCATAAGGAGGCGTTGTAGGTATGACAAACTATATATATTATTGATCAGCATCACTTTCTTAGTCGATCTAGCGATGTCCGTCTGTCTGTCCGTCTGTCTGTCCGTCTGTCTGTCCGTCTGTCTGTCCGTCTGTCTGTCCGTCTGTCTGTCTGTCCGCACGATTACGGCCGTAATTTAAGAGCTATCGACTTGAAATTTGGTACGTAAGCTTTTATCCACCAGACTGAGGCTAAGTTCGAAGATGAGCAAGATCGGATGAAAACTACTACTACCTCCCATACAAAAGTATCAGATTTATATAGCTTTTTATGTTAAAAATTAAATTTAAATAGCTACAGTAAAGATAGCAAGTTTAAACTTTGCACGTATTGTTTTAATAATATTTAAAATTTTTTGACAAAAAAGGAGCTTGATCGAATAAAAACTACCCATACCTCCCATACAAATATATAATTTTTTAATACTAAAATATTTTTTTATTTTACAATAATAGGCGTATTTTTTGGAAATCTATAGCTAGTTCACTTTTACTTTTACATGCAAAACTGGTATACTCACTTTTGGTTTTGTTATACCCACTTTTGGTTTTACATGCAAAACGGTTATACTCACTTTTGATTTTGTTATACTCACTTCCCAAAAAATACGCCTAATATAGTACCGGGTATTTGAGCTTCGGCATAGTCGAAGATAATTGTCTTACTGGTTTCTATATGATCTCGATTCACGGGGTTTGTATTTTCTTGATTCACTTTGTTTTTAGTGCAAATCCAGTTCTGCGAACGTATGCTAGCGAATGCGCTTGCCTTTTTTGTCCCTTTTTCAGATTTGTCAATTCAATATCTAATGGTTAAAACTAGAGAATACGTATACTGTGTTAAATGTTGCATAAACTCTTGTCGCGCTCAGCGACAAGCCAATTTAAATACCCAACACAAGTGAAAGAGGTTCTTTTAAGAAAATTCAAGCCCCGTGATCATACAGAAATAAAGCAAAAATAGTTCACCACCAAAACGAATTCAGGACCACAGAAAGACGGAAGGAAACCCAGAGAGTAGAACAACAATATCCTTAGCACACAAGGTAAACAGATAAAAAGGAAATTGAGAAAAAAAAAGGAACGCAAAATACATTTTTTATTGCGAATCATATGTAGTTATGTTGGTAGGTAGGTAGGTACACCACTCATTGACTTGCTTGCTTCTTGCTTTACGTTGCAGGGATTTCATACCATGTATTGTATGGTGTATGCTGGTTTCATATTTTTTCAGGAACGTTAAACTGGTTTTTGTTGTACATGTTGCGCTGCATAATCATACAATAATCGAAAAACAGAGCAGCTATCGCCATCTAGAGTAAGGGAAGGAATTAAACTCGATGTGCACCATATTCTACATCTGTATATTTCTCTTGTTTGTGCCTAAACGGAGCGAAATAGACCTCCCCTGTCCGATAGTAAAACATGCCGTTATAAATTTTTGGCTCGTAACCCGCAAATATTCGCCAGCAATCCGTCACCTAGACGTTTCGCATTTCGCCTTCAATTTATATAATGTAAAAATTCAGATCCGGTGGTTGGGTGTGTATGAATCGGGTAGGCGCTGACTGGCATCAACTTGGCGGTGCCCAGCTGTTGTAACTTTTTCATACACATCAATTGTGCTTATTTTACCTCCGCGTGGTAACCACCGGGTACTGGCCTCGCCCTTCCGGGCTTGGCTTGCTAAACTTATAAGCGCGAGTGTTGAACACGAAGAAAATAGCAACACTATAATGCTCTGTCGGAAAGACTGACTGAACGAGTCTCAGAAGTCTTACATGAGCTCCTCAGAAAGAGGACGTACGGCGGATGAATTCACTAGACTGAATCAACGGTGACGGCAACAGTCAATTTGGCAGATACCTTACTTGAGCTACTTCGACATATTTGGAGCTGAGGTCAGTGAGGATTTTTCAGGACTAGTCAGGGTCCTGAAACAGAGATGGTGGCGGATGAACCCTTTATGGGCCAACGGCAGCTCTCACATCCCCGAAGTGGGTTACTGACACCGGAGGAATCCGGCCCCTTTCGTCCAAGGGGTCCAACAAAGGGCCTGACCCTCCAGGTTGGGGGTTGTACGCCGGGGTAACTGCCCGACTGCGGAAAACAACAATAGTTCCGAAACGACAACAAGCCTCGGATACGGATGATTTTACTGTTGACGAACCTGGCAAACGAATAAAGGACAACGAATTTCGGATCTGCACTTGGAATGTTAGGTCCCTTAACAGACCACGTGCAGCCGAACAACTAGCGGAGGCCCTGAACTGCTATAAAGCAGATCTAACCGCCATCCAAGAAGTGCGATGGGATGGACCGGGCAAGAAGAGGATGAAAAACTGCGACATCTATTATGGCGACTGCTATCGGCAACAAAAACAGCGCTTATTTGGATGTGGTTTCGTCGTTGGAGGCAGACTTAGGCAAGAAGTCTTAAGTTTCAGCTGTGTGAACGAGCGCCTCGCGACAATCCGCATCAAGGCTAAATTCGCCAACATTAGCCTAATATGCGCCCATGCCCCCACGGAGGAGAAAGACGACGACACCAAAGAAAGATTCTACGAGCTCTTAGACAAGACGTACGAGCAATGCCCTAACTATGACATTAAAATCGTCCTAGGTGATTTTAATGCAAAGATAGGAAGAGAGGGCATCTTCGGTAGTACTGTCGGAAGGTACAGCCTACACGACACCACCTCCGATAACGGATTTAGGCTGATCGACTTCGCGGCGGGGCGAAATGGTGTCATAGCAAGTACGCGGTTCCCGCATCTCGATATTCACAAAGGCACATGGAGATCTCCCGATCAATCAACCGTCAACCAGATTGACCACATTGCGATCGACGCAAGGCACTCCTCCAGTATTATGGATGTCCGAACGTTCCGAGGGGCGAACATTGACTCGGACCACTACCTTGTCGTAGCCAAGGTACGCCTTCGGATATCCCGAACACCGCCAAGACAAGTAAATACTGTGAGGAAGTTTGACGTCGGACGGCTAAAATCGCAAGAGATCACCAGATCCTTCTCCGATCGAGTCTCTCTCAATCTCTCAAGAGGTTCTATGCAACCAGCATCAAGCATTGAAGACCAGTGGCAACATTGCCAAAAAGCCATCAGAGACGCCGCCTATGATGTGCTTGGTTTCACACGACCACCACAACGAAACCCCTGGTTCGACGACGAGTGCCGGCATGCAGCGAAACAAGAGGCATACAAAGCGGCGCTGCAAAGAAGGACCAGAGCTGCTCGTGAGCTCTACGCGCAAAAAAAAAGAGACGAACACCGGCTTCTCAGGAGAAAAAAGAAAGAGCACGAGAAGCGCGCGATCGAGGAAATAGAGAGATGCTACAGCAGGAATGAGGTTCGGAAGTTTTACCAAAGGGTAAAAAGAACCTGCCAAGGCTACAGAGCCCGAACCGAAGCCTGCAAGGACGAACAAGGGAACATCATAGTAGAATCGCAGTCGATGCTGAGGATATGGAAGAACTACTTCTGCAGACTGTTTAACGGCGATGACGAAGTAAATACCGCTGTCAGGCAGAATGAACCATTCAACCTGGACGATGAAGACCAACAATTCCGTCCACCCGACCTGGACGAAGTGAAGATAGCCATATCTAAGCTTAAGTCCAACAAAGCCGCTGGAGCAGATGGCCTAACCGCCGAACTATTCAAAGCGGCAGGCGATGACTTGGTTAGGAGTATGCACCAACTCATCTGTAAAATATGGTCGGAGGAAAGTATGCCCGATGAATGGAACCTCAGCATTGTTTGCCCGATCCTCAAGAAAGGAGACCCTCTGAACTGCGCCAACTACAGAGGGATTAGTCTTCTTAACATCGCCTACAAGATCTATCTGCTGTGTTGTGTGAACGCCTGAAGCCTTTCGCCAACAACCTGATTGGTCCCTATCAGTGTGGCTTCAGGCCGGGAAAGTCTACCATCGACCAAATATTCACACTGCGGCAGATCTTGGAGAAAACCCAGGAAGTCCAAATCGATACCCACCACCTTCTCATCGATTTTAAGGCCGCCTATGACAGCATTTATAGAGACGAGCTATATAGAGCAATGTCTAGTTTTGGCATCCCTGCCAAACTCGTCCGTCTGTGCAGGATGACAATGGAGAATGGAGAAAGGACACCCAACACCGACGTCTTGGACAGAATGTCACTATAGACAGATATAACTTTGAGGTGGTAAAGGACTTTGTCTACCTAGGCTCCGCTATGAACTCAGACAATGACATCAGCGCTGAGATTAAACGAAGAATAACTCTTGCCAATCGCTGTTTCTTTGGGCTAAGAAAGCAATTGAGTAGCAAAGCCCTCTCTCGAACAACTAAAGTGACCCTTTATAAGACCCTAATCATCCCTGTCCTACTTTATGGTGCAGAGGCATGGACTCTATCAAAAGCGGATGAGCTTACTCTTGGAAGGGGACCTCAACCAACTTAGCGTGCGAAACTGGAGACAGCTGGCCAAAGATCGTGCTGGCTGGAGACGCTTGTTAGTTGAGGCCCAGGTCCACCCCGGACTGTAGCGCCACCTTAAGTAAGTAAGTAAGTAAAAATTCAGATTCGCCATCAAAAACTATGTCCACACCCGAACGCCTTATTGGTTAAATATGGGAAGTAGAATTTGTATCAGCAATCCCATAACTCCCACAGATACTGGGATAAATTAAGATTATTTCTGACGAAAAAAAACACACATATCCGTTGGAAAAAATTGTCTTAGCTTTATTAAGCTAATAATCTATTACATTACATAGCTTTTATAAAATAGTTAAAATACAATGATAGTATTTTCTATGTTAAGTATATCTAAAATCTGTATCTGAAATAAGCTAAAACCTTTCAAACCTCACAGCTTGCCAATTTCTCAAATTATCGATTTCGTTTTTTCCAGATACAGGTATTACGGTGTACTTTATTTCTTGCGACTTAAATTAAATCATCGATTCGATAATATACTTTACGAAACGGAAACGTAAAATAAAAATAAAATACATAATTGAGTTCTTATAAAATTCATGCAGGTATGAAACACTAAACTTTGCGAAACGTTGCTCTAATTTAAGTCAATGTAGATTTATTTACAACCGCAAAATGCGTCCCTACCCTGAATGTTAAAGGTAGTGTGTGAAAATTAATTGTGTATTTTATATAATATATGTATGTACTATGCTATTAATCAAATTTGATAGAATTAACGCCCATATCTATTTGTCCCCCGCGATAACTGCCCCTCTTCTTCTTTGTTTTTTCATGTTTGAACGATTTGCCTCGTGTAGGCAGCAAGTCCCGACTGGCTCTTTCACCCCAGGACCCAATAGCGTTTTTCTGAAAGCAAATAAATAATATAATTAATAAATTACTCAAAATGTATTCTTCTAAGCTAAAATTGTATCTACTTTAAAGTGTACTCACCACTTAAAGATAAATAATTTACAACAACACAAACTCGCAACCTAGTGTCTAATCATCAAATGTGATTTTCTTATTGCTTGTCGATGATTCAAAACTTTTGTTTCCAAATGACTTATTTCCAAAACCTCCGCCGCCTCCTCTGCCGCGACCTCCACGGTCGGATCCACCTCGACCACGTCCACCGCCACCGCGACCACGGCCTTCGCCGCCGAATCCTCCACCACGACCACGGCCTTCACCTCCGAAACCGCCACGGCCACGACCTCCTCCGCGACCTTCACCACCACCGCGACCGCGACCGAAACCAGTTCCACCGAATGATTTGCGGAAGCCACCCTCGCCGCCTTCGCCTCCTTCTTTATTATCATTACCCCCAAAGGATTTACGGAAACCACCTTCATCACCGAACTTTTTGAAACCCAAGCCACCTCCGCGACCACGACCGCCACCACGACCTCGGTCGCCACCTCGGTTTCCACCTCTAAATCCACCGCCGTTTTTATTCTTCCAGTTATTTCCTTTGTCATTAGCCTCCTCTTCATCCTGCGTTGCGAATGCATTTGTGAATTGTATTGCGTTTTGACAAGGTTGCGAATTTGTTGTTGCATCAATGTGTATAGGATGTTGTTGATGTTATATGAAAAAGAAAGGATAAATGAAACACAAATTAGCATAAGGCACCAATAAATTTTTTTAAGAAAAATTGTTTTTTTTTTTTGGAAATTTTCAAAAATTCAATCAATAACGCGCATGCATATCTAGCCGATGATTAGTGCTCCTGTTTAGGAAATCATAAAACTTGATTGGACTGAAACAGATTCAATATGCTAATTTGTGCCGCAGTTCTCCTTTGAGATACATTTTGGGCACTTACCTTAGCTTCAAACGAGTTATCAAGTACACGTGGATCGATTTCGACTTCTTCCGATATGACACGTCGGAATGGAGTATTCTTTCTCGGACCACTACCATTCAAGTTGCCTTGGTTTTTGGTAAAGTTTCCATTTTGATTTGGAGTCGATGTTTTGTTCTAGTTTCAGATAATATTTGATAGCAAGTATTAATTAAATCGAATTGAAGTAAATTACATACAAAAAACAGGAAATTTAAAAAAATTTACGACGAATGCAAAATACAGCAGAAAATGGTACTACCTACACAGAAGAAATTTAATTTGCTAAGAACTTACAATGGCCACAGAGAATCCTTAATTCGAGCGAACTTTGGCTAGAGATTTGACTTTTTTGGGAAATTTACTTTTTATATACGAATGTACCTACTACTACAATAATTACTTTTCGTCAGTAGCCAGCAATTTATCTTTACAAACAGGCCAACCAAGTTGTTCTTCTTACTGTAACAGTCGTGAGCATCTACAAAGTAATAGCTTTTCCTTCGAGCCCATATCTGCATTTGAACTTTTAAAAGTCATTGGGTCCCTTAACGGTTCTAATACTAGCGGATATGATGGTATCTCCAATACTCACTATATACTACTTGAGTATCCTGTGATATTTCTGTGCTATATGTTTTAAGTTGTATATTTAAGTTTTAGTAGTGTTTATTTATTTAGTTATTGTCTTAATTTATTTATTTATTTTTGTGCAATAAGACATTTTAAATGTAATTGTACCAATCCATCTTCAATAAACCGATACCTCTGATGATGTTGGGAAATACCGACGAAGCGTAGGGTGAAAGAATGGAATAGTTGTTTTAATATTCGCATTTAAAAATATGTAAAGACCAATAAGCCTGAACTGATCACTACACAAGAAAAACGAACTTGGTCAACAGAAAAGTGTCACAAGATGCTTTACTTAGTTTTTCTTCCACTGTTTTCTGCAGCAGTAGCGCAGTGGTTAGTGTGCTGGACTACTGTGCGAGGGATCATAGGTTCGATCCCCGGAAAAACACAAATTACATCTTAAGGTTTTTTCTACTGCGCCACCTCTCGCGAACGTCTGACAAACATCCGAGAGTATGACTGTCCTGAAAAAGCTTCTCAATTCAGCCGTTCGGACTCGGCATAAAATTGTAGGTCCCTTCCATTCGTTCCAAAAATAGAAACTCACACAAAACGAATGGTTGCGAGAAGCTAGGCCTTGGGTGTCTACCGCCTGTTGCGCCGCCTATTTATTTATTTATTTATTTAGTTTTCTGCAGCCTTGATGCAAAAAAGTTCACTGCAAGTTTGTTTGATATGGTTAACGACACTATCTTCTTGAAAAAAACTAGAAAAAGCTGGAATTCGTGGTTTTATGCTCGATTGGTTCAGTTCCTATCTTTCAAATATATCTCAAAGAGTTAAAATTGGGGAAATCAGGAGTGGTCTAAAGTTCTTAAATTTGTGAGTACCTCAAGGCTCTTTGTTGCGACCTATTTTGTTCCTTATATACATTAATTCTCTTTTTGAACTTGATTTTAAAGGTACACTTACTGCTTTCGCAGATGATGTGGGCTGTTCCTACCGTTCAGATAGTGCTTTAAACTTGGCTTCTGATATAAACCGGGATCTAAACTTAATAAGTATCTGGTTCGCCGAACATAGACTGAGAATTAGTTCCAAAACTAAAATAATGTTTTTTAGGTTATATCAACCACAACTGACTCTAATGCGGAATTTTACTTTCATTCTACGGACTGTAAAAAATTCAAACTAGTTGGCTCCTCATGTGCCCCAACGTCAACTTGTCCCACGTTTAGTAGAACGCTACGCTGCAGTGATGAGTGCTTTTTAGTTGAAAGGGTCGAAGAGTTCAAATACTTGGGACTGATTATTGACTCCACAATGACATTTTTGTAAATCCTACGCAGGTATTGAAAACATATTTTCGTTGCGCTCACCGATATTTTTTCTATCTAAAAAGTGTTTGCTCTGAGAAACTACTAAGAATTATTTATTATGGAAAACACCGCCGACATCCTAGTTTGCCATTGTTCCGTGTTATGAAAATTCTTCCAGTCCGTCCTTTGTATTGTTTTAAAGTATTGAAAACTTTTTTTATCAGATCGGGAAATATGAATTTTAGATTAATTTCTGATTATAATTTACGTCAGAATTTGTTGAACGTTGTATCTGTACCTTTTTCCCATACCACCGCTTTTCGTAACTTTTATTTGGTCTCTTCGCGGCTCCTGTTTAATAAACTACCTCAATCAATAAAGTCATTAACCGTTCCTGGAGAGTTTGAGAAATGTGTTAAGCATTGGTTCCTTCAATTTAATTACATGAATTTATGGCCCTATTGTAGAACTAAACTCAACTTAGTTTAGTTCAGTAGTTGCCTTCAATTCAACTCAACTTTCGCACAACCCAAACTAACAACTTATGCCGTTTTCCATTGGTTTCACTCGAGGATTCACTCATTATGAAATCCAATGGAACAAGAAAACTGCTTCTGCTCGACGTATCTCACGTATTGGTGAAACGTCAAAAATTACTATATGGCTGCTGCCAACTGGCTTGTATAAAATACATAAAATGCACTTGAGTGCTTCTAGAGTGGATTCTGACTTCAAATCGAGAAGCGAAATTCTCTCCTCAGAATCAACAGAAGAGTATTTTTTGCGCCAATGGAACGGTTTCAGAAGTGATTTTCCTGATTCCGAACGCTCCCGGACGCTTCCTTTTGCCCAATGGAAAACGACATTATAGACCACCACTGCCATCTTTGTTGTGTTTTCACAGACAACTTTTCTATTAAGGTTGTGTATGACAATACGGACAATACCGAATTTTCAATTACATAAAACCAAGAGACAACTCAACTGTAGTTACACGATAGGGGCATTAGATTCTATTCTTTCTGGCATTTTAGTGTAACTTAAGTCCTTTTTTTGTTCTTTCTATAATGAATATTTACATATAACTTGTAATATTTTAAATGAATTCATTATTATCTTGTTTTTTTATGCAATAATGTGTTTATAACTACTTAAGGGTCACCCCACCAATAATTAAACTATTGTAATAAAGTTCTTTGAAGTGGCATTTGACACTATATTAATACGTATAGTATAAAAAATACAAAATGTCACTAAACTATTTCAAATAACCAGAATTGAAATAATGTATATTGTATTGAAATACTAAAAAAAAAACATATATAATTATAATGAATATGTATAATTCGAAATTATTAACATATTGATATCATCGGAATTTGTAATCTAACAATTTGTAATGCGTAGTAACTTTTATTATTTCCTAAAACTTTAAAATTGGTCCGTACTTTGCAAAACCAAGTAACAAAGATCCCAGTCAGAAAATAAACAAAAAAATGTTCAGGGGAACTTATTTCATTATCCAAGAATACCTACATACATCATTCTAACAACGTCATTAAAGTTCCAGAAAAGGTGAGATAGGATGCCACTTTATGCGGTTTCTCTACTAACAAATCTTCTGACAGATGCTAGATTCGAGTTCATAATTCGGCTAGTGATCAAGTTATTCAACTCACCAAGCGATTTATCTTAGAGATCACGTTTGACAATTGCTATGGCGAACGGAGTCCTCGATGATACGCATTACCCGTTTCAACCGATTTTCCGTTAAGGTAAGCAAGCATGCTGAGCCGCAGATATAAATTTTTTGTCAGTCCTTTTGAAGTTTTTAGACAGTTTGGAAGTAAATTAATGTAAGACAAATTAATACGTCTGTCTTTTCAACTGCCTTTTGTTGCCTATGTCCCAAATGATTTGTCTCACTGGATTTGAAAATTTCCAAAATGCCTAACAAATTGTTTTAATTTAAGGTTTACTTACCGCATTTCCGTTCTGGCCGCCTTTAGTAAAGTTACTGTACTTGTTTGGTTTGTCGGCAGCTGAAGATTCACTAAATTTCCTTTTCTTGCCTGGCTTGGGAGTATCCTTCTTCTCTTCTTCCTCAGTGACAAGTTTCTTCTGGATTGGCGTAGATTTTGGTTTATCGTCATCATCTGAAGAACTATCATCGCTTGAATCTTTTGCCTTTTTAGAAACGACAGCCACCTTCTTGGCTGGTGGTTGCTGTTCATCGGAATCAGAGTCATCGGAACTCGAAGCAGCTTTCTTCTTAGCAACTGGAGTTGATTTAACTGGGCTCTTCTGGGCTGGTTTTTCATCATCCGATGATGAATCATCTGAGCTTGAATCGGCCTTCTTCTTCGCGGCGACAATAGGTGCAGCGGATTTCTTGACGACAGGCTTAACAGCAGGGGCATCTTCGTCTGAACTATCTTCACTGCTAGATGAATCCTTCTTTGCTGGGACGGCTTTAACAGCTACTTTTGGGGCTGGTTTTTCTTCATCTGAGCTATCTTCACTACTAGAGGATTGTTTTTTAATTATTGGAGCTTTAACTGCAACTGTAGGTTTCTTAGCAGCTGGCTTTTCCTCGTCACTGCTATCGTCAGATGAATCTTCAGTTTCGACTTTCTTTGCAGGTGTTACTTTTGCAGCGGCCTTAATTGGAGTCTTGACTGCAGGTTTTTCGTCATCGTCACTGTCTTCTTCGCTTGAAGAATCTGCTTTCGCGGTTTTGGTTGGAGGTGCTTGTGGGCGTTTTGGTGCCTCATCCTCAGAGCTACTGTCATCACTTGATTGAGTTTTCTTTGCAACTGGTGGTTTAGCAATTTGTGGTGATTTTTTTGCAGGGGGTTTCTCATCCTCATCGCTACTATCATCGGAAGAGGATTGTTTCTTGGGAGGTGCTTTTACAGCGGCCTTAATTGGAGTCTTGACTGCAGGTTTTTCGTCATCGTCACTGTCTTCTTCGCTTGAAGAATCTGCTTTTGCTGTTTTGGGTGCAGGTGCTTGTGGGCGTTTTGGTGCCTCATCCTCAGAGCTACTATCACTTGAAGATTGAGTTTTCTTCGCAACTGGTGGTTTAGCAATTTGTGGCAATTTTGTTACTGAAGGTTTCTCATCATCATCGCTACTATCATCGGAAGAAGATTGTTTCTTGGGAGGTGCTTTTACAGCACTCGACTTTCCATTTGTAATTGGTTTCTTAGGAGCAGTATCCTCATCGGAATCACTTTCTTCACTTGAACTATCGGCTTTGGTCTTTAATGCCGGAATTTTTTTGCTTGACGTTTTTTGATAATGTGTTAGAATCTCGTCAAGTTTCGGGCATCCTTTTGGTAGGTTAACCTGCACATGATATTTTTTTTAAATATACCTATCTCTCAAGAAATGTGGCTACAGCACATGGTGAATTAGTTGTTTACTTACCGCTTTTGTTTTCTGTTGATAAACTTGGGCGAACGTTTTATCTTTTTTCGTAAGATAGTCCAGTACTAGAGCAGCAATTATTTGTTCATTTGCTGCCATTTTTTGTTATTTTTTTAATTCTTTTGCACAACTTAAAGTTCACACAGGAAAAAACACGTGCTAAACGTGGTATATCAAATGGATCAAAGAAATGGGGGAACGACGATTCTGAAGAATACCGTTTAGGAGGCTTTAGTTGTCTCTTTCTATTTAGTGCGTAGCATCTACTAGGCGTTTGACATGGTAGGTGGCGCTAGCGACAAGAGGGAGCAATTTTAAAAAGTGACACATTGCAACGAGCTAGGTACCTACCGAACGCTTTTTCTTGCGTATCAGGCGTGTTTTATTGAATATCTATCTCAGCAAAATAAAGTAAAGTAAAGTAAATTCTTGCTGGAATTTGCTAAAATTTTCAAGACGAAATAAAATAATAACTGAATTTCAATTGATTAAAAGCGTAAAAATAGTGAAATCTCAGTTCTGTTTGGGAGTATGATGAACTTCTCTTTTCAACACTCACTACTAGCGCAATATTGACCGACGTCCTAAGACTGCCAATCGAAAACTTTAGTTAGTGGCTGACGGTTTAGTTTAATTCATTTGATTTACAATGTAAAATGTTCGCGTCGCGTATATTTTCTGGGTTAAAACACCTTTTTTCGACGCACATATTAATAGAGTATTCTTTTATAAAAAATTAGCTTAATGTCTACTAGACCTATAAAATGCAGTTGCATAATATAATTGAAATTTTCGTGAAAATGAGATATTTTTATGATGATCTACCATAAACTGTTATTCCAACCGAAGTCCTAAATAGAGTCTGGAAAGTGTCAAGCAGTGTTCTGTAGTTGTTGTAATTGCGTGTTAAACATTCTACTTTACTTCACTGAGATAGATGCCATTGAAACGAACCTTTTTAGTAAAACGGCAGTGTTTTGTTTGGGCTTACTTTTGGGTCTGAGCAAGATTTTTAATTAAATTTCTTAAACAAGGATGCAACAGCGTCTGTGTGAGCTTGCACTTTTTCACTTTTTGACTTTTTGCCGAATGTAATTAAGCCGTTATACATAAAACTCTATTTTGCCAAAGGTTAACAACAATCAGTAACTTCTGTCATTAATGGTTTTATTAAACGCATAAAAATATAAGAAAAAAAACTGCTACAAATGGCTAGGGATACGCACGGATACAGACTTATGCCGAAATCTCAATTTGCCGAATTCTTGCGTCGGCGTCGTCGGTTCGTTTTTTAGAAATGTTTGTCAGACGTTCGCGAGAGGTGGCGCAGTAGAAAAAACCTTAAGATGTAATTTGTGTTTTTCCGGGGATCGAACCTGGGATCCCTCGCACAGTAGTCCAGCACACTAACCACTGCGCCTGCGCCCTGCGCCTATAACTGCGCCTATACATTTTATTTGTTTGACCATAGGCGTATTTTTTTGAGAATCTATAGCTAGCTCACTTTTACTTTTACATGCAAAACTGGTATACTCACTTTTGGTTTTACATGCAAAATTGTTATACTCACTTTTGATTTTGTTATACTCACTTCCCAAAAAAATACGCCTATTATATGCTTTTCATTATACCTGCTACCATATAACATATCTGTTATCATGTTCGAACATGAAATCAGCTGTTTTCGAACATGGAAATTGATTGACAGTTTCCACAGACAAAATTTGGATTAGAGTGTTTTTAAATTATTTTATCTTACGATAACATAAAATTATTGCAAATCTGTGATTGAATCAGTGTAAGGAATTAGACGTAAGTTCATTACTTTCCAGTATTGTTTAAAATCAATTGACAATTAACCCCCAAAATATACTTAACCATTGCGAAATTCTTAGGCCACCCACTTATCTTTGTTGTTTGTCAGTCAGTTTTTTGCGTCTATCGTCGTCGGTTGAATTCTTGACAGCCTGTCAAAATGGCTTCTGCCAACGAGCACCGAAATTCGGTTTTTGGTAGATTTTTGTAAAATTTGCCGGTGAAATGAAAATTCCACTTACCAATAAAACATTAATATTTCCTTTAACATCCTGATTATACTTTGTCACTAATTACTGAAATGCAAGCATAAAATTGAAGTTATTTAAGGTGAAACAAAATGTGTGCTTTCTTTCTAATCAAGTGTTAAATCTTTTCTGTTTCCTGTTTGCGTTTTGAAAAGAAAGAAGTAAAAGAAATCGTAAAAAAACTAATTACTCAAAAGAAAATAAAAAATAATAATTGCCATGACGAACGCTAATGGCAGCGGATCCTCTTCTGAGGGTTCTCGCGACGACGGGTCATTGTACTTTAAGAAAATCGGTAGTGCTATATTTTACGGGATGGCATCATTCATGATCACTGTCGTCAATAAAACAGTTTTAACATCCTATCAATTTCCATCGTTCTTATTTCTGAGTTTGGGCCAACTGGCCGCAAGCATTGTGGTTTTGTACGCAGGCAAACGATTGCGCCTGGTGTCATTTCCCGATATAGCAAAGGATTCATTTGTCAAAATATTTCCATTGCCTTTTATTTTTCTTGGTAACATGATGTTTGGACTCGGTGGAACACAAGCGCTTAGTCTGCCTATGTTTGCCGCTCTTCGTCGTTTTTCAATTCTAATGACAATGATGTTGGAACTAAAAATCCTCGGAATACGACCATCCGTTGCTGTTCAAGTAAGCGTGTATGCCATGATTGGAGGAGCTCTATTGGCAGCCAGTGATGATCTCTCCTTCAACATGAAGGGATATGGCTACGTTATGATTACGAATGCTCTGACCGCAGCCAATGGTGTGTTCGTTAAGAAAAAACTCGACACCATCGATATGGGAAAGTACGGTCTGATGTTCTACAACTCACTTTTTATGTTCATCCCTGCGCTATTGGTTACACTATTTACCGGAGATTTAGAGAAATCTATAAACTTCCCACAATGGAGTAACATGTTCTTCATTGTGCAATTTCTGATGAGCTGTTTCATGGGCTTTGTGCTCTCCTATAGCACTATGTTATGTACTCAATATAATTCGGCGCTAACCACCACAATTGTGGGATGCTTGAAAAACATATGTGTAACATATTTGGGAATGTTTATCGGTGGAGATTATATATTTTCATGGGTGAACTGTATCGGAATCAATATAAGTGTGTTTGCCAGCCTTCTATACACGTATGTGACGTTCAGGAGAAAGCAGGTCCCAGATAAAGAACTGCTATTACCCACAAGTAAGGGCGAATCCGTATAGCAAAAAAATTTCTTAGGTAAAACACATAGATCGTATTTGTAAATTCATTCTCTTGTTATTATCATAATGACGATAAGTACCAAAGCCATAAACAATTAATTGTTGGAAATTAGCTATAAGTTTTGTAATTATATTTAAAGCAGAGAAATTGAAATATATATGTACATTATAAACGAAATATCTTTTGTATGAATTCTAGTTTTAGTCTTAAGTAAAAATTTTAAATGATTGCAACGCTTAATATTTGTTCCTGTTGAGTGCTGTATTTATTTTTGTAATAACTATAGTATAGCCAATATATTCGTATGTACATTTAAACAAACGAGATAACGATTTACGAACAAAAACTATCATAAGCATATGTTTAGTTTTAGAAGATGAAAGCATGTGGTTTAATGCATAAATAAAGAAAATATAATTAAAATGTAGTAAATGTATTTCAATGGTTTAGCTTATCTCCAGTGAATGTTAAGTTTTGAGCGATAGTTTTCTGAGATGACGTTGACGTACGTATGCCAATACATAAATTCTACCAGTCCGATTTGTATTTCTAATTTTAATCACTTAATCTAATCAATGAGCGAATTGACAAGCGTTATTTTGGTTACGCGATATACCTACATCAAAACCATCTTATCATATTTTGTATGCGTATAGAAGACATACGACTGGGTAATTCAATTTCTGTTGCTGGCCAATAACAGAGAAAGTGTTTTATATTCTCACCGTTTGCGAAGATCGATGTTTCCGAAATGTATTTACTTGGATTGATGTGGCCTTTAGAACTATAATCAATTTTAACTGCACCCTCCCAGGGTATATCGTTTGTTTTGGCACTTTTTAGTTGGTGCTCCTTATATTTCTCTGATGTGATTTAAAAGTGTATTTTCTAAAATCCTTTCTAATCTTTTCGTTTCTTGCTGTTTCCATAGTCGGCTGTGTTTTTTTATGCATATTATTTCTCTGATGAAGCTGTATTACTTTGTATACATTTCTAAGACATAATTCAATTCATGCCTTCGTTTTCATGTGAATAACGAGTCAGTGTTTAGATCGATAATGGTTGGTACACTGGGTTAAGAGCTTTGATAGGTAAATACACTTTTCTTCTGCCCTCACCAACTACCAACCCATATAGCTCTTACGTCCATTCTTTCCAAAATGTCATTGTCCTTTTTCCGTTTTGCACCATCATCTACAGTAAATCCATCATCATCCGAGGCTTTTGGTTGCTTGTAACTGTTTTTTTTGGAAGTTAAATTGTTAACCTATTATCACGAAACGATACAATATACAAAGCAAATAGAATAGAGTTTTTAATTTTCCTTATTGCCTTATCTTCTTGGGCCACTGAACAATAAAGCCAGTATTAGACGATATGTTGAATCAGCATACGTATGCTGAAAATTGTGTTCCAATCACAACATATCGTGCATACTTGATGACAAAAAATTTTTGTTTACACGATATGTTGTGATTGGAACAAAATTTTCAGCATACGTATGCTGATTCAACATATCGTCTAATACTAGCTTAAGAAACCAAATGAAATCAACCCTTTTGAAATGACTCAAAAGATTTCATCCAAGAACCAAAAAACAACTTTCTACTCACTCGTTTGATTATTATTTGCATATGACCCCATTCTGCAGCACGCACCCCATCCGGCATCGGGCATACGATCATAATACATGAGCTACTATTCTATTACACATGTCAAAAATCGAGTCAATTTTTCATATGCTGGCGTCAAAAAATTTGGCTTATTAGATCGCCATGTAAATGACAATCGTGCGGTCATTTGGGTGTCATTTTATCCCAAAATTCATGACAAGCTCGTTTTGTCATGATGTGTAGGGCCGGAATGACAAAAGCGAGTGACCGGCGAATGGAAGGCGATTACACAGCACGACAAGGTGACAAGATTAATACGATTGACATGGGTTGCGCGTATGTGACAAGTGTCATTTCTGCTTTTTCTGTCGGCTTTAATATGTAAAAATAAAACGCTGCGTTAAAAAATAAACATGAAAAAATTTGTGAGCATTTGTGCATTTTTTAATCGTAATTTTCGTGCAATAATAGTCTATTGCTAGTTTTTTCGCTTTGTTATTTAGTATAAAATGTCGAATAGAGATTCATAAATGGCATTTTTATTGCTGTACATATTTGTTGGCTGCTATCCTAAATTCGGAGCTATTTTTTAACAGCCGCAATCAAAGCAGAGGTATAGGTTTCCATTATGCGCACTGAGCACACATTTTTCTTTCTGGCTTTAAATGACCTAAAAACATAAAAATATAATATTTTTTTCTTGAGGAAATGACATTTTTTTTTGTACTAAATTTTAATACTTTTTTTTATCAAACGATGTTTATGTGACTCATTCCAGTTACATAATTGAATAAGTGTATACCAAAAACTGTCAGGCAGGTGCCTGGAGCTAAAGTTTAAGTACCTATATAATATAGCAGTATGTATAATATTTTCAGTCAATAAAAATACATGCACTTTTCTGTGATAATTGAAAACTTTAAAAGTAGAAAACAAGTTTCGCAGACAAATTCTTTTACAGTACCTATTCTTTCGTCGATCCCAAGCCATCATCATTATAATCGACTATCCTGTCCTTGTCTCCCACTTTACTACATAATAAAACGAAAAACACATAAAACTATTATTATACCAACGAACAATTAACATTCGAAAATGCGCAAATAGGTACTCACAATTTTATTGTAATTTAAGTTGCACCTTATAGCCACGCCATTCAGTACCAATCAAATCAACCCTTTTCGAATGAAGGTACCTAACACTTATCATGATTCATGATGGTATGGTTTTGTTTTTGTTTGTCATATTGCACGATCGCAAAAAGTAAAAACAAGGTATATCTATAGACCTGTTTTATTACACATCTATATCAGTGAAGCAAAGTAAAGTAGAATCTTCAGCACGCAATTACAACAACTGTATAGAGTCTGGAAAGTGTCAAGCAGTGTATAGTTGTTGTAATTGCGTGTTAAAGATTCTACTTTACTTAGAATCCATATATACCTCCGCGCCACTTGAATAGCACACCCTCTAAGGTCGGTAAACTTGTCCTGTCAACCATTGCCAAACATTTGCGATGATATTCAAATCCGGTGTGTTGGCCGGTCGGCTTAATAGCTCCACAAGTTGGTTCTATAAATTCGTTTTAACAACCCGGGCTGTATGTATTGGCGCTTTATCACGTTGTTAGATCCAAGGCAGATGTCCAAAAAGGTTATGAAAATATGTTAAAAGCCTTGACAGTATACCATTGTAAGAAAACGTATTCATTGCGGTTGACACAAATTGTAATTTGCAGGTGCCATAATACGAAACGGACCCCCACACCATCACACCTTCAACTCTGCTATGCAGCCGGTCCAAATGTTTAGTCTCTTTTGCGGAGGATGGAAATAGTAGCTATGGCCATTCGGGGCTTCCAAACTAAATTATTTTCATCTGAGAAGACCACACAATGCTTCTGCTAAGTCCAGGTCACATGTGCGTGACAAAAACCGAGGCTTTGCGCTTTTCTAACTTTTTCGCTATTTCGGGTTAAGGGGTGACTTCTCGATTTTTAGTATTTTTATATCCTTGGCATTCGAAATAATACGACGAATAGTTGTGAGACTTGTTTTCTTTTTCTCCATCCATTTTTTTTTTTAAGTTAAATAGTCGAAATTAACAAAAAAATTCGAACAAAAAAAAATATGAGTCCACGTGCCAAAGATAACGGTCAAACTAAATTCATGTTCTATTCAAAAGGCGCAAAATTAATACCCCACATTTTACCGGTTTTTGGTTAACATTTTTTTGTCAATACTTAAAGCTTTAGTTTTAAATCATCGTTCTGGTCAAACGTCAAATCACTCCAATTAAAGGTTTCGTCAAACAGAACGCGTTTTTAACGCCGCGGTGAGATTATTTTACGCTGCGTTAGGATTAGAGATCTGCATGAATACATTCATTTGCTCTCTTTAAACGAGTACAGTAGTTCAGTGTACTCTATTCACAGCAATTTTACGAAAGAGAGTACCCTAAAAATGAGTACCACAACGCCTAGCTCAAATACTCTACAATAGAGATCACTGGAAACCAAAATGAGTTCACTGTTTGCTTTCTTTGTTTTGCATGGGTGCTTGAATTTAACAAAACAGCATCAATAATAACACTTAATAATACAGTGAGTACACTGAGTACACTGAATAAAACCGATGGAATGGTTAATTGGTTTCTAGAGTCCATTGTTGCAGCTTTAGGTATAAAATTGTGTGCTTTGTTAGGAAAGTTTTAGGTTTTATTACAAAATGGAAATATGTAATTTCTTTTACAGGGTCCGCCATCTTTTATGTCACAAAACAAAACAAAACAAAACATACCCGGCATACTTTTCACACATGTCACAATATATAAAACGTGACATATTCTACAATATGTCGAGTAATTATCATGATGTCAGAGTGCCATGCGTTGCGTATGTCGGTGTTTGGCATGTCGTGTACTCATAGCTTTACTTTCAAATATAAACTTAGCCTCTTCCCTCTATAACTCACCATTATCTCCCCTCCAATGCCTTGTTAAGAGATTCTAATTCATTTACTTTCATAAGAAAATAAATACTCAGTGTACTCAGTGCAGTGTACACTATGTTTAAGAGTACTCGATTATGAATACCCGTTTGTTTATGAGTGCACTGCTCTAATGTTTTGTTTTCAATGGGTGCAGTACTCACTTAGTAATCAAATATCTCCTGATTCATTTGTTTTACTTTTCAAGCAGTGAGTGCAGTAACCAAGTGAACTTGAAATGAAACGAATGTCTTGGAACTGGTTTCAAGCCATTCATTGCAGACCTCTAGTTAGGATTATTTTGACGCGAGGTTCTCAACGCCGCGTTAGACGACGTCAAACAGATGTCTACCATCAAATTCTCTCAAAATGCCGTGCTACGAAATTTAGGAAAAAGAAAAAGAATTTGGGTGCACGACATAAATAAAAAAAATTAAAAGAGAGAAGAAGTCGGAGAATACGTTCTCATTTAATTCCTTTGCAATTATCTGCCATATCTCACCCTTTAAAACAATGTTTCTATTCATTTCATCACCCATATCGTACATTTTTTACAAATTCGAATATTTTTTCCATTTCACCTACAAAAATTACTCTCACCGCTCCGCGTCAGAGAAATAATCTGCAATTTTTCACAAGAGCGCGTTTCACCGCCGCGTTTGAACGCCGCGGTGAGTTCAACGCGGCTTTGAAAACGCGCCCTGTGTGACAGGGGATATGTACTGCAGTATATTACAACGCGGCTGTGGAACGCAGCGGTGAAACGCGGCGGTAAAACGCGCTCTGTTTGACGGAGCCTTAAATGAACTTTAATTAAAAAAAAAAAAATAAGTCTCTAGCATGCTTGGTTTAGGACCAGTGGGCAATAGAAAATCGACCTTAGGAATGTGCTATTCAAGAAGAAGTTACACTTCAAAAAATTCATTGATACTTGGTGTTATTGAGCCAGCGACCTAAAAATTGAGCCAATGAGCCCACAATTTCTGCCAGGCCTAATGTTAAGTATAGAATGGTAGAGTAGGCAAACAAAATGCTTAGGCACTTGCGAGATTTGGACAGCTCTCGCTGAGCAGTCAAGGAAAATAGTGAATAGTTTCAGGCCTCGAAAATTATTCAGCGCGTTACGGTTGCCGCTTGTAAAAAAAATTCCTACCAAACTTCCCAAAAAAAACTTAACAAGTTTGGTAGAATTCTACCATAACGTCAACATTGAGCCATAAATGCTTGAAAGAAGCAAAAAACGAAAGAAGACATTAATCTTAGTTTATAATTCAATGAAATGTTATCTTATAAGTGCGTAGCTCACCTGACTTGACACTTTGACTGTTGTGATATTTATGATTTATGAGTAATCAATCATTAGCTAGCTATAGTTTTTTGTTTCTGCTTTCTGAGATAGGAGTAATCGTGTTTTTAAAATGGCTTTAATATTAAAAAATCAATATAGGCTGCAATACTTTTGAAATGTATTATGTAATATAGTGTAACACCATATGAACGGTATAACTACCGCCTGAAGTTAAAACAACGCCCCCAAAAATAAGCCTATGTTAATGTATACACAATACACAAATTATAGAGCCTTTCATTATGTTCATTAACTACAAAATCGGCTATGCAGTCTTCAGCAAACATGTTTGCCTGCTTTGTGCGACTACGTTACTTATCAAAATGAGAATAATATCTTTGCCATGGAATCTATTTTCATGATAAGATGATATGTATTGAACACCGTACATATTTGATAGATTGATCATGATCACGTAATTTATAAATAAGCCATAAATGTAAGTAGATGCATATAGCTGCTACCTAGACAATATACTGAATTGGCTAAAACTACATCACGAAATGATTTTGCTTTGGAAAAAATGCAGAAAACCTCTAATTTGTAGTATTATAACTGTTTTTTTTACAAATAAGTAGGTCTTTAATTTACTATACCTACCTTTACTATAAGGGCTTACCTACTTATGAAATAATATAGAATAAAATAAGAGCAAATAGTTGGCGGTGCACGACATAATATATACCTTTGCTCGGAGCAGGATCCACCTTATTCTTCATCAATGTGCAACATCAGATCATCAGATTTTTATTTGAGATTTCAGATTCTTCGTGGCGAATGGAACATGAAAGCAGTTGATCTAATTTTCTAAATGTATTAGTGCGTTATTTGCAGTTCATCGGCTGTGCAAATTGTTTTCGTTTGTCGGTGGAAACATACGAACTTCATATGGATAATCGTATCGACGAAGAATCCAATTCCACATATGACGAGGAAGAAGAATAATATGACCAAGATGATAGCAATTGCTCCAAAATTGAGTCCATGTCCATATTTACGTTTTTGTTCAGTGCTTTTCAAGAGGGTTTTAGTAATTTCGTTTTGAAAACAAATTCAAATATACTGTGAGAGTATGTGTAAATCTTGAAAAATATTGAGATCTTCAAAAAGTGATCCGAATCAAAAAAAAGATTGATTTGTTTGCCCAACAGAACATGAAAAGTGATCCGGATCAACAAACTTTTGAGTAAGGCGTCGTTTATAATCTATCCGTAAAAACACGAAGCAGAACAAAACTGAAACATTTAACCATAGCATAACATAGGAATTCAGTAAAATACTTCGTGGAATTGGGTGGTATGCATAAAAGTCAGTAAATGCGTTTACTGAGGAGGATTTTCTAAGTAAATACTATTTTTGGCATGCATAAAATGAAGTAAACACTAAAGATTAGGTGCATATTTACTTCAAGTAAATATTTACTTTAAGCATTTACTTCTCTTCGCATGCATTTTTGTAGTAAATACTTTTTTGGAAAGTATTTACTATGATATCCCGCGAATTCTATCTAAGTACCTATTTACTTGGAGAAATTCAGTATTTACTTAAAGTATTTGCAATCAACTAAAAACTTTTTTTTCTGCAAATGAAACCAAGTAAATACTGAAAATCGGAACTTCTACTACTACTTCCATTTCTACCTTTCAGTATTTACTTAAACCTTTTACTTGAAGTAAATACCTACTTTTTTTTATGCATACCACCCATTGACTGGGAAGTTGAAACAAAAAAAGAATTTCGCACGGAAAAAATAGAAATTTCGTTTCCTAGAAAATTTAGAGATCAATTGCTAACAATTACTGACAAACTAACTTTATAATTCAAAAGCAACATTTTAAGACCAATAAGACCATAGCACACCCCCTAAGGTCGGTTTTCTTTTGCCCAAAAAGCCTTAACCGAGGAGAAAAAATGACAAATCAAAGCTTAAAGGACTCTCTTCTATTTGTTGCCAAATTAGCTAAGAAAATCGAGAGGACGTGACACGTTATATCCATATTTTTAAGTAATGAGTTTAACTATGGATAAAAACACGAAAGGCCTCATACACAGTGTGCTTACAACGCAGAAAAGCGACTTAGATATATTTAAAAAAAGGCGTCAAATTTTCACGACTCTTTTCTAAAAATAAGGAAAAAATGTGGTATCCAAGCAAGTTTCAAAACTATGCGTCGTATTATTTCGAATGCTTAGCATATAATAAGACTAAAAATCAAGAAGAAGTTACCCCTTAACCCGGTTCAAAAACCGCAACCCCCGTTTTTGTCGCGCACATGTGCCTTGGATTGTAGTGGTCTTCTCAGACGAAAAAAAAAAATTTTTGGAAGACCCGGATGGCTATAGCTATAATTTACATAACCACCTCTAAGAGACTAATCATTTGGACCGGCTGCATAGCAGAGTTGAAGGTGTGAAGGCGTGGGGGCTGTTTCTTATTATGGCACCTGCAAAAATAATTGCGTTGCCTTACAATGGTATATTGAAAGGAGCCTTTCCATACTTTCATAACCTTTTTGGATGTCTGCCTTGGATTTATCAACATGATAATGCGCCAATACATACAGCCCGGGTTCTTAAAACCTATATACACATAGAGCCAAAATGTGGAGCCGTTAAGTAACCGCCCTACTCACCGGATTTAATCACAATTGAACCATTTTTTTAAATCTAAAATACATACTAAAATATGTACTTAAATTTAGGTAACATTTGTGTTAAAAATAAGCCGAATTCTCTAAAACGTTTTTTTTTGTTTAAGTGCTCTATTCAAGTGGCGCAAAATATTAATACCCCCCATTTTGCCGGTTTGTAGTTAATAATTTTTTGTTAATACCTAAAGCTTTAGTTTTATATCTTCCTTCTGGAATAATAAAATTAACTTTAATTTAAAAAAAATAGTTAAGTCTCTAGCGTGCTATGTTTGGGATCAGTGGGCGATAGAAAACCGATCTTAGGGGGTGTGTTTGGGATCAGTGGGCGATAGAAAACCGATCTTAGGGGGTGTGCTATTCAAGTGGCGCGGAGTGTATTTGGGAGCGTTGATAAGAAAAGTTCACTAAGCTTCACTCTTGACACAGGTACATATTTCTTTAGATTCACACATTAATCATACAATAATAAATGTTTCATTTCCTTTTGAAACACTTTTGAAAATCCCAAACAAAAGAAATCCTCAAAATATTAGCCTACAGGTTAGTTTATTACCTATAGCTCCAGGAGCAAGGCACCCTAGAACTAGTTTTTCACAACCATTCCTTTGTGTAAGAGGTGATTTTTGCAACGAATGTAAGGGAGCTACAATGTTATGCAATTTTATAATAATAAATTAACATACAATTTATATCGGGGGATAGAACCTGATTAGATTAGTCCAGCATCCAGCACTCTTGCCACTGAGCCACTTTCGATTTGGTCTTTAAACTATAAATTTAAAAGCGTAAGGAGCATAACTATATTTAGTTATTATAATTATTATAATTATTTTTAGCTTCTATTTTCTCAATGATCACAGTGATCGAGGTAATACCAGCGCAGCTAATATTCTTAGCTTTATAACCGGCAGCAAATGGTTTACATGAGTAGCCAGTAAAGGAAAAGCTTCCCAAATCCTAGTGGTATGCACAAGGGGCCGACTAACGGCATAAGTGTTCCTCTCACCAAGAGCCACTCTCAACTAACTAACTAGGTTAGGTTAGGTTAGAGGGAAGTGCACAGCTTTATGTGCTGTGCTACCACGGGGGCCTTTTGGTCCATTGTGATCCCTTAGTTTTTGGTCGTGGTTAAAATTTACATTTTATTGGACAACACAAAAAACATGCATAAACACTTTACCTGATTTCTTGGAATTGTTGTATTGGACTTGGCGGTGATGGTCTACTAAGTAAACCATCCCGTACTTTTAACAAACCTGATTGTGTCCGTCAATGGTACCTGCACTATGTCCTCTAGGTCTCCGAAAAGTCTGTCTCCCAGATATCGGAGTCGACTAGTTTGGAGGTTTGGGCATTCGCAGAGCAGGTGTTTGATGGTCTCCGTTTCTTCTATATCTTGACAGCTCCTGCAGTAGTCTGGTGCGTTAATTCCCAGTCTTGTGGCCATGGTACCAATGGTGCAATGGCCTGTCAGTACACCCGTTAAGATTCGAATATCTCGTTTATTCATTCTCAGAATACATCGTGTTCTTTTTTCATCAATTTTTGGCCAAAGGCTACGGGATATAACACAGTCGTGTCTGTTAGACCAGGTGGTGTTAATTTTTTCCCTTGATTTTTGGTCGATATTTCTTTTTGCTACGCTAATTGGGATGTCTATTGATGCAATGATATTGACAGCATCAAGCTCCGACCCAGTTCTTGCTAGCTCGTCTGCTTTTTCATTTCCATCAATGTCACTATGTCCGGGAACCCAGCAGAGAGTGACCTTGTGTTTCTCGCCTATTTTGTTTAGGGCTTTTTGACAGTCCCTGACTGTCTTTGCTTGCCTGACTGTCTACGAAGATTGTAATCTTGGAAGGGTCGAGATTCTTTGTAGATATGGTACTTGCTGCCCTGTCGATGGCGACGATTTCAGCTTGGAAGACGCTGCATTCATCTGGGAGTTTGTACGAATCATTTACATAAGGATTCGCAGAAAACTCCGGCTCCTGTGCCTACTTCCATTTTTGACCCGTCAGTGTAGATTTGTATTTCTTGTACGCTTGCGTGCGTGTTAGTAATCCAATCCTGTCTTTGGGGTATGTAGGTATAGGTAGAGTAGTTTTTGTTGAAGCTCTGGTACGGAATCATGTAGTCCGTTGTTCTAGCCAGATCGGTACTCAAGTATTCAACTAACTCTTAGGGCGATGTGCGTGTTTTTTAGTTGTTGGTTGTTTGAAGCTATATTTTTAATAGGTCTATAAGACGTGTTCTGGAATCAGTCCTGTCAGCCAGACGCAGGCGTCCTCTAGTTAGACACAGGATGAGATGGTATAATATCAAGCCCGACATCTCTCCTCAACCCGTATAGGGAATGACCCTAATAATTTAAAGTCAGTGTCAGTACCTATCTCGAAATTCTGCTAAAAAATCGCTTTCTGTAGATTTTCTGTACACAACCACTCCTAAAATATGACTTGATTCGCGTGGTATCTAGTTTTGTAGATAAATAATTAACCAAATAAAAGTATAAAACGCGGTTTTCTATAAATATGTATCTTGTAATCTGTACTTCGACAAGGAACTATCTGCGTTTGTCAGAATTGATAAATAAATTTATGGGTAAGTAGGTAACTGCTAAGAAAATGGTAAAATTGACAAAAATGGAACAATTCAAATTCGTTGCGTACATTCGTTTCGTTGGCATAAAACACTTGAGTTCAAGTTCGCTACCAAAGAGTAGATATAATAATATTCTCCCAAACAAACTACTACTCACACAAGCCATTTCGATGATATGAACCCACTTGAACGTTTGGAGGTTTTTTTATTTTTTATTTTTAACGCTGACTTGTATTGTAGGACAGGTACGTATTTGAAGAACATTAAACCGATTAAACCATAACCTTGCCAAAAACAAAGTAGGTACATACCTACACCTACAATCCGAATTATACTCTTCTCAACAACAACGGTTTATCAGCATAATTGCTTCCAATGCCATTATGCAACTACACGTTATTGTTACATAAATAAATAGTGAGTGAGTATTTTTTTAGCTCTTTTAAATCAACAGGTGCAATGGTAGGTATATTGAATTTTTCGTTTAAGTATTACGGGTGAAGATTAGTCACCGCTAGTTATTGATATAGGCAATGTAAACACGTGAATACAAGGCTTCCTTAGATGATATACGTGATTGTGACTTGAATCATAGTTTATAATTTGAAAATTGTCTATTTATAGAAATTGTGGTAGATAGATTATAATTCTTTGGACCCTCAGCTTCAGCATACATCAATCTATAGTCCATACGCTAGTATGCATATGATAAAAACTAATTTTCATTGAATGAATATGAATATAAACAAACGTTCATAAGTTGTGTAAAGAGTATACGTACATTGAAGGAGTACCTGAGCTAGTCATAGTTAGTATTTTTTAGCTCTTGTCAATATTAGCGCAGATGATATCAGTTTTTCTCTATTGTATTAAATCAATATCCATACCCAACCCATACTACTATATGAAATGCAATGTATTTCTGTTGGTGATTTATAGATTTGTTGCCCATTTAGGACGTACCTAGTTTTCCGAAACAAAATTACTCAATTATTTTCACTTCAATTATCTCGTTCAATAAAACAATTTTTATTATATACTGTATTATCGCTGATAGCGAAAACGAGTTTTTATATCATGGTGCCTGGCTAGATCAATTTCACCAACAATTTAACAAATTAAACAAATATTCGTTTGCTTTTTCCAAAAATATAGGTAAATTTGTATTCCAAATTATTTGTGTGAAAATGTATAGAGAATCCGCGGTACTAGTAATAATCATTTTTAGTGTCCAGGCTAACTTTTACGAAGTCACAATGGCGAAAATTTCCATATAAAATTATACATTGTGACCGTCAAAATATTTAAGTTGAAGACTAAAAATGATTATTGGTAAGGCCCAATGATTTCAACCTCATGGAACGAAAAAAACCGAAACTTGCCGAACACAGCCCTTACATTCGATAGTTTAACCGATAAGCCACCTCATATCCGGCCAACAAATGCCAACTTCAAGTTTAAGCTAGTTGTTTCCAAGAATGCGTAAGGCATCCATTTGAATTGAATTACACAGGAAACCAACACATGTCTCAAAACTGGCCGACATCAAGTTCAAATCAGCTTGTAGGCAGTGCCTCTTATTTTGGTTGAAACTGACGGTCTAGTTTAGGTGGTTTGTGCTTGTGATAAAACCACCTCATGATAAATGGACATCAGAAAGTGTGCACCTACAAAAAATATTAATTCAATGGCCGCGTTCCATTGACCGATAGTCGTCTACCTCTAGCACATAATATCCCTGATAAAGGAATTTTGCCGCTAGATCTCTAGCGCCAGCGTCAACCAGTTTTAATTTTTATTACTTCATCTTCATGGGCATCACAAATGTATTTTGTGCCATCAAGTATTGTGCCGCATATTTATTAATACACTATAATTTAAGTACAGAAATACTACTTATCGGTAGAGTCTCTGCCTGAGACACTGCAGCCTTCCGTCCTCTACGATCCCGGGCACGCTGCTTCCAGTTGTCCTTGTCTCTTTGCCGAAATCCGGTGCATGTTGGAAATAGTATTCCGAATTCGGCCATATAGAGTTCCTGACGATGTGTCAGGTGGTAGGTTTTGACTTGAAATTCGTTGGTCTTTTCCAAGTTTTGCCTCAATGTGAAAATTAGGTCTATAGTCGATTTGGCGGGTTAATAATAGTATGGTTTATAATAGTGTGGCTTCCCACTGGTACATGTACAGGCCGATTAGTGTGTTGCAGAACGGTTTAAGACGTTCACACAGTACGTTGGATAGGATCTTCTATGCGACATTAAGCAGGGATTTGCCTCGATAGTTCTTGCAAGGCATAGGATCGCCTTTTTTGTAGACGGGGCATATGGAGCTGATGGACGTGGGGACTCTTTTTGCCCTATTACTCTCTCTACATGATGCCCATTAAGCAGCTGCTGGAAATGCTGCTTAAACGCATCTACTATCCCCTGCGCTGCGGTGACTAGGTTTCCTTCGCTGTCTTGAAGAGCCTGCGTTCCTGTTTTGCAGTCAGCAGCCAGTTGCTGGTTTTTTTATAAAACCTCCGGATGTTATTACGATTGCACGACTCTTCGATCTCCTTGAGCTGGGAAGCTGCGTAGGCCCTCTTCCGTCTATACCCCAGAATCTTATTTTCCTCCCCTCTCCTGGTTCGATACTCTTCTCTCTGCTCTTGTGTTGCGCTGCAGCGTTTTCTTGTGTGCATCTTCTGTCACGCATTCATCATCATACCACGGGCTCTTTCTTTGGGGTAGCTTTTACCCTACAGTGGTTTCGGCTACCCCCTTAATAATGTCGCGACCACTGATTATTGGCGACTGTGGTAGGTGAGTGCAAAGAGGAGAGTTTTATACTCAGGGGCTCCCTGTAGGCTCTGGCAACTCCAAACGTTGAATTTCTTCATCTGGGCGGTTCTTTATTCTCTCTCTCTCTCTGAAATGGTCAGAGTCGACGTTTGCCCCTAACAATGTGTGCACGTCGAGAATATTGGGTACTTGCCTCGCATCGATTTATCACATGGTCGATGGATGGCGGTATGACTGTCTGGATAGCGCCAGGTTGCTGTGTGGATCCTCGCACCTCAGCCTTGGAAACCTAGTGCTACTTATCACCGTATTACGAGCTGCAGCAAACTCGATTTGTCGGCAGCCGTTGTCTGTTGTCGTTTCTTGGATTTTGTGCTTACCAACTAACCCGCCAAAGATGTTTGCCTCTCCGTCTTTAGCATTGAAGTCCCCGAGTATACTTTTACATCATACTCCTGACAGGCTCCGTAGGCTCCATCCAGGTGGTCATAGAATTCCTCCTTGATATGGGATCTTCAGCCTCGTCGGTAGGAAATTCAGCCGCTCGGACTCGGCATAAAGTTGTAGGACCCTTCCATTCGTCCCAAAAATAAAAACTCACACAAAACGAATGGTTGCGAGAAGCTAGGCCTATGGTGTCTACCCGCCTGTTGCGCCACCAATTTTTTTTTTAAGCCTTTTTCCCACGACGAATCCGCATCCTAATACATGCAGTCTTTTGTTTCAGGTGTAATAAATGTCGCAATTTTTTTATTTCATCATACTTGATCTTCCGTTATCCGAAGCTAGATGTGTCTCTCTCATAACTATCTGCTTTTTCCATGGTCGGGAAGTTACCCCGACGGCACAACTCTTTTGACCCTAGGACAGCGGGCCGGTCATTCCGGAGTCAGTAACCCGATTTTGCGATATGAGCGCTGCCGTTGGCGCATTTAGGGTCATCACCCACCAACTCTTTTCCAACACCCTGGCTCAGTATTGGAAATCCCTATATACCTGTTATCCAAATATGTCGAAGCTGCTCATATAGGGATTACAGTTTAGTTCGACCTCACTGGAACTAGACGTCAACTAGAGCTCTGTTACAAATGCTGAAATGTCAGTTTTGTATATGGAGTTTGTCATGCCGCTAGTCGTCTAGCGGTCAATGGAACGCGGCCATTTATAGCTTCGCCAAGCTCGCTTCCAAATCGTGTTAAAAAATATTGGTTGGGGTTTTGCAGATATCAACGAGTTTTCAACAGACATCAATAAGTCACTGCGTCAAACAATAATAAATACATATCTACTATTTGCCTTTCAATTTTTTATTAATCTCAACAATCAATTTTAAACTTGTGATAAAAAATTTATTATAAATGAACAAAATTTAACGTATTTTTTTTATCACACAACAATAATCGCGTTAACCATGAAATTGTAAACAAAATGTATCACTTCACAACTTTATAGATCGGGAAAAGTCCCCGCCTCCTGTTGTCTTGATATCCCTCACTACTGACATTTCTGCTCTCATGTTCAAACATTTGTTATCTTTGCACAATACATACATCATACATACACCTTTCCTTCTACATATTTTAAAACAGCACTGAATATCATAACTAGATTGTTACTTGTCGTGGTTTTGATTTTGATCACTGTTTTAGCAATTTGTTTGAGTTTTAACAACAAATTATGTACCTAATTCGAAATTATTATCAATTAAATATTTGAAGTATTTTTTTTTGTATACGTCATATTGTATAAGTACCTACATACTTAAAATAAAGTCTAGGCTAAAAAAATGTTACAACAACTGTAATTGAAACGTCAAGCAAAACTTAGTGCTCGGTGCAAATGCTCCAAGGATTTTCGGTGCGATGTGAATAGGGTTAATCAAAATACAGTGAAATCCGGATATAACGACGGTGAAGGGACCGGGCTCAAATGGTCGCTATAGCCGAATGTCGCTATAACCGATGGTCAGACAAATTACAAAAAAAATTATTCTTTACTAGTAGGTAGATAGGTACCTACACGGTACAGATGTAATAACAAATGTAATAAAAAATCCATCTATAACAAAAAAATGATTTAGGTCATGAATGTCACTATATAATAAGTTAAATATTATGCAGCTAAATCAAACGAATTTAATTTGTTCTGCAAGATTCAAAGTAACATTCGAATCAACTACAATTGAAAATACATAGTTTTAACTTCGATTCTGAGTTTGCAACAACTAGCTATGTACCTATGAAGAAAAAACAAAGAAAAAGGACAAGCAAAAGAAATCAACTGTATTTTTTGCTCAGGCAACTACATAATTTTTTTTTTATGTTTTTCCTCGCTATATCTGGAGGAAAAAATTTGAATTCTAGCAAAAAACAAACGAAACCATATAGCTATTTTTTATATTTCGTCGCTATATCCGGAAAATATTCAGGAAAATCTTCAAATTGTAGCAAAAAACGGACGCTATATACGGAATCGTCGCTATATCCGAGGTCGCTATATCAGGATGAATTTGTATGGAAAATATGGTGTAAAGTCAAGGGACTCAGAATTTGCGTCGTTATATCCGCATGGTCGTTATAACCGAGGTCGCTATAGGCGAATTTCACTGTAGATCACTTTTAAGAACATTTCACCATAGGACTGCGCTTTTCTTACAAAAAGTTGCAATGAAGTTCAATGTAAATATCTGCAATTTGTCACGCTATATAAAATAACATGGTAGTGGACTCATTTGGAAAATAAATTTGGAAGTACATAGTTGGTCGTCAGTACTTATATACGTGAGATTCTGGTGTTCCTTACACAATCACTCCGAGTCACCCCCGAAGCGAGCAAATATCATATGGACAGAACTTATTCTTTGGTCAGTATCCAAAATCTCATAACCACAGGTAAAAATTGCAACAAGCGTCGAATTCAAGATCGATAACATCGCTTTAACACCAAAGTCGGTCCTTCTGATAAAATATTGAGCTAGCTGCCTCAAAATTGACCCAGCATTAAAAAGGCGTTCTGGGCATAAATCTTCTGACCCTGCAAATATTAACAAATGGCGTTTACAGTTTACATAATTTTGTTGGTGATTTAAACTAGGTCACGAAATAAGGAATTTGTACCTATACCTATACACATAAGAGCACAATATGAAAAATTAAAAGACAAACAAAGCTATCTGTATAAATGTGAAAAGTCTCATTAATAAAACTCAAACAAAAACCAGACGTTTTACTTAGTTGTTTGGTGTTTAGGTGCAAAATGTTAGGTAACTTAAAAGTCAAACGGTTTTTTATAATATAATGTTTCATGGTGAGGAGGTAATTGGTTGGTCACATGACCTAGCTGTAGCGGTACGTTGATTGTTAATGAAACACATTATAGGTAATATGGATCCAGGTGTCGTATTTTCACGATATCTTACGTGGGTTTTAATTACTCACAATAAATATTTATAGGGATTAAATTTTTTTGAATATCGCACGTCAGAATATTTATTGTGAGCATCTGAAATCCCTCTAAACCGCCATCAGAATAATAGCCGATCGTGTATCACCGCTCTATGCAGCCAACATCAAGTGTCGATCTCGATGACCTTCAATACCAAGGAGTCATCAGCAACGTCGCAACCAGTGCTGGAGTTTCAGTCTCTTTAACATTGCATACATAATCATGTCAGTGCGCTACTGTGTGAACGCCCGGAATTGTTTGCCGAAGAACTAATTTCAGCGCGGTTTCAGGCCCGGCAAGTTCCCAGTCGACCAAATAATAACACTATGACAGATCGATACCCACTTCCTTACCATGCCAGAAATAATCAGTATAATTAAGGCTAATGCACTGTCAAATGATTTCTTGAACATCATACTCTTAAGCCAACACCAGATGCACACTTTCCCAACGTTCATAAAGAACTATATCTTTTAGGGATCGTTTGTACCTGGGCTAGTTTATTTTGTATACCCTCCAATCAAAATTTCAATTATTAATGTGATCCCACTACTTACATTATGTACTTAAAGTTTATTATTAGTAGGTACCGCGAATTATGAAATAACTTACAAAATATATAATATTATTTAATATATAATGACAGTTTGAAATTAATTTTATAGGTAAACATCTAATATGTTACGACAGATACCTTTTGGGCAATTATTGCGAAAAGCAGAACCCTTATTATGTGCCCAATTTTCAGTTGCGATCAACTCTCCTGATAATAATGCTGAGATTGATACTGGTGTAAATAATGAGTCTAAAAATAATTCCTATGAGAATTTGGATACCTTTACTCAAGAGTTTCTTAGCAATCGCATAGAAGTATCACCATTTCAACGAATTTTACTAAGTGCAGGATCCTCTATTGCATCCCTAGTAGATCCTCATCGGTAAATATTACAGCTAAATATAATAATATGATAATAAATTAAATAATACTCAACACCTCGCCCGCCAGTCATGATATGATCGCGTGTCTGGGTGAAACAACTGGAACAGATGCCTTACAACAAATACTTCAAACAATGAAATCAACTGAAGAGGGAATGAGAATTTTGACTGATAAGCCCCGTATCAATACAACAAGTGTAGATATAAATCGTTTGAGAAGTCTTCCTGACGATAGCTTTGGTCGATCTTATGTGAAGTTCCTTGACGACAATGTAATTTTATATTTATCATAGAAAAAATACAATTTTCGAAGGCAATTTTTAAACATTTCAGAATGTGACCCCTGACTCACGAATGGAGGTTCGATTTATAAATGATGCACAATTGGCTTATGTGATGACTAGGTATCGAGAATGTCATGACCTAGTACACACAATATTGGGTATGCCAACAAATATGCTAGGGGAAGTTGCTGTTAAATGGGTAGAAGCGCTAAATACAGGCTTACCAATGTGCTATGGGGGTGCAGTTTTTGGGGCTGCTCGACTAAGACCAAAGTAAGTTAATTCTTTTATATATGTTAGAATAGTTAATATGAACTCAGTTAATAATACGCCTTACAAATGTATAAGTATTGATCCATGATGATTACCCTAAAATATTAATTTGTGCAAATTAACGTATACTTACCTGTAAATATTTTGTTATATTTTAGGCAAAGAAAGGAATATGTTTCCAGATATCTCCCGTGGGCAATACAAAATGGGAAATCAATTAAGCCGCTCATGGCAGTTTATTGGGAAGAAAGGTGGGAACAACCTGTTTCCGAATTGCGCACTGAACTAGGCATTACAATGCTATAGCGTATCGGCAAATATCGATATAATATTTAAAATTTAAATACATTTACTTTTATGTAAAAAAATGTTTTGTTTAACTAATCTAACCCGACAAGTTAGATAAAAAAATAGTAGGCTAACATTTTGAAATCGAATTTTAAAAAAAATGCACCACTTTTTTACTTTTTCTCGAGATTTCAGACGATTCTCCGCATTGATAGAAATAGAACCGCCAACCGGTAAAGACTATTTGAGATAGAGAGTCATTAACAAATATATTGTCCTAATGGTAAAGATAATAATGACTACATAAGATAATTTGCTGGTCGTTAATCTGCCATCCGAAATACTTAAACGCGCCCGAAAGCATTCAAATCCGAAATTCAATTAGAACAATAATTTCTATAAACATTTTGTAAAAATAATTTAAAAAACTAATGAAAGGCTTTTATAAATAATACTAAAAAGCAAAAAATAAATAAAATTAACCAATCTGTTTTTAAGGTTTATCCTGGGGTCTAATCGCGTAAGGCTAAAACGATCGAACGACGTCGTCTCGACGATACTTCTACTTCATATAACAAACAAACAACGATAATCGTCGAATCGATAGGACGATCATCGCTTTTTATTGCTTCACGTAAACAATTATACTGTCAAATGGCGTCGTCGAAACGATTCGATTGAACGATGGCTATTTTGTAATCGTTTCATCGTTTTTGGTGTATTTTGTTTATGTTTAGTCTTTTTAAAAGTAAAATAAATATTTAAGAAAACATTTTCCAATCAAAAGCATATCTACATAATGTTCACAAAGGACACTGCATTAGCATTAGTGTGGTGAAATGTGAAAATATAGAACAAAAATCCATTTTCTTCATACTTGTTAAAATACAGTTCGAACCCTAGCTGTGTTATCTGTTGAGGATGCAATCATAGAATTGCATCACTAAATGCTTGGCTGTAAATGATGACAAAACAAAATATACTGTCAACGAGAAAGGAGTCTCAGCATCGAGATATTAGGTATATAAGACCCTAATCATCCCGGTACTGCTGTATGGTGCAGAAGCATGGACTCTGTCAAAATCGGAAGAATACCTCCTTGGATGTTTTAAGAGAAAGAATCTTCGGACGATATTCGGTCCAGTTTGTATCAAAAAGCTGAAGATACAACGGCTGATATGGCTGGGGCGCACGTGGAGCGTGTATGGACAGCAACGCATCAGCCCGACGAGGCTTTGAGTCCACCCCTGAGGGTGAGGGTCGACGTAGCAGAGGTGGCGCGCTCAATTGGACGGCGACTTCAACGAACTTGGTGAGCGTAACTGGAGGCAGCTAGATAGGGGCTTGTTGGTTGAGGCCGTTGTCCACCCCGGATTGTAAGCGCCCCCAAAAGTAAAGTAAGTAAATGCTTTAAGCAAAATGCATGCACAAATCCTCTTCCTCTTCTTTTTCTTCTTTTACAAACCTTATCAATATAATTTCTCGTGCACCGCACCTATGCTTATTTTCCAACGTATACGTATACATGCATTTCCAAATAAACGAGAACAAAACAAACAAAATAATATACCAATTTTATTAGTTTTCAGTTGTCACAGTTTGTTTACAGTCCTGCTCAAACTGTTCAAAATGAAAACGATGAACGATTCGATTGATCGACGTGATTGTGATGTTATATGAAGCAAACTTAAAACGAGGTCGTTTTATACAATCGGCTCAACGATGATAGTCTGGTAAATTACGCGATTAGAGCCCTGGAAGGATCTTAGAGTAAGCCATGTTTGTGTAGTTTACACTCGAATACAATAATACATAACTTCAAATCAGTATCCTGTTCGCGCGTTAAATAATTTGTAACTGGGCAACGCTAAATGTTTGCCAGATACAACCGTATTATGACGCATCATATCAATCACCCCTATCGTGGAATCCGCCGGGGGGAATTATTCACGGAAAAGAATATTTTGGTATCCTCAAAATCGCAAAGTGAACAGTTCCGCGTTCGGGAAAAATTCGATTTGAACATTTTTAACGATACATTGAAACTTATTCACATTACCCACACGGGGAACTGTTCACTTTGCGATTTTGACGATACCAAAATATTCTTTTCCGTGAATAATTCCCCCCGGCGGATTCCACGATAGGGGTGAATAATAGGCCTGTTTTATTGCACATCTATCTCAGTGAAGTAAAGTAAAGTAGAATCTGCAGCACGCAATTACAACAACTATTATAGAGTGTCAACTGCACACTACACACTGCAGTTGTTGTAATTGCGTGTTGAAAGATTCTACTTTTAGATTTACTTTAGATACTAAGTAGAGTCGCAATTGTCCAAATGAACAGCTGGCTGGCGAGGTTTCAAAAAAAACTCCTATTGAGAAAATAGATTCTACTTTACTTCACTGAGATAGATGTGCGCCTAATGTCTTTTATGGGGAGAGTATGATAACTTAGGCGCCAAAAATTGATAACGGTTTTTTGTAGAGGAGTTAAATATAAGCCTTTTTTTACTATGGGAGGGGGGAGTCTATCTCGCTTCGTTTAGGCGGGAGGGGAAATTTAAAAAAATAATACTTAAAATGAAAAAAAAAAAAAACAAATTATTAAAAATCAATGCCAACACTAACAACAAAGTACTATAGCATTTTTCATAGCTAGGAATCTCTTCTAAATTGTCTATAGTGCTAATCAGCAAAATGTTGTCTATAATGTGAACTTTTAGGCCAGAGACTGTTACTGAAGAATCTTGTTGACATTGGGTAAACTAATGTATTTACTCAGCCTTGCACCCGTCCCAAAATCCAACAGTGACCACAAGCAGGGGGGTTGCAGGGGGGCAGCATGCCCCCCCCTACCTATTTTAAGGTGCAAGGATAACAATTTGTACTCTAAGCGTTGTGGCATATAAAAGTAATTCTCCATTTTCTCAAAAAGTATAAGACATAAATCAATCTGGGTTTCAGTGTTCGATTAAGAATTGATTTAGGCAGTAAAAACTACAAACTACAAGTATCTATATTCTCAATATTGAAAAAATCAGCATACAAAATTTTTTTTTTAATTTTTTCCCCTAAATTTCAAGTTTGAAAGCATTTTTTTCAAAAACTGTTAATAAAATTAACTTGATTTAAAAATAATTTGAAAGAGCAGACTCTTGGCTTTCAAGAATCCTGAAGTCCTTTATTGTAGGTGTTCCTATTGTTTTTTGATATTTTATTTTCATTTTATTTCTCTATTTTTTTAAATTACCCCTACCACCTGAACAAAGCCAGATATAACCCCCCTCCCATAGTACCTATAAAACGCTTATATTTAACTCCTCTACAAAAAACTCGTACTCGTACTCGTGCCTCTTTTATTATAAGTGCTACCATACAAAAAACCGTTATAAATTATTGGCTAAAGTTTTGTCTTAAGTTTTCTAAAAATTGTGTTAAACACCTTTTTTAGTGAATTCAACGAAATTACAACAACTACATTCTGCTTGACACTTTCGAGACTCTATGTAATTTTTGTAATTACGTGCTTATCTTAAGCACTACCTACTTTATGAGATAGATGTTCAATAAAACACGCCTATTGGAGGGCATGTATGGGCATGCAAATAGAACAGCAATTCGAAAATAATTGGAACTGACGATCACTAATATGTGAATTTTACGATTGGCAACACTCTTCTTCGAAAAACCATTGACACGTTAAAACGTCAAAAATGTTTGCTTGACGTAAGCAAATGTACCATTCCACATATTTTTTTGTTTTGTTGATTTATTATATAGTTTTGTTAAACAAAAAGATAATATCCAATTAAATTCGTTCTATCCTTAACTAAATTGTGTCGGTTGTAAACGAGTATGTCGGATAAATTTAATGGATTCAGTCAAGAAGATATAAACAAAATTAATTCAAAAACATTCAAAACAAGTGAGTATAATATAAGATTTTAGAATACTTGTTGCACACAATATCATTATGTACGTAAAAATATTACAATTTGGTTTCCTCCAAAAACAAAGTGAAACCTTCTGCAATCAGAGGGCATGGCATCCGAAGAATGCCCGATAAAAAGGAATTGGCAAGATCACAAGAGAATCTTAAAACTAAGAAGCCGGAACGAAGTAATAAGCATACTCCATCAACTCCTCCAGCGCAAAGCGAAGATATAATGGATGAAATAAATCTTAACAAAAGCATGTCCAAATCCATTGAAGGAGCATTATTTTATCAACCGATTCCTAAATCAGACGATACCAATCTGGATGAATCGTCTATACTTAAAGTGCCGGTCACGAATAACCATTCATCAGACGAGTCTTCGATATTGCCAGAACCAATTGAAACCGTTGAGTCACCGTTTAAAGGTGTATCCCTCAAGGACTTTGAGACCCATCGTAAAATAATTGAAGAGCAGAACAAACAAAAGAAGGACATGCTTTACAAAGCAATTGAAGCTCAGTAAGGCGCGACCACTTAAAATTACTATCATTTGCTTTATAATCAGTTTTACTATAGTTCCCAGAAAACTGCTGCTGAAGCGAAAAAGATCGAAGAAATTAAAGCTGAATTGTCAAAACTTGACAACGAGTTGGCAACCGATGTTTCCCTTCTAAGAAAGCAAATTGACACCGCATGCATTCAATACGCCACCATAGAGTAAGTGTTCTTACAACCATATGCGTTAATAGTTATTTTAAAATTAACTCGTTTAGAAAGCAGTACAACAAAATTGAAACACAGTTTTTGAAAGCTAAGATTGATCTTCATAATGCATCTGAAAAGAAGGAACTTCTTACAGAGCACCTGTGTACAGTGATTGCGCACAACGAAGATCGAAAAGCACAAAAACTTTCGGAGCTGATGAACAAAGTAGGCTTGACTACGTCGGGTGACTTTTCAGAAACAAATGGTTTTCACCAAGATACCTCCGTGTAAAAGAAACCATGTCGCGTGCTTACGTTCTCTCTTATGACAGTTAAGTTCAAAACCAAGATATTCGTGACAAATCTTAGCCAGTTAATTTATTAGCATTAAAATCATTGTAAACTGCAAAGCAATATATTTTTTACCCGCCTATTACGTTATTGTATTTTGAAGAACCTCTATTTTATATAACTGTTTTCACACTGTAACTATAATAAATGGTGCATTTGTTATTTACATTATGTGATTGAAAATGGTTTAGTCAGATACTAGTGACGTGAGTATTTACCATTTGATCACTAATTTGCAACTTTTAGTGCACCCGTTTAAGCTTGTATTGCGGCGACTTAAATGAAGTTCCACTGAAGTAGGTATACACTTTTTAAAGTTATTTGATCATCGCTAATATTAGGTTTATAACACTAATCAACATTTTTAAAATGTACATACCTGCTACTAACTAAAACACGACCTAATAATGTGAGTTCTGTCTTGCTGGAAGTTCGCAACGCACGCATTGTTTTAATATTCAAAAATGTACACAGTTTGATTATCCCTGTATTGTCGCATAAGTAATTGTTGTCATTCTGACGTTCTGGATAAATGTACAATACAGGATAAATTGCATGGTTACCCTGCACGATTAGGACCCAACTTTATCCTTTATGAGCAATTACACTATATTACTCGCGCAGGGACATAAGTGCACGAGACATAAGTCCATAATGACCTTATGTCTCACTTCGGTGGGACATAATTCCATATTTTGATAATGGACTTATGTCCCACCGAAGTGGGATATAAGTTCATAGAAAAGGTGTATGGGATTATGTCTCATCTAACATGTTCACGAGAACTTCCACTTTTATTTTCTTGAAAAATGTATTATTTGTTTTTTGCTGAATTGGGAATTATACATTATACATTTTGGAAACCCTCTTTAATTTTTCTAATTCATTCAAGATGATGCATATCACCCAAGACATCGCTAATAAACCGTTATTACGGTGGGTTTCCTTTCATCCTTTAAATGCACTTCTTGCTCAGTTTTAAATATCTGTAAGGCAAGCAGACTATTTCAAATGGTACCTAGGTCCTGGCACACTGCACAAGTGAGCGATCTAGTTGGGCATGTAAATAAACCAAAGGCGTAGCCAAGAAACGATGTGAAGGGGATGATCGATTTTCAATGAACCTAAATGCGTAGCCGAAAAAAATTCGCGCGAATTTTTAATTTTCACACCCCAAATAGATCCTCCCTTGCTCAAAATTTTTTTCGGCTACGCCCTTACATTCTTCCCACGCAAAAGTTTATCCCTCGTCATATGGTGGGGATACTGCAATAGTCTGCTTGTCTTGCATATATTTTAAACTGGACAAGAAGTGCATTTAAAGCTAATTGAAGATGCTTTAGGAAAATAGGAAAGACGCCGCCGTAATAATGGTTTCATTGTGATGTCTTGGGTGATATGCATTATCTTGATTGAATTAGAAAAATTAAAAAGGGTCCCCAAATTGTTAATATTGCAATCAGTGGCCGAATATTAATTCAAACATCAAAAACAATTTTTGTTATGGAAAAATAGCATTTTGTCTTATGTATCAAAATAATTTGGTCTTATGTCGCTTTCTAAAGCGTCTGATAGTCAAATTTTAAAATTTGGCCTTATGTCACGGCACCCATCTATGCTACCAATAAAATTGTGGACTTATGTCCCATTTTTGAAAAATAAATTATGGATTTATATCCCACTTCGTTGGGACATAAGTCCATAATCAAAATTTGGAATTATGTCCCACCGAAGTGGGACATAAGTTCATAATGGACTTATGTCTCATGGACTTATGTCCCTGCGCCATATTACTCATGCAATTCCTTTCACGAGTTCAGAGAAATAAAAAGGACCTAAACACAACATCCGGCGAACAACAAACTATAGTCCATTCACCATTTCCGGAAGCCATTTTTCCTTATCGGAAATCAAAATTCCGAAGGCTATTGACCTATATTAATAAAATAAATAGCTGGCGCAACAGGCGTGTTTACACTCGAGGGAGGCCTAACAACCATTCGTTTGTGTGAGTTTTTATATTTTTGCTACGAATGGAAGGGACCTACAATTTTATGCTGAGTCCGAACGGCTTAATGAGAAGCTTTTTAAGGACCGTTATACTCTCGGATGATTGTCAGATGATCGCGAGAGGTGGCGCAGTAGAAAAAACCTTAAGATGTAATTTGTGTTTTTCAGGGATCGAACCTGGGACCTAGCACACTAACTACTGCGCCCACCATATTATATATATAAATATACATATCATCATCCTGATCCTTCTCTAAATCCGTTACACTTAAACACGATGGTCGACCAAAGTACCTACGTGTCGTACATACATACAATGCTCGCGTTCCATTAACCCGCTAGATAACTAGCGGCATGTCAAACTCCATACAAAAAAAAAACTGACATTTCACAATATGTGCTAGAGTTCTAGCGCAAATGCTGCTAGTGGAACGCTAGACTATTTACCTATTTACTATATGTTTTTTGTGAATAAATAAATTTTGGGGACAAATAAAAAAAAATATGAGAAATGTAATACCGTAGATGATGCCGCCCTTTGTTTAACCAGACTTGCTCTGTTTCTGGCATTGGAACAATGGTGCTTAAATGGAGTAAAATCGTCGCACACCTATGCCTACTTAATAAAATATCCTGGAAAACAAAAATCTTTCGTGGGTCCCAAAGATATTTTGGAAAAGTACCTTTTGGATTTCAAGGACATTTTGGAAAAAATGAAATTTTCCAGGACGTCTAGGCAAAACTTCCTCAAACAATTTTTTTTAGAACATCAGAATGACAACGAATTATGTACTTAAAATTTAATTTTCTTATATTAAGTTTGACATGCCCTAATAATAGTCATCTAGCGGTCAATTATCTTTATCATTCAAATCGTATCGAATGATAACTGACTAACTGAAGCCCTTACCAAATGAGTGCGTTTAACGATTAGGTATAAAAGTGATGCCAAATTCTTTGTTTGACATATGACAGCGTACCCATACACATGTTCAGTTCAGTTTGTTTATGTCGCAACTCGCGGTTCGGTTTTTAGTTTTATTTAACAAGCTCAAATAAATTTTGGAATATATCCAAAAACTATCCATATTTATAAGATTATTATTTGTGTACAAGATTTATATTTTTGTAATTTGCTTGATTAAATCATGGCTAACAGAGGTCGAGGCGGCAAGACATCCTCCTTAACCCAGGATCAACTACAAGCTATGGGATGTATTGGGAAGGACATGCCACAAGTTCAGTCGGCACCCCCACCTACATTTCCACCGTTGATGTCTAAGCCAGTAACCATGGAGGTGAATTACATGCTAGTATCTAGTAAAGTTCCTAATGCAATGAATTAATTTAAGGATTTGACTTCATTATCTCACAGATGACTGCTTCCCAAAACTACCAGATTCTTTGGAAGGAGGACTTCCTTAGTCATATGCGGGATTCACCTTATTACATAATGCCAAAAGTTACGAAAGCTAATATTCAACGGTATTCAGATCAATACGTGGTAAGCAAGAATGAATACCAAACGGCATTAAACTATTCTCTCTATTTGAATAGAATGCATTGGAGAATTCGAAAACCAAAACCAAAGCAGACATTCCTTGGCATTTAATGCCTAGTGAGTTATCACCGATGTGGAAGAAACGCAAGACGAGTGTTCGATCAAGTGCACCTGCAAAGAAGACAAAAACTGCAAATATCGATGATAGACTAAAGGTGCTCGAGGAGAAGGAGAAATCAGAGAATGATGCCGACGTCCCCGAAAAGAAGGCATCTGATTCGGAAGCAGAGGAAGAAGAAGAAGACGTAAGTCGTTGGTATTTCGAAATGATTATAAATTTGAACGTTCTGCTTGCTAGGATATGAAAGCCGATGACGAAATGGACGACGAGAATGACTATGGTAATAGTTACTTTGACAACGGCGAGTCTTACAATGAGGAAGATGATAACTTGGATGACGGACCAGTTTATTAATTAGGTCTAGCTTTCGTTATGCGAATTTGTTAGTTTTGTAAATACATAGTAATAAAATTGAATGATGTAGACACCAAATTCTACTGTTCGACAGGACTGATTTTTTTGTATTTATAAACCAAATCATTTTAGCGGAATAACTCACGTCTCTAAAAAAGAATTAAATCGTGAATACAAGCTACCGTACTGATGTTTATTCTGTGTAGGTGGCCGAGAAATCTTGTGTACCTACCCTGAATGAGCGTTTTTTAATGTTGCACAGCTAATTGTTAATCGGAAAGATCTATTAGTTCGCTCAAATTTAATATAGCTATGTCACCAAATAATATGTGTTATGGGATCCGTGCCATCAGGTAGGAAGAAGTTCGACATTCCCCTACACTTTCAGAAAGTGCCACTGATAATAAAAAGCCGTGGAAGAAGATGCAGAATTCTGGAGATTCATCTCAGCATCCTACACTCGGGAGTATTGGATCAGAGAAACGTTCAAAATGATGATGATAAATACGATAGGTTCAAGAAATACCATTTCAGAAGAAAAATTCCTCTTTATGTATGCAATTGAAAAATTGCAATCATTTATTCAGATTTAACAATTTTCAACACTCAAGTTTTCTATACTAGTTCCTCCATCTAATCAAGTGACTTTGGTGGAGAAGAGTTCAAGAATATGACTCCTGATGATTTGGCCTGAAACAAATTACAAATAGAATAGTAACTCAGTATAATCGGATCACGTTCTATGACTTACAAATCCAATGCTACCAGCCAAAACCAAAATACCAGTGATCAAAACAGTATTGTATTTGGAATTTTTTCGGGAATGCTGTTCATGCCAATCGCCTTCTGGGACAGGCAAGTCATTCATGGTAGAATGTTGATGATGTCCACCGGCATGATAAGCTGCACGAGATACGGCTCCAGCTGGGAAGAATTACAATTTTATTTATGGAAGCAGAGTGCATTTAGTTATGTAATTTAAGGTTACCCAGACAAGTTTTATTCTTACCATTTCTCAGCAAAAGTGCTTTTGAAAGGAATTGGTTGGCCAACATGTTGCTAGTTTGATTGGAATTGTTTCTAACAAAAAAGATTTTATACAGTTAGCTTTATCTGCCGAAAATAATAATTATAATAATTTACACTTACGATCGACTTTCTGACAGTGAAGAAAATTGGTTAAAACTTTTTTTCACAAGGCGACAAACGAGTATCGCACTTGTTTTCGATTCTCGTATGGTCGTACTGCTGATTCGGTTCTAAACAACCGCAGCTAATGGTAGTGTTACATATTGGCCACACATAAATAAAAATTGGACACGTTTAAAATCCTACTAGCAAAATATACTCACAGCAGTAGATATAAGGTCTGTTTTTTTCCACATCTATCTCAGTGAAGTAAAGTAGGATTTTTAACACGCAATCACAACAACTATATTATATAGAGTCTCGAATGTGTCAAACAGTTCGTAGTTTTTGTAATTGCGTGTTAAAAATCCTACTTTACTTTACTTCTCTGAGATAGATGTGGAAAAAAAACAGACCTAGTGTGTTGTAAGTTCGAAGTGTCTATTCGCACGTTCATTTTGACAGATTTTGTACTGAACTGACGTTTTCTATGTTCGGGACACGGGCACGTAACGTAATTCTATTTTCATTAAAAACTCTTTATAAATATAACTGTTGGATCCTAAACGTACGGCATTATGTCCGAAAATGATTATACTGGAGTTTAGAGTCCTTGCCGCGAGCGTAGCGAGCCACATACCCCAACTTGACGCAGTCGTGTCCCGAAGCCGTGCACCGAAGCACAACGTGCGAATAGCAACAGCCTTGTAAGTTGGTGTAATTCCGTGTTAAATATTCTACTTTTCTTTACTTCACTGAGATAGATGTGCAATAAAACATTCCTAATGACAAAGCGAATGTGAACCATAACCTAATACGAGTCAAAGATTAGGTAATCGTATAGATAGGATTTATTTGCCCGTGGCATCGCGTAGTTTATATTTTGAATGCGTTCAAGGCAAGGGCTTTGTTCTTAAATCTAGGTTGCAATTATTGGTCATTAGCAGATTTTTCAACTACCTACAATAATTTAATTAAACATTTGTTTTTGCCGTTGAAGGAAACACAATTATACTTACAGAATTTCAATTTAAGGTGGCAATATAAACTTTGACATTTCGTTACGCAGTCGTGTCCCGAACAACGTCCGAATAGCAACACCCATTATAAATCAATTTTATTATCTTCCTTTTTTTCCCACTAGGTGCTGCCGATGCTGGCGTTTGTATTTTATGTCTGTTGAATGGCAATATCGATAATAGTTTGAGAAGGACTGATGTTAGATGTATTCTGTTTCTGTCAAAGTTGACGTTTTTTTGCTTAAAAAAAAAAACAATTGTTAAGTTCAGTTCGTAATCAAATGATTTTATTTGATTTTTCTATTTGCAAAGTGGAATAATATACAAATTTTGGCGTCGATCTATAATAAATATGTTAACTATAGGAACGTTAGCAAACATAAAGCATATTTTGCAAAAAGATCTTTTTAATAGCACCGGCGAAAGAGTTTTATCTGTGGTCACTGTCACGAAAGCCATCAAGAAAAAGAAGGCTTGTTATCTCTGCATCGTCACGACTCCTCCTCCTATACCCGTGGTGACGGTATGCCTAATTAAACAAGCTGAAAAGGAGAATGACTATAAAAAGAAGCGTTCCTGGCAACTGGACGAAATTAAATTGGTTGATGGTAAGAATGAACAATTTGAAACGCACGAGATCGATATCCAAGTGGAAAAACTCTACAAGTGGTACGCCATCAATTTGCATGAACGTCAGAATTTCCTAGCGGTGCTCTATAAACAAATTAGCAAATATGTGCGTTCTAATCGTGCCGAATTTCGAAATGTACCGATTGCATGGCTCACAGAAAAGTCACCGGAGAAAGTTGTCGCTAGAAGCGGTGAAGAAAAAGCGATTCCCGAAGATGGAGATGATGAAGATGGAGAAAGTCCCGAATTCCAAATGGTTTCTGACAAAGAGGCCACAGAGTTAATGAAACTTTTTACGGAGTGTGATTTTGCTATTAAGGATGCAGAAACATTCATTGAACAGTTAAGTAAAGAACTTCACGATTTAGATGGGGTGAGTAAGATTTTGAGCATTGGAAAATGTTTCCTGAAATGGTTATGTTCTCTGGTTGTAGGCGAATATCCAAAGTGTTCTTGCATCGGAACAACAAGTAATGGTACTTATGCAGCACATTGAAACCGCTGTTATTGAGGCAGACAAGTTTGAGACTCGATTGGATGCATACGAAGAAATTCTTGGTCATGTTCGAGAAACAATGGAGAAGATAGGGGGAAAAAATGCCATGATCGAAATCGCTAACAACAACAACATCAAATTAATGAAGGAGTTAAATAGAGTAATTGTAAGTTATTTACAGGAATCATTCTTTTATTTGTGACAAAAGTGTGCAGAGTGGTCATATTGCAATAGAAACCTACATGCAATATATCGTCTCTGGTATAAACTTCGTGATTGCGAGGTCCATCCAACGATTTAAGAAGATAGGGTTGGGGTTTCTCCAACCATTATCGGCTCTGCAGCAACTACATTTCCAGAGATTAGAGGCTTCTAGAGTTCTAACTCGCAATTTAAAAGTTATGCCCCTAACCACAAGACTCGTTTAAAATGACGAACATAATTAATTCACCAAATTGAATATACTATTTCTAGACTCAACTTGATCTTCCGCACACTCATCAACAAGCCCTTGATGAGCCAGATCTTAAGACCGCTTCTGGTAGGGAAGCAGCAATTGCGGCGGCCAAGAGCTTACAACAGGCAATGAACAGTGACATAGATCCTTCCTTGTTACGTCTTGAAGCGGTTCAAGATCAAAGGAAACGCTTCGAAAAATGGAAAGCAAAGTTTTCTATTACCATTAGCCGTTATGTGAACAATTTATTCATACATTTGGGCAACGAGTTTGGAGATACAACAATCTCTTCCACTGAACTTGTCCTTCCTAATCATTCATCAGTTCACAAAGAACTTGTAGCATATACAGAACTTATGCACTGGACAAAAGCGATGGACCGCAAAACATATGATGGCCTAACCAGGGTTTACACACAATCACTGAGCAAAATTTACGAAAGAGATATTCGTAATTTCTTTGCTTTGGTAAGCACGATTGTTCGTTACTATTTGACAATTTTAAAAGGCTGGTTATTTTATTTATGTAGGCAAGACAGCAAATTTCCGAAAAGCTACGCACATCTCGCGAGGATTTAGATACATCAACGTCTTCTAAAAAGTCAGCTGTTACAGTGCCTTACGGAACATTAGGCGTTAACAAGGAATCATGGGCGAGCGGTGTTGAAAATGCCGATCGTGAACGATTCGATACGATACTAGAAAAAGTTCTAGCTGAGCTAGAGCCAGTTGCATTACAGGAACAACTTTTCTGCATTAATTTTTTCCAAATGGATGTAATAAGTCCAACGACCAAAAATACTCAAACGACTTTGGACGCGTTAGAAAACCAGCCCGAACCAAAGGAACCGGATGCAAGTAGTGAGTAGTACCTGCTTTATTACTTTATGCTCTCTTTGTTATCCTTACATACTTGCTTGCAGGTAATCTTATTCCGCAGAAAAAAATCGACAGGCAAATCAACGAAGAAGTCCGTAAGCTAATGATAGCTCTATTCGGTTGTCTGGAACCAGAACTCATCAGCTTTATTCAGAGTTTCGAAAAGATGGACAGTTTGTAAGTTTGAAAGAATAATATTTTTCATTTATGTACATATTTCGACCAGATGCTCTTTTAGCCAGTTGTTTCTGCTATCTATCTATATCTAAATACACCATGCACTTTTAAGAGTGACGAAGTTCCCCGGTGTGCCTGCCCTTATGTTTGCCATTAGTCTGACCAAACTAGAATTATGTTTGCAGTTTTTTCGAATGTAGACTTAATCTGCTGCCAGTATGTGAGCTTTGTATCCAGCTCACTCCCAAATGCTTCATTACCTACATTGGCCTAGGATCTGGCTCCTGGTTATCAGGATCAGGACTATCTTTGTTCTCTATGGCGTTTAGCATATTACTACACTTATTGGAGCTAAAAGTATTTCTTACGTGTATACTTGCAATCCTGACGATTTGTCTTGGTTGGTGGCTACTGCGCTGGGCCTGGTGGAGAGTCCTACGGCTCCTATTATCTATCTATCTATTGTAGATAAATCGCCTGCTCTTAGATCTTGAATCTTGAGCATTTTCTCTAAGAGTTTCTTAGCCGTATCAAGCAAAAATAAGGGCCATGCCGTTTGGGGCACTGAGTCTCCTTTTCTCTGGCTGATAGCACATTCTTTTTTCCAATCCTTGTGGCAGTTGGGAGGCACTGCCCCGACGAAGGTCGTATATTCTATTTAAATACAAAACAAACGACACACTATTAGTTCGTAACAATATAATCTTTTTTTTATAGTTATTCGCTATACGTTTTCGTTCGACTTACACAGCATGTGATGTCAGCTCAAGACACGCACTCATTCCTTAGTATGACTTTCGCTTCAGCATTGGTTCATGTGAAGCGAAATTTTGATAGATTTATGCAACAACAATTGCAGTCAATTAAAGATGCTAAAATGCCTAAGCGTTCCAAATGTGGTATCTTACCGTATGTGGAAAATTTTGAAGATTTCGCCGAAACTTCTGAGGGTATCTTTCGCAAATCGGACAGACGAGCAGATATGGAGAAATGGTACCTCCAGCTGGTGAACACAATATTTGAGTGCATATCGATTCATTCCAACGAACACCCGAAAACGCCCAGTCAAGTTGTGAAAATGGAAAACTATCACCATATGTATTCATTATTAGCTCAGTTGAAAGTGCCTGGGTTAGAGCCGTTGAAAAAGGAAGCTAAAGCTAGATACAATGACGCACTGAAAGCATACGTAACAAAATACTTTGGTCGCCCATTGGAGAAGTTGAACGTAAGCATGCAGAAATAGCTTATCCTCATATGTCTTTCTAAACTGTGTGTTTTAATTTTTACAGCTTTTCTTTGAAGGCGTGCAACAAAAAGTGGCGCAAGGGGTTAAGGAGACTGAGATTAGTTATCAAATGGCTTTCTCAAAACAAGAGCTTCGTAAGGTCATTGGACAATATCCAGCTAGAGAAGTGAAGAAGGGCCTTGAAAATCTATACAAAAAAGTTGAAAAGCATCTATGCGAGGAAGAGAATCTACTTCAGGTGGTGTGGCATGCAATGCAGGAAGAATTCATTGCACAGTACAATTTCCTGGAGGAACGCATTCAAAAGTGTTATGCGGGGGCAATGATAAATTTAGAATTTAGTATTCACGACATTTTGACGTTCTTTTCGGATATTGCTCGATCACATTGATAATAATCGAATCGACTTGAAGACGATAATACATTTTATACTGTTATGTCATGGAGCGAAAATCCCATAGTTTTAGAGCTTTAAAGCGTTAACTGTAATCGCGACGAAATATTTACTGTTAAGTGCAATAGCAAATAAAATAAGCAAATAAATAAGAATTGTTGTCACGAAAAAGACATAATATGCTTTGTTTATATACACAATTCGTTAAGCTTCCAACTTCCTAGGTAGGTAGGTAGAAGTGGCGGTTCAACATGAAGCAAAGTAGCGCTATGATGAAGTCCAATGGGCACCATGCATTGGGATGACGGGTTCCTTACGAACAACACCCACCGCAGCAATGGAGGTGATACTAAACCCCATCCCTCTGGATCTGGATATTTATTGTAACAGCAAGGCGGTCAAAACCGCAATCAGACTCACAAACCGGAGAGAATAGACCACCAGCTTCGGGCAAAAAAGAGAATTCCATAGAGCCTGTTTTGAAATGAGTAGCGCCGCCTCTTTTTCTATCTGTGAATACGTGTTGTACCACAGAAATAACTGTAAATGTTATTAGGTGCCAGTGTATGCGTGACCAATTCGCCCTCCATTTACTTTAACATGGCACACATACTTAACCACCTAATAAATTTTTGAAACTGGCTCTATGGATCTCTCATTTTTGGCCGAAGCTGGTGGTCTATTCTCTCTGGTTTGTGATCAGACTACGAGAGTCATCTAATCCTTATCGCCACGCCTCCATCGAAACCCAATGTATCGCGGGGAAGGAGAATATAACTATAGACTATCTTGTACCCCCACTCTTGTTTTTGAAAGGAGATTCACAACCAGAATTCCAGACATAAGCGAATTGGAGTACAAAGCAATTACAGAAGAAGAGGAGATAACCCTCTATACCGATGGTTCTAAGATGGATGTTGGTACCGGCGCGGGTATCTTCAGTCAATAACTTAACCTGCAAGAATCATTCTGAATCAACGATGACTGTAGTGTCTTTCAAGCGGAAATTGCTGCTTGGACCTAAAAATACGACACATTACCGATAAACAAATCACTATATCATCTGACAGCCAAACGGCCATAAAAGCCATGGAATCAGTCGTGGTGAAGTCGAGACCAGTAAGTCATTGCAAGAAATACCTGGATGAACTACCACAAGCCAACACGGTGACCCTATGCTGGGTACCAGGGCATATGGATATTCCGGACAATGAACAGGCAATGAGATTGCAAGAAACGGGTCGAAAATGCACGCATCAATGGCACCAGAATTTCTAAGAACTCCGCTAAGTACGCTTGCAAGGAAGATTGACATTGAATCCTGGAGAAGAACAACCCAACGCTGGGCCAATCCCAACACCTGCAGGCACACAAAAGAATTATGGCCAGAAGTGAGCAAATAGAGATCCAAATTTATTATCGGACTGAGCCGCAAGGATATTCATATACTCACGGGGGCCATTACCAGAAAGGCCAGGCGTACTGCACAATGACTTTTGTAGAAGCTGCATAGCCGCTGAAGAAATAGAATCTGTTCATCTGCTTTGCGAATGCCCAGCCCTTAAAAACAGTAGACAAAGGATTCTTAATAGCTTCTTCTTCGATGAACTAGAAGATCTGGAGAATGTGGATCTTAAGGAATCTCAGCAGATTCATACTTCAATCAGGGTGGTTTCAGTAGGTAAACAAACTCCACACCTTCGGTTGCTCTTAGGACAAATCTGGATATCTGGATATTAGAGCTTATGAATACCTGTGATTATAATACTAAATCTATGCAATATGCATAGATATGTTCCCGTATGCAATAGATGGTTCCCGTGACTGGACACAATGGACCCAACTGATGGTCTATAGCTGTGGCAACCTCCACAAGATTACCCAATTACCTACCTACCTACCTACATGTTCTACCTTCTCCAACACACTGTGTAAACTGCCTCTTCTGGTTTGACAAACTTTGCCAACATAGGGCCTACTCTCCACCTGGCCATTAGCTTGGGGAGCACTCGTAGCGACCTTAGTGGACCTAGCTATACTTACAGAGCATCAACGTGTTTCATCCGGCTACCTGCGCGGTGTTCCAATACGTAAACATAGTTTTGTTAGGCGCAGGGTCATAAGTCCACAATGGACTTTTTGGACTTTACCCATCTAGGTGGGTAATAAGTCCGCAAATCAAGAGTCCACAAGGTTTTTGTGTGAACTTTTGGCTCACGTGGGTGGGTTATAAGTCCACAATTGATTTGTGGACTTAAAACCCACCTAGGTGGGTCAAAAGTCCATTGTGGACTTTTAGCCTGTGGACTTATGACCCTGCCCCGTTTTGTAATTCTAATTCCCACCTAGCTATTCTAAGATTTAGTTTTTTCTTATTCAGTGTTAACGCCAGTCCGTCACTATTTTAAACTTTGTACCTTTGAGATATCTTCGAAAACGGCTAAACGCACCGACTATCGCTAAAGTTTCCAGTTCAAGACTGTGATATTTGGCTTCAGCGTTAGTAGTTCTTTTGGAATAATAAAATACAGGATGCATCTTTCTGTCTTTTTTATTCTGGCTCCGAACCCTAAAGTGCTAGCGTCGCATCGCAATGCAGTTCCGTTTCATCCTTCGGATCATAGAGTGCTAGGACAGGAACTTCTATCAATTTTTTTCTTAAGTAACTCGAAAACTGTTTTAGTCCGAACACACATTCAAATCATGTGGGTAATGTTTTGGCTAAAAGTCTTTGACGAACCTTCGGAAATATGAGCACAAACCAAGAAAGCTTTGGATTGTATTTTATTTTTTTGAGGTACCTACCGGACAATTTTGAATCACCTTTATGCCTCTATCATCTGCATGTATGCTCTCTCCCGTAATCGTAAAACCTAAGTACATATTTAACATTGTTCTGTAAAAATTTACATTTATTCTATTATAGCTAGAGATACCTCCGCAAGAATCTCGAAATGTTTTTCATCATGTCACGTAATTAACAAACCATGGCCTGGGTAATGGGTATTAGGATTAGCCAACGAATTCTTCCCAATAATAGCCTCTCTACTCTATGATTCTGTTGAAAATCTCACAGCTTGAGGGGAAAAAAGAGAGGAAGAGGTGAAGAAAACCGAGAGAACGACAATAAACAAAAACACCTCGTAGCAACAAACAACGCTTGTATTCGTCGCTGATTTAGCGCAAGTGGTATTCACTTGGTCAATTGAGAAAATCGAAGTGCAAGTTCACTTCCTGACAGGGGAAAACAGAAATGTCTTCCCAAGTGGATATATACGGAGAATTGACTGTCAGAATTCAAAAACTATTCAAACAATCACTTAAAAGGAGTCTGATGATGAATTAGTGGTGTAGTTCGAAATAGCTATCATTCCTACCAAATTGACTGTGTCTACGAGTTGTTGTTAATGTAATTAATTAAATCAGAGACTGAAATTCGACATAATTTCCCAACACAAATTGTCAGGGTCAATCCCAAACAAGCGAGAATCGTTGTTACTCCGCGCTTCCCCACTCAGTAATTATTGATTATGTACCTATGCAAAATTACCATTGCTAACGCATTGCACTTATTTTGAATTTCACGAATGTTTCATAAAAATATTTTATTGTTGAAATGAATACATTTTCGAAAACTCGGTAATTCTTCAAACCTGGCATTGCTGTGACACTGTGTGACAGACACTCACACTACCAGCAATTCACCTGCTTGTGTGATGATGATTTGTCTGCGCTCTTGCTGTTGCTGTTGCTGAATGAGGTTGTGTTTGTGTATAGGTTTTTTTGATCTTCTTCAAATTAAATTTAGTTATCTCTTTCAGATCTATTGCTGCCAGGCCAACTAAGGAGAGTAAACTAGAGAAAGACAAGAACTCCCGCACAAACACTAAACAGTAGTTGAAGTTGAAGATGAGATGACGAAACGATAGTTTCTTTAGCTTTACTATGATCTATGAATATTAATGCAGAATGAGTGTTATCCATACATACAAAAAACACTTGTTTTCATTAAATCACTTCGTTCCATTTCCATTGTAATTGCATTGGTTGCTTTTGCTTGGCTAAGTATTTGTGTTGTAATTTTAGCGACTGTGTTTGTATTCTACCGGTTTTGGTTCAGTGCATTTCAGCTCGTTCAGCCGACAGGGTTGTCTTGATATATTGTTGGCTTTTACACGAAGTTATTGGAAGTGATCGTGGCCTCGTCGCGTAGCAGTGAATTTGAATTCAAGTGCAATTTAGAAAAACAGTAAGGGGCGGGAGTACCTTCGTTGATAATATTTTTTCGGGAAGAGGAAGAACGTTGTTATATGGTGGTAACCCAAGTAACCGGCCGCATCTATTCTATATGTATATCCAGTGACGGTGACCAGTTTCTGCCGTTACATTTCCACCCGCGCAGTTTCTTTTCAATCCACAAGGAAGTTAGTGCTCGCCTGGCCCATGTTTAGTTCCTAAATCCTACTTGTGGTTTTGTGTGTAGTGCTTCGTGACTCACAGTCAGTTGTTGTTCGTTTTATAGAAAGAGTGTTGTGCTGTGAAGGTTCAAACGGTTGTGCATCTGGAGATCTTGAACTTTAGTTGAATCGGTTTGACTACGTCCTACTTTCGTGCTTTCCTTAAAAGGTAAAAAAAAGATAATTCGAGGAATCCGTTAAAACCTGCGAATCAAAGTTGCAAAATATAAGTACATAGATGCATAGTAACATAGTATGTTTTATTTAGCTGATGTAATGATGTGTCTATTGTGATGTGATGAGTTTGTCTCAATAATTAATGTGAGAAAACGTCAGCGTGTCATTCGTTCGCTGTCTTGTGGTAGATAGTCGTAGTTGCATAAATTTCGCCGATTAACAATACGCCAACAAAGCATATCGTACGGAGTAGGTATCCATCCAACTTTACAGTGGAGTGCAGCCGAACCGAGCTTTTAGTTTGCGAATGTATATAGGTATGTACTTGGCTTGAAATAAGTTTGTTTCGACTGATTGCAAAATATTTTGGGCCCCGTATCCTATCATCTTATAATTGGAATATGTACTTAGTAACATCATAATAAAGTGGCACTTATTTTTTTTTATGTTTCAACGAAGGAAGAATCAATACATAACGAAGATAACTAGTTCGACCTGTTATGCGTGTGCAATTCTTGTTTACATTATTTAGCCTGCTTGCTCTCTTAAATTTTAATGTAATATTTGTGCAGACTGACTCCAGGGATGATAATGCTGAATCCAAAAAAAGTAGTAAATTGCCCGAAAAAACGAAGTAGATTTACAAACAACGAAGCAAACATTTGGCGAAATGCTCAAAATGATAAAGTTAGGTCTTCAATGGGATAAAGGGATCTATAGAAGGATGTGTAGTGTGACAGAAGCACATAAATGATATTCTATAGTGCAGTGTTTTTCAAACTTTTTGAGTATGCGACCCCTTTGTTTGTAAAAACAGTTTGGCGACCCCCACATTATAATGTGTCAGTTCTTCAAAAAGCTACATACACTGACACCCTTCAAAACCCGATCTAATTGCATAACATTTTATTTATTTACTGAAGAAGACATATTATTTTGCAAAACTTTTCCTAATGGCAAACGTTTCATGCGGATACACTGTTTTCTTCATCGACAAGTTCTGGCATCCAAGGTGTTACCTTCTGAATTAAATGATGTACTGTATAAAGATGTGATCCGAGCTGTGAACTCTATTAAAGACAAGCGAAGTCACAATGGCGAACATTTCCATATAAAACTATCCCTTGTGACCGTCAAAATATTTAAGTTGAAGACTAAAAATGATTATTGGTAAGGCCCAAGGCCTTGCAAAGTCGGCTGTTTAGGACCATATGAGATGAAATGGGTTCACTCCATCAAAATCTCCTTTATCAGACAGAGGTCAGATGGCTGTCAAAAGGAAAGGTATTATACGAGTTCTGGAATTAAAAGCTACATTATTTAGGTATGTTCTTACAAGATTCAAAATCTGAAATTCGAATCATTTTTCTGATCCCACCTGGCCAGTGTTGGGACTTGAGGGTAGACAAAAGGTGGTATATTGGAAAACCAAAAAGTGGTAGAAAGTGGTAGATTTTTAAAACATACCATAAATTCAGCTATCATGCTATTATTACCCAAAATAGGATAGATAATTTTTTGCAAACATTCAGAACAAATTTTCTTGAGCTCTATAAACGTCACCTCACAAAGCATCACCGATTTTTTTCCAAAGTTCCAGTACCAGTACCAATTTTCCAGTGCACAAAAATCTAAAATTATTCAACCACTCAGTTTCTATTATTAGTCTTATAGTGCGTAGGTATTTGTTATTATATGCGTTATTGTTCCATTTTTTCCCATCTGAAAAAGTGGTAGATTTGGATTTGCGGGTGGTAGAATTTTGGGTTGAGCAAAAAGTGGTAGAAATACCACTTAAGTGGTAGAAGTCCCATCACTGCACCTGGCTTTTCAAAGTATCATTTCTCGCAGATCTTTTTGACTACTCCAAGGGAGAGAAGAAAGCATTATAACTGCAAAAGACAAAATCAGAGGATTCCTCGTAAAACTTCCTTTGTGGCCAGAGTGTTTACAAACAACAATTGTTTGATATTTTCCCTGCGTTCAGATATGTCGCACTAACAAATGTTGTGTTCTGTTTTATTTTTTTTTTTGGCACGGGCTTTTGTTTATTAATCTTACCGGTTTGAGAGCGCGACCCCCCAAGGAACTCTTGGCGAACCTCTAGGGGGTCGTGACCCACAGTTTGAAAAACACATGCATTATATGACACATTTTTTTCGTGATATTTATATTTCGTTGATTTTTTCGTCGTTGTTGATGTATTTAGAGTCAAATTGATCAATATTGTCTATTTTAAATGATATTTTGAACCATAAATAAACGAAGTAGAAATAAGTTGCTACGTAGCAGATGAACAATAATTAAAAAATGAAGTAGATCTACTACATATGAAGTAAATTATCATCTCTGACTGACTCTAATGTGTGCAGCATAATTGAGAATAATTCTTCAAACGAAATAAGTATTTTGGGGATTTTTGTTTTATTTTTTTTTTGTCGGAATTTGCTACTATCCGATGGAGCACTTAGACACAAACTACTCTCCTGGTCCATTGTATGTACTTCCAAACAGACACCTTACTTTACTGTCCTTAGTTTTCCCGTCTTTCGAAGGGAAGGATCTTCAGTGATGAAGAACTTAGATGTTCGGCACTCACCACGTCAGCCCCAAAGATCCGGCACCTGATGCGAGCAAAGGCAGGACAAGATGGTGGTGTCGCTCAAGCCCAACACATTTAAGTGTTTGGCAAAAGCTTGTTGGCTTGGTCTGCAGTCGATTCTCCTGAGCCACAGAAGGAAAGACGACGACACTTGTGTTCACGAGAAACCCAAGTATCAATGGATGACCTAACCACAGATGCAGGCAGACCCAACGCAGGTTCAGATCCTGAAAGAGCTTCTTCTGAACCCAGCCTAGCAAGATCATCAGCGATCTCATTTCCCTGGATACCAGTGTGACCTGGGACCCAAACAAGTTTCACTGTGTTTAGCCTTCCGACAAAGTTTAGGGAAAGCTTGAGTTCGAGCACTAACTTGGAAGAGGGTTAAGAAGCGCTTTTATTGCAGCTTGGCTATCACTGCAAACGCATATGCTTCTAGCCCTCCACCGGTTTGTCAAAATATAGCGCATAGCCATAAGGATAGCGAAAATCTCCGCTCCTAGGGATGGTTACCTAAGGGGTAGTGTAGTCTAATGTTCTCGCTTTCCGCGAAGACTCCAGCACCAGACCCCTGTAGACCCCAGGAGTTTTTTGTAATTGCACACGCTTGTTCAAAACAACGGATAAGGACGCTGTACACATCCTGAGAAGACATCTCTACCCCTTGTATTGATCTTAGTTTGAATGGATATTGCTTCGAGTAATAATAAATAAATGAACTTGTTGTATGTCGAAATCGTAGATTCCCTTTATTTCCAATATTGTGATCGAAAACACTACAAATTTCCTATAAGTTGGGAAATTACAATTTGTACATTAAAATGAAATAAAGTTTGACCTACTTTTAATGGAACAAGTCAATTAAATCAATTAAATTCTTTTTTAAAGTTTCTCCTCCTGTAATGGCGTCCAATTTGTCACCGCAAACGATCAGGAATAAAAAAAAAAAAATCTTTTACGCGTTGAAAATGTATCTGCTATGCAGCCGGCACGGAACACTATCCGCCTCTCTCTAATTTTGATTTACGAGTTCTCGACAGTAGCGACGTTGCCAGTCGCTAACAATGGAGCTTTAACAGAATTGCCAAGTTCCTCCCTAAACCGTGCCCAATTCGTTTTTCTCGAATTTCTCCTCTCTTGTGAAGGTGAAACTTCACAGTAGATTTGAAATTCGATATATCTGTGGTCGGACAAGGTGCTATCTGGCAATACCCTCCAATTGATGACAGTCTTGGAATGCCTGTTGGACAGGGTAATATTGATTACCTGCTGTCTCCTGGCTGTAACAAGTAGGTCGATTCTTATTTTTCATCCGATCGACTACAAACTCGGTTTGTGTTACTAATTTTATAAGAAGCGATTTAGCGAAACCTCTGCAAACCTTCGTAGTGCAAAATTCATTTAAATCAGTGATAAACAGTTTTTATTGTAATGGTGGATTTACATCACCACACCACGCAATTTTGCATGACTTCAGAGAGAATGATCCATTTTTCTACAGTCAAGGCTAATGATGTGTAAGAGTGAGACCACAAGCCTAACAGTTGAATTTAGGCCGCCATAACTTTTTTATGGATATTTGTCGTCTCATTCTTACATATCATTAGCTTTGACTGTAGGTAACGGATCTCTCTCTCTGAAGTCATGCAAAATTGCGTCGTGTGGTAATGTAAATCCACCATAATATTAACGGTACTTCCCATATAAAAATTTTACGAAATATTAAACAATTTAGATTTTTTAAAAAACTCTAACGATTTGAATCAAAATTGATAGTTGAGTTAATGTAGGCATGCTTAACATGACTGCATACCCAGTTTTTCGCTGAAAAGTCCAGCAACGGCAGTTTTGAAAATTGACGATATAAAAAAAATCTTATTTTTAAGGTACTATTATCATTCTTAACTTGATAGCAAACTCAGTTTTTCTCTAAAAACACTGCGTCCTTTGATATCCACCCAAATCCCTAATAATAGTACTTTTAAAAAACTGCTCATATCTCAAAAACGCCATTTTCGATTATATGATAAAAATGTAACTGGCAGGTAATGCTTAAATCCATAGTAATATCTACCATTTGTTCAGTTTTGAACTAAACAGTGTTTTTTGAACCATGAATGCGTCCTTCGATTTCCACCCCAATCGCTAAAAATGGTACTTTAAAAACAGCTCATATCTCGAAAACGCCATTTTCGATTTGGATGAAAATGTAACTGCTAGGTAATGTTTACATCCCGAAGAATTCGTCGTACTCAGTTTTCAGCTAAACAGTCTCATAACAGTGCTTTTCGAATCCAAAGTTGTCACATTTGTCAGAATAATTTTACAAAAATCCGCTCTAACGATTTTGATCAAAATACATCTTTAAGACAACATAAGCATTCTAAACATGATCACGTACTTAATTTTTCTCAGAAGACTCGAGTATAGCCGTTTTGTGAACATTTCTCAAAAATGACTACCCAAATCCCGATCTGTATTCACACCCGGCATATTTTTGCAAAGCCCAAAACTCCAGTGGCAATAGAATTCGAAATGCATCGCCTACGTGTCAGTTCGGGGTGAAATTTGAAAGTAAGTAATAAGTGTTGTAGTTAATACGCATGTGTATGTAGTATTACGTTTTTAATTAACAAGGCTTCAGTTACTAAACCTGAGTACATCTTGAGGGGGTATGACTTTAAACGTAAAATTTGCTGAAATGACACTGAGATTCTGCGAGATTCGCAATAAAAGAGAAAGTTGCGAAAGTGCGACCCAGTCGTCCACATTTTTGTTTATTTTAAGTGCCTTCTTTTTAGATTGAACCTCTCACTAAACGGGGGGAGTAAGACCCACCCCATATAATAAATGGATGTATCTTACAACTTAATAAGAATCCTTTGTTTCGCCACCAAGTTATGCATACTACATTCCATATGCATACATTCCATGAATAAAAGAAAAACAAAACTACGAGACTACGACACTTTTTGTTTTTGCTAAATTTGACAGCTCGCCGAAACCGAAGTGTACGGAAAGTTATATTGTGAAGTAGATATTTCTTATGACGCTGACTGCTGGACGATAAGCAGGAAAGGAGAGATGATGCTGCGCTTCTTCGAAAGAAAAATTCTTCGACGGATTTTTAGTCCTGCGTTCCAGGAGAGCTAGTGGAGAAGAAAATACAACCGCGAACACATTTCTTACACTTTAGTAAAATTCATTTTATTGCGTGAGAATAAGTATGTACTTGTACATGTACATACATAGAATTTTCCTAAATTTGCGAATTATACACCGATCCTGTCCAAGAAAGGTCAAACCTCTAGAATTGCATAGTGCCTGAACATTAATACAGTAGAATAGTTTCTAAATAGTTTGACGTATCCATCTTCATGAACAGCCGGTTTAATGATGGAATAGTGACTTCATCTTTACGAGTGTACGATTCGGGCTTTTGTTATCTAGGTAATCTCAATCTGACCTGGACATATATTACTGGCAAGTGCACTGTTCAAAACATTGGGTTCTTCCATCTTTTGATTTGGTTATCAATTGAAACAATCTGGGACGGTGTTAACTAAAGCGATTACTGCATATTAGCCGTTTGATGATTCAATAGACTGTTTCTACTGTCACACAATCATAGTCTTTGCTTTATATGCTTCTGTGGCCAAGACGTTTAATAGCTACGCTTGTCTACGCTACACTGCACTTCTAACGAAGTTGATTTAATGGGTCGTATGAATAAAACGTAGCAATTGCTTTTACTCAGACTAAATGTCAAAATCGAAGCAATTGCTAAGCTTCGTATGAATAAAAACTGATTTGAGTTAACTCCAACTTTTGACATCTTCGAAAAGCGGCGCCACCGACCTTTTACTCAGATTGGTATGAATAAAACGTGGAAGACAAAGCAATTGCTACGAAAATTCCGAGTCTGCTATTTTGTTGACTCAGAGCATTTGCTAAATATTTTGCGCGCACATTTTTTTGCAAAAACAGTCTAGCCTTGTGAGTTGCAGTGTTTTTTTTTTATAAATACATAGTTAAAATAATTTTTGCTTGTGAAAGAAACAAAAATGGATGCGATCAGTTGGCACATTTTACCTGTTTTACCTACTGTTGCTAACGCTCGTGAATAAAAAACAGTATAAGCTAAGAAGAATTGGTTACGATAACAACTTTAAGCAACTGGAGACGCGGGGTGGTGCCCCTTCAAATATCCAGAAAATTAAATCTTTCCTACTGCTTCTGACGTTTGCACGAATACCACTATTTGATCACTATTGGAGATAGAAGTAGATGGAAATTCCTCATCGTCAGCTGCAGAGCAATTAATTTGTAATCGAATATAGGTTATGCACTTATGCGTACCAGTAAGCTCTTCCAAATACTCTTCTTCATCATTCACCTCTCAGGCCATAGATTTAACTTTTTATTTTGTATTTATGTGAATTTTTTTTATTAAATTACTTTATCATTTGTTTATTTTTCCTCAAAAATTGTTTTTCTAATTCTAATGTGGTTTTCCATTGGGACATAAGATCAATCTTTTTTTTGATCCGGATCACTTTTCATGTTCCATTGGGACAAAAAATCAATCTTTTTTCTGATTCGGATCACTTTTTGCAGATCTCGATAATTTTCGAGATTTACACATACTCTCACTAATAACAATATTCCTTGTACAGCTGTTTTACGTCATTCAGAATTTGTTTTCAAAACAAAATTACAAAAAGCCTCGTGAAAAGCAATTATTCAGAACAAAAACGTAAATAATGGCCATGGACTTAATTTTGGAGCAATTACTATCATCTTCGTCATCTTCTTCTTCTTCCTCGTCATCTATGGATTTCGATTCTTCGTCGTCAGAAGACGAAAATGAATATCCATATTAGTTCATATTTTTCGTATTTTTGCACCGCCAAACGAAAACAATTTGCACAGCTGATGTACTGTCAAATAACGCACTAATACATTTACAAAAGCAGATCAATCTGCTCTCATGTTCCATTCGCCGCGAAAAATCTGAGATCTGAAATAAAAATCTGATGGTCCCAAGGGAAGGACACATGCAGTGAAGTAAATGCTTTGTTCGAATTTTCGAACTTACTTTAGCAAAGTAAGTTTTTATTCATACCAATTCAAAGCAATTGCTAAGTGCTTTTACTTTGCTACCACCTTTTACTCAAAGCAAATGCTAGTTTTTATTCATACGACCCAATATTGGGACTCTAGTTTTCTTCTTCCTATTCGTAGGTATTGCTGGGGTAGCTATACAGTAGCCATGCCAGAGTTTATATGATCTTTTATATTATTCCAAGTCTATTAGTACGAGTATTTGAACTAAGTATTTCAACTTCAACTGCAATTTAATGTCCTGTCTTGATGACAACATAGACAGATTATACCTACATGCCTATTTATTTTTTTAGGAATCAACCTTCATTCGAGAGAGATCAAATGCGAACAAATTGTTTTGTCCGGAAGCTAAAATGACTCATTTTTATTTAAAACCCAAATGCAATAAAAACCATTTTCTCAGAACCGTTGACCATAAGAATAAAGTGTTATTTGTTTATAGAAAAATCTTCCCAGCACCGAGTATAATAACAAATAAATGACTTTTAAACAATGACTTAATTTGTGTACTCGTACAAAATTGTAATCACTGTGATGTGATTGGATGTCCATCCAATACTGACAATTCAAGGTTGGCTGTATGAGAATCATTTGAAAATAGGTATTAGTTTGCGGGTAAGAAATGTTGAGATAAAAAAATTCATACATAAAGTGATGATGGTGAGATATCACGATTTGTTTAAAGTGGAATGTGTTGTTCATTATTGCAACGTCATCTCACCGGCATAAGTTACCTTCAACAATCAAAAGAATTACATTAATGATTGTATTATAATAATATAATTTGAAATTGAAAATAAATATCTGTACCTACCTATGAATAAGCGTTAAGATTTATGAATAGACACATAATCAAATCTATTACAGTGATTATTATCTCATTTCATTTTACTCAAACCACTGAATCCTGTTTGTATCATCAGAGAGTTTCTTTTCGCCGTGTTATGTTATGAGTATTAATTGTTTTATAATGGTCATCGATTATTTTTGAAAAGTAATCACATCAATTTTTCTCAATAGTGACACAGAAAAAAGAATTCATCTAAAAGGCCAATCTGACGGGTAAACACATGTAATTTGAAACCAATGCATTCTATTATCCTTGGGAGGGTCTGCAAATTGTTAAGTGTCTGTTCGAACCTTGTTCGTTCAAATCAAATAGTAGAATGGGTTTTCCCATACCAGTGCTAAGGCACTATCCTTAATGGGAAATTCTATTTACAGGTAAAATATGCATGCATGCGTGTCTTCGTCCACCTCCTTTTCAGTTTGCTTGACTTCCGACTCTTGGGAAAACGTGGTGAAAACAATCGAATCACAAAACCAGTTTATAGTGAAGAGGAACGCACGCACATTATGGCGTTGTTACACAGAACAAGGGGCTTCTTTGTTGTTTGGTCGAAGCGTTGATAAACAAATATAGAGAAGCCATAATAATTCATATGCATATAGACACAAGCAGGACAATCTAAATGCATAGTTAAGATCTTGTCGGTTTCATAAAAAAAAATGGAAAATGCACAGTGATCTGTTAAACTGTTTGCAAATAATATTCTGGACTGCGATTGACTGCGACTTTCGAGACTACAAGAAAACGTAACACTACATTAATATTCAGAATTCGTTGTGTGTGTACCAGAGAATATTACCGTTTCTGGTATTTTTTTTTTTTTTTTTCAATTTTTGAATAATAATAATGTCAACAATTAGTAGGGGGATTAGTGGAGCGCTTAGGACTCATTGTTCCACTTGCTACCGCTAGATCTTTATTGTAAACAAGTGGCAGCAAATGCAGTCACCCGTATGAAAGCAATCCGTCTGTGGACCAGTCGAGAAATTGGTCACTCGTCTATTCTAGATAAAATAGAATGCATCTCAAAAGATACTGATTACAAGAATTTTGAAACCAACATACCCTCCAGGACTGACTGGGAGAGTGATGTAGTGTCTCACAGTGGAACCGTCTGCTTTTAATACATATGGGTCTAAAACGGAAAGAGAAGTGGGTGTGTGTGTGGGGGGGGGGGGGGGGGTATCGTTTTCTTCCAAGACTTAAATTGTACGATCTCAATCCGTCTTCCTAATCACTTTTTCCAGGCGGAAATCATGGTGATCAAAGAGGCCCTGTCGTGGCTACGGTATAATGTAATATCCGCAAAGGATATCGTAATTTTTACCGATAGTCAAGCCGCGATTAAATCCTTGGACTCGTTAATCATTAAGTCCAAAACTCTTAACGAGATGGCGGAACAATTCAAAATTCACCTTATATGGGCGCCGCGCCATAGATACATTCCAGGGAATTGCAAAGCCGACGAACTCGCTAGGCATGGCACAACTTTGTCGATTCTACCGGAAAAGGATAATCTCTCTATGCCTCTCGCTACGTGTAAATTTTGAATTAAATAAAATATAGAAGCTGCATGGACGAGGAGGAGTGCCCACTCTCAGCTCGTAGAAAACTACATCTCGGAGCATACTTCTTCGACATATGCAAAAGTTAACTATAAAGCTTAGTACGCTGCTCGAGCTAAATTTTAGCTCCCATACAAAATTCTCTCCAAAATTTAGCTGAGCTAAATTTAAGCGAATCCATTTAGCCGAGCGGTACGCTGCTTCAGCTAAAAAATCAAAATTTCATTTCAGACTGTACAGACATGTATCTATCAAAATTTAGCGCGCCCATTAATGGTTTGGGGGCATTTTCCCAAGCTAAATTTTGACAGTTCGTGTTGTTTTTTTTTCTGTTGTGTTTTTGTGTTGCGGAAAAATAAATAAGGATGCGTTTTTGCAATGAATACATCGACGAGGAATACCTTGGAAGTGAAGCATTTAAGATCAAAGAATAGAAGACGAGGAAAAATAAAAGCACAACGAAAATAAAATATTTTTTGTGTCGATGAATTTTTGAAGGAAATTATTTTCCACGAACATCAGCGCACTCCATGTCAAAATTTAGCTAGGGTTTTAGCTAATTTTTGGAGAGAAAAATTGGAGAGCCGCAAAAATTTAGTTTAGCTCGAGCAGCGTACTAAGCTTAACTATAGGTACAGTTAAAAGTACACGTATCTAAACCTGTGCATTTAATTATCCATGTATTTATGTTTTCCACATTCCATACCACAAAAAGTGTTGAGGATCAGCCAAATAACTTTCGAAATGTACCTACTGCTCATTGCAAGTTCCAACTCTTTAAGAAGCACTCTTTTTTTTCTAATTTTTTTTTGTGGAGCAATTCTTTCAAGCAAGTGTTTAGGAATCTTGTTCCTTATTGCTTCCCTCACTGCTAAAGGCTTATGGTTCATTACAATAGATAAATTTATATGAACATTTTCGTCATTGTATGGCTTTGCAAAAGTTAGTCTGGACACTAAAAATGATTATTAAGTATCGCGTAATGTTTTTAGCATTACCTGAAACCATTGCCGTAGCGGTTCAACATGAACCCAATTAGCACTAAGATGTGCCGTTTTGTTACCACGACTCGTGTGACATAGTTTGTGATAACTGTGGATGTGATCTGATCTGGTCGGTACCTATAAACACCCTGTGGGGTTGAGAAAGCGAAAGATACTGTATCCCTTTGCCCATGATTTCACTAATGTCGGCAAAGAATAGTTCAATGGTAGGTATTTGTCCCTTCACCGCTCCTAACGGAATGTGGATGTTTACCGCGAGTGAACTGTGTAGAGCTGAGCCTTGCCGGACTAGCTCATCCGACCGCTCGTTACCTGTTATGTCACTATGCCCCGGAACACATAGAAGTTAAACCCTGAAACGTTAGCCCAGACGGGCACCGGCACTCCTGCACCAGTTTGGAGGATATGGTAGCCGAGTCGATGGCTTTGGTGACGGCTTGGCTATCTATAAGGATTGCAATGTTTTGTTTGTGCGTTGTGTCACGCCCTAATTGCGTGCAGGCCTCTGGGATGAGCAGTAATTCCGCCTGTAAAACGCTGGCAAAATCCGGTAAGCGGTATGACATTGATATTTTCGGTTCATCCGTCGGTAATGTACTCGTATATGACCGTCTCAAAGCCCTTCACTACTTCGTCCCTCTAACACAGAGCTCTTATGGGGAAAACCGGAGTGGAACCCTTTCGTTAAGCTTAAATATAGTATTGCGTATTGTTCTTCTTGGCATAATGGGAAAAGGGGAAATGGTAAGAACTTCAACAAACAACGATACTGAATGGAATTTCCGGAGTCTCTTTCCTTCTTCTGATGTTTGTTATGGAGATGATAAACTTTTCGAACTAAGGTAAGAAGTACATCACGAAAATCGAATAAGTTGATCTTGAATTATATAAAAACAAAGAAAAAGACAGAAGTTGCATTTAATATAGTATAATGGACTATGATTGCGCCTCCGCTCGCGTATAATAGCCGTTTTTTATTATCAGCGTGATCTGATCCGGATCAGATCATGAAAATAAAATAAACTGGATCATTGATTGAGTTGTGGCAACACACATATAAAATCCAATACCAATTATGACAAATTTCGTATTGCCACCAGCCATCTTGCAGCCACACGGTACAATGTGACGTCACAATGCGATGATTTTTCCATTGCACTTGCTCATATTCGAGTTTGACATTTCGCTTGTTGTGTAGGGGTGTTACCATATGGATACAAATCTGCATACATTTAGCATTGAATATTTTTTTTGGGGAAACTATGTTCAAATGTTATTTTCAAATATGCATCATAATTAACCGTATTGTACTGCTAATATTTCCATTTATATTTCTGTGCTATATAGCGAAACAAAACATCTCGAAAGTCGGAGTAGTAACTTATTCGAATTTGAAAAAATGCTTATTGATTTTTTGTGTTGTTAATTGTGGTTCACATTTTGGTCTGGCAACATTACTGTGTGGCTATAATTTACAGGGACACCAACCTTTAGTGAATGAAATAAACAACGCCACGAAACAACAACGAGAAATAGTTGAATTAATTTTCAGATCATATTTCGTGATCTCGATGAAAAGCAGAATCACATGTTGTTGTTGTAAGTGCATGTAAATCGATGATCTATATGGATCATAGCTGATAATAAAAAACGGCTAATAATAAAATCTACCTATGTATACAGTTCCGGTGAGTGTTATATTGGAAATATGTTTAAAATCAGAGAGGTAGTTTCAGATATAGCCACCTTTAGCCCTCTTCTGCCCCACCGTAAGTAGGTAAACCATATTGTTGCAATTATAATGCTGAAAGAATGTTCAAAATCGGACTATTTACCCTTTGCCTCTCTCCCGTCAGATAGAGCTACCCATACCACTTCTTTACTCCTACGTCCTACCCAGGGCCGGCCTTAACGATATAGGCGCCCCGGGCGAGTCATGCACTTGGCGCCCTTTTATATTTTAAGAAAAGTGTCATCATTTGATATCATTTGATATTTGATAAGCCATGCAAAATGTGTTCCGTGTGGGTTAGTATAATGTACTCGGATTCGCATGGATCTATTTTTGGGTCTGTATGGGAGGTACCCGTACCAGAGCTACTTGACCGACATATCCAATTTTCAATACCAACCTGACGAGCGACTATAAAAAAACTTATTTTCAATTGTGTTAGTCATGAAACGAAAAAAAAAAAAAAATAATTAAAAAACAACTAAAATCTTATGTTTTAGATTTTTGTCACCAAATTCTCTGATAAGACTGACAAAATCTAGGCTTTCTGCAATTTGATTTTCAATGGACAGTGAGGCCAAACAAACTAATTAATCTTTTTTTGGGACATTGTAGACCATAAGTTACAGTGAAATCTCTCATAAGCGGACACCTGCGGGACCGACATTTTTCGTCCGCTTAAGAGAGTGTCCGCTTTATGGGAATTTAAAACAAAAAATTACGCTGAAATAATTAAATTAAAATATGTACCTAGAACATTGTTTTCATAATAACAAAATGTTAAGCTATCAGTTTTGAATATTTTTTTTATTTAAAACCAATCATTTTTATTTTTTTGACATTTTGATATAGATACGAGTATGTACAGTGAGTACGTCTAGGTCAAATACGTGTACTTTCAGTTTATTTTTAATGAAAAAAGTCTTGAATTCGGCTCTGCCGTAAATGGACTCCAAAACACACAACGCAAAATTGATGATCTCTATTTTTTCCTTCAAAGTCAGACGTTTCCTTATTGAAGCCATATTTTCTTTCCCTTTACAAAACGTACCTACCCAATAAAAAAAATATGAAAAATAACAAACAACAACTCTAATTTCACTTAAAAAATAAACACAAATTGAGCCTACCGCTTACTGAAAGCCAAAGATAACAACTGGCATTCGCCGAACATCTGAATTGTGTTGTTCATTGTTGGAAAAGTCCCGTTTTGTCTGGCCGCACAAAAAATATGTGTGAATACTTTATATGCACTGACTTCACAATCACCTGTAGCAGAAACCGTTGGGTTTTCCTTTTAAATAAAACGAGAGATGAGAGAAGAAGAGCAACATCGAATGTAGTTTGTTCCGAAGTGCGACTTCCACTGCAAACATATTTTTTGTCCGCTTAAGGCAACAATTTTTTCGAAAATTAAGAAATGTACTGTCCGTGTCCGCTAAACAGATTTGTCCGCTATTGAGAAAATTATTTCAATAAAAAATAGTAGAATCCAGCCATTTAAATTTATTTTGTCCGTTAATGCGAGTTGTCCGCTAAACATGGTGTCCGCCAATGAGAGATTTCACTGTAGTACGTTTTTATCAACTTTGGTTTAAAAAAAACTGCGTTCGCCACTTGCAACTGTCACTGGTATTGTTAACAGAATATGTATCGATATACAGCTGTTCCGGATCATATAACTCTTGAAGATTGTGCTTTTCATGATTTCATCGCACAACAAATCTCCAACAATATCAGATTTAAAGTTGATCGTTAACTTTTCTTCTTCTTTATTTTTATTTTTTAATTTAAACAAGAAAACAAGAAATTCCACGCGTCAGGAAAATCATGCATCTGTTGAAATCTTTCCTTCATAGGTATAAGTACGGTGTCCAAAAGAGCATTAAAAAATCGACTTCAAAAATTGTTTTTTATCAGTTATTGGTTCATCAACAGATGCTTCCAAGTCTACGTTATTAATGAGTCTTAATGAGTGGGCCTCTCTTTCGCCCCATATAAGTTAGAAAGGAATACGACAAGACAAGCAACACAATGACAGGTCGTGGTAGATAAATGCTGAGTACTCAACTCATACTCACTCCTACAATATAAGTTCATAAAATGTAATAGGTACGCTGAATTTAGTTTAGCTTAGTTTTTCTTTATATCGATAGAGATAGGTATTCAAATTCAGTGAAGTTAAGCTAGCGCGCGTACACTTCGGCGCCCCCGGACGACCGCCCCGGTCGCCCACCCCTAAAGCCGGCACTGGTCCTACCCCCCAGCTGTGTTATGGATGGACCAACAGACAGACCTTGCATTTTAAATAGCAGTATGGATTAACCAGTCAGAAAATGTGTTTTATGGGTCTTCTGCCAAATTGTTCGCTCTATGGCGTTCTTCTACATAGTTCATGTGTGAGAGTATACATTTTTTACACTAATAAGCATCAAAAATATCTGTAATATCATTCAAGTAAGTTTACTGTCACAACAGTGACCAACATCTTTTTTTATTTTTTGTTCAGTTGATGATTTTATGGCAATATTAATGCTTCTTCTTTGCATGGCTTATAGTTCGGCTCAACAAAAGACAGAACGAAAGTGGAAATTGATTCATGGCTATATGAATTTGGTCAGTGCCTCATGTATTTGCTACGTTCTTTCAGGATTGCACCATAACTACGTCACGATCATAGGACTGCCTCTGGCGATTTCTCTTTCTGTTTGAATTTTCTGCAGACACATACCCTTCATTAGCTTGATATTCAGTTATCATAATTTTATCATCGGTGTTGTGTGTGACTCGTCGTCAAAACTGGTTGTCGTTCAACCAGCTCACGAAAATTCGTTATGGCTTTCCTCTTCGCACATCATACAAAACGCTCTATCACCCTCACGTTTGACATACTTCCATACCCTGCTTTTTCATTTATAAATTACAATTAGGTACGTACTGATGTGCACTCAGTTATTACAGAAAGCAATAAAAATTAATATATTCATTTTAATTAATAAACGAACATTTTAAAAATTAGATCAATACATTCGGTAAAATAACCAAATTTGGCAAAACCCTTTAACGCAAAAGTCTAAACTAAAAAAATGTGTTAGCGGAGTGGAAGTATGAAATCGGGAAACTATATTTTCTGTTGATATAAAATAAATGGACAATTATTCGTCAACCAAGGCAAACGTTTTCTTGTTTTATGGTTTGTGAAATGGTTATTGAAATTATTCGAAATGCATGTTGACTGGGATCACTTACGTACAATTTTTTGTCTTTTTGACCTGATTGATAGGATACATTTGAAAAGGAAATGTTTACCTATAAGACAAAATGTGCATCTGTACCTACTCAGTTTATTTCCGAATATATTGTTGTATTTGCGTCCTGACTCCAGATACCCACCAAGAAATTCTGTAAAACTATTGGATTTGAGCAAAAAATATATGAGACATCCGATTTGCGCTCGAATAAAACTGACAGTTTTGCGAAAATCTGTCAAACGAAAAAATTAAAAAAACACGTAGGCTCGGCTAATAACGGTCTGAATATTGCCTTTTAAGTCCTGAATAGTTTGCGATCTATTAGTTTAGCATTCACCCAAGACTTTACCCAGCCCACAAGAAATAATCGAAGAAGAATCTTAGCATCGATACCACTGGTTTCCGCTAGAATTCGCTAAGATATCAAGCTGAAAGTAAGTTCTTAAAAAATAAAAAAATCATATTTAAAAGTAAATTATTATTGAATAAAATAAAACAAAAAACAAAGCAATCAACAAATTCAATATAATAGCAAAAAACAAATTCACGTAAAGACAAAAAAAAAAAAAAAAAACGTTTTGGAAAAAAGCACAAAGTTAAAAGTTATAAATTGGGATCCGTACGTTATTCCTTCGAAATCCCTTATTGGACATAATCTCTCTTTTTTTCTCTTTTTCCAAAATCTCACGGAACAAAAATCTCCTATGTGAAAATCTCCCACATACCTACACAATTACCTACTTATTAAATACCTCATTCAAATCCCCTTTTCGCACAATTTAGAACTTATCTGTTTTTTTTTCTTTTTGTAACTTCACCCAGAAGCAACATGGCGCGGGGTAATTTCATTTTCTATAATGGTAATTAAAAAAACCTCGTATTTTTGGCGGTAAAATTAAGCAAGGAACATAACATAAACTTTGCATATACCCAACCTTCCACCTACTCCAAATCCTACAGTTACCACAAGCGGGGGGGGGGGGTTGCATACGTATCTCACTGGGATTTTTGTAAAAAAGAAATATGATAAGTCAGTTTCAATATTAAAATATTAGTAAGTGAAATGTCAGTTAAAAAAAAACAAAAATTCTGTTGTTAAAAGTTAGCGTTTTTTAATTACAGTAGAAAGGGTTTATAACAATGTCGAAGTTACCTTAGAATTTCATCGTTATAACCGGTTCATCGCTATATCCGGTATACAATAAAAAAGTACAAAAAAATGTATGTACTTTATTGAAAAAAGTCATCTAAGTTTAAGAAAAATGTTCGAGGTACAAAATCACAAATTTGTTATTCTTTGCACATTTGGTTGTGTAAAATATTTTTCTAAGAGAGTTGTCCAATACATATTTAAATTTTAATTTGAAGCGGCCATCTTGAGAACAAAAAACAACATCTTTAGTTACCATATATTATGGAAATCGAAAATTCAATTAACTCTAACGCTGTCGACCTGTGAAAACATCCAAGGACCGGTGACTGTGATCTCGGGAAATTTACATACCATCAATTGCACTAAATTTATCCTCGGCATTTTATTAGCCTTGCTCCCCGAGCAGGATCATTTTTTGACATCTGAAAATTCGTTTTTCGTATCAGAAAATTATCCGAGGATAATTATTTAGCTCAATTGATACACGGCTTTAGAAACAGGATGAAAATAACAATCCATAGACAGTAAAAACAGTTTTTACTATCGTTATAAACAGTTTTTAGACTTAAATCTGGTACATTTTCATCGCTATAACCAATTTCATCGTTATATCCGACATCGTTGTAACCGATTGCCGGTCTTTATGATCCCATTTGTATGAAACTTTTTTATTAGTGTAGTTACACTACACAGTCAATTAATATAAAAAAATAATTTTGGAAAAATTTTACACTCCATTCTGTCGCGCCACAGAACTAATAACACCAAATCTAAAAATGGGAGATTTTGTACCATGGGGATTTTCTCTCAGGGTCTTTTGGAGTAGGGATTTCAGATTCAAGGGATTATGGGACAGGGAATTTTGGATATTTCATCACCAACCAGGTTTTGTAGTATCAGGGTTTGGTAGTGAAAAATCGCTAGAATTCACTAGGTAGATTTTACCTTAGCGCCAACATTTATTTAAAAATCGTCGGGCGTCTTAAAATTCCACTAGATCTAGCGACAATATCGCTAAAACAGCAACAGTGAGTGTAGCCGTTCAGTCTTAGATCTCCTCACAGCTCCGTCGTTATTGTGGCATTGTGGGGTGGTGACTGGTGGGTGCTTAGTATACCTCGATTGGAGGCTGGGGAATCAACCTCTTTGGAAAGTCTTTTGGTGGCAGCGGGCGGGCGAAAGAGGAATATACGCTGCAGCGCAAAAAAGGACTCAAGGGCCCAGCTCAAAAAGATTAGGATTGAAAGGAAGTGAGCAATATAATATTAGTCTCAGGATTACTCAACTTGTTAATTAAAAGTGTTCAGATTAATCTCAGTAGTATTTTTTACTCAATTCACCATTCATTTTAATAAGTAATTGAAAACAAGATATTTAGGCCTATTCGGAAAAATCTTTTATCCATTTTTCCTGTTATTCTGTTATGAATTTCTATACAAAAGTTCGAACTGTCAAAAAATCTTTTACGATCTCCAGAATTGGTATTCTGCGTGCAAAAATCTTTTATGAATTCTGTTATAAATCATAACAGAATAAAAGACAGAATTTTGTGACTTTTATCATAAAAGATTTTTATTAATTAGAAAGATTTGTATTGAAAGGGATAATCTACATATATAATTTATGGTCAACGAAATGTTTACAAAAGAAGACAAATGTAATAATTGTGCATAAACTAGTGGAAAATAATTTGAAAATTTATATTTTTGCTTTAATTCGCGAGGAACTCAATGTCGAGTATCTACGGATGGAGCGGCCCATGCTTCGGTGGTTTGGTCATGTTAAACGCATGCCCCAACCAGGATCCCACGACGTCCTATGGAATCCGTACCATCTTCAGGCAGGCGTCCTCTAGGTAGACCCAGTATGAGGTGGTTATATCAAGTTCATAATCTCTCCTCTACCCGTATGGGGATTGCCCTTGATGATTAAGAGACGATGGCGGAGAATCGAGAGCTATGGAGGGTCCACTTGAGCAACCTACACCCGCAACCCATTTAATGGATAAGCGGACCATTGAAAATGATTGAATGAATATTTTTGGTTCAGACGGTTCAGACACCCACACCCATCACTTTTGCTGGAACTAAGATTAAATAGTAATCCATTTGATCTTCCTAATGTGCGTTTTACATGGTTTTACTCAGTTCTTTAGATAGGATAAGATGTATGATAGAATTTTAATGAACAAATTGGAACAATTTACAAAACACGAATACAAGCATTTCATTTCAAATGCAGGTAAATTGTATTTCTAATGACGATGTAAAGTTTGGTACCTATTTATTTTAAGTTTTTCGCGACACTACACTTTTACGGATACAGTTCATATCAGGCATCAATAGGAACACAGTTTTGGTTTATCGCAGCCCAGTATACATCGAGATCGATTCATTACTAATTTGAAATAGAGTTTTCTAATTGGATTTTGCTCCATGTAAGAGCAATATATTTCTTTTTGACTTGTCGTGGTTTTTGTTGTCTTTTTCCTAGAAAGATGTTCCAGTATTTATTACACAATTATTTAGTTTCTAATAATTCAAAACATACTCTTTTCACACTGCATTTTAGTACGTTTTTTGCACAAATTTGATCAGGTGCCTACCGTCTATGTATAAAAAAAAAACTCTGCGGTTTGTTTTGACAGCTTCGTAACAGATTTTCAAGTTTCGAAATTCCATATCAGATTTTCATAAAAGTTCGAAACCCTGAATACGATTTATAAAAGATCTTTTATGGTCGAGATCTTTTATGATTCATAACAGAAAATTCATAACAGAATAAAAGATTTTGCCGAATAGGCCTAATTGACTGGTATCTGGTCCTTGGTAAAAACAGAGTTTGTGGACCTTTGCTTACTTTTAGGTAGACGTGCATTTTACGGATATCGCTCGCAAATTTATATTCAGCAGCTCACAAACACACTTTGACATGTCACGGTCACGGATCGACCATATTGGTGCAAAATGTAGCCAGCTATTGTGTCGTGACATTGTAGAAATGATATTTGGATTTTTTCTCAATTTAGCAATTTAAACCGTGCCGAACAAATCGTAAATAAAGGCATGACTTGACATTTATTAAAATGGAGACGAATGTGTCTAAGTATACGTAAAGCGAGCATAATGTTATTGCAAATAAATTATAGAATATTAATAATAAAGTATCGATACCAACTATCGATGCGACTTATTTGCAATAGATACGTTACTTTCAAACGAGTTTTTTTGATGCCAAAACTAATTAGATATCACGGACGAATTTCGTATTTCCCTATTGATATTTAGGTATTCCATTTACGGGCACTAACAAGAAAAACCAACATATTGTCAATGGCCAACGCTCGATGTCAACTTTTAACAATTTTATCAGATGTTGCCTCTTCGGACGAGTTTCTTGATTAGGAAATTTTAGATCTTTAACTTGTTTTCCATGTTTTTTGTGTATTAGGTAATGCGCTTACTTTCGGACTGCAATAAAAAGAAATAACATAAACTTGAATACATCGACAGCCCCTTCAGCTATTATAGTTACCTGGTGTATTTATTTACTTGACTGCAAACGAATATGTGTTCGCAATTTCTTTATATTCACTTCGGCGTACAATACAAGCTGATCTGATGCCTCTCGGCCATTATTGTTGTTTGTTGTTTTTAACGTCTTCCTCTATATCTACGCTTGGTAATTTTCATAGAACTTCCTCATTACATTTATGAATTTTATTGTTCGTGCATGCCTTTGAATTGGCTCGAGGCATGTGGAATAAAAATACTGTTAAGTGGGCCTTTATACAAGTTACAAAGGTACACTTTCACGTTGGTCTTGTTTAATTAAACTATACATAATAGACCTAGTTATTACGTTTCGTAGAATTTAACTCTAACTAGTTTGAAACTTTATTCTTGTTGTGTGTTCTGCTTTTTTTTTACATGATACAGTTCTAAGTTTACTACTTTACCTCGTTTCGTTTATTGTTTATCAGTATCAGTATAGAAAAATGGTTTGCTTTTCCATCATAAAGTTAATTGGGTCCTACCTATATTGTATGTACATAATATTATTATTACATTAAGATTTAAATTTTTTAGTGGAGGGACGGTGAGTGCTGTTGGAGAGACTAGTTGGCTTTGCAAAATAGATTAGTATATAAAATGAAAAAAATAAGAAAAAATTAAACAAAAAGAAAATCAATACTTCAAATCAATTTAATAAATACTAAATATGTAGTTATTAATATTTGCCAGCCCCTTTAGTATACTGAAGACAGTAGAAGACATTAGGACGAATTAGAGAAGAGCCAAGTTGGCAGAATATTGCAAAGTTCGAACTGTTGGTGAACGATCAAGATGTAAGGTAACCATTATAAAATTGCAGATTTAAGAAGAGTGCATTTTTAATATGTGTACGTAGCTACTGAAAAGGTAATTTAGTTAGACATGTTTATTTTTAAGTTTAGAAACTTAACCGAAAATGTGTAATTTTTTTACACATTTAAAGATTAACATATGTACTTATTTACACTCCGTGTCACTTGATTACGAGCAGGCAGTTTTTATTTTTAATTTTACGATATTTTTCAAACCCTTCGCTGATCTGGGAAAACCCAAATGCACGAGGAATGAAGGATATATTATGTTTATATTGTAGAAAAAAAATGTGATTAAGTTGATAAATGCAACTTTTATGACGCTTTTCCCAAAAAGGTCATAAAATGTACCAGTTAATTTTGTGTCACTTGATTACGAGCAGTGACTTAATCTACCTGTTATCATGTTTTAAATCAAATAAAAGGATACGTTGAGTATTAGGGAGCTTAGTTTAAGTAATAACTTCATACAATCAACAACTATGGGTAAAGGAAAGACATTAACCAAGGAGGAAATTGGCCAAATTCGAGCTTACCAAGATCAAGGACAATCCATCCGTGTCAAAGCCATCAGGATTAGAAGAGGCGCCACTGTTGTTAACAGCTTCATTAAGAACATTGAGAACTATGGAAAAAACCGCAAAGGAAGAGTCAGGACCGCAATAACATGTCAGGAAAGGCGGGCGATACTGAGAGCTGCTTCAAGTTCAAGGCTCTCAAGGCTAAAATGAAAGCAGAAACTGGAGTTACAGCTAGCTTGTGATGAAAGCATGCAATTTTTACCATGGAGGACACATTATATGAAAATGATTTTAAGATATTGGGGCACTACAGATTGCGCCCTAAAGGGGTAAAAGAGGGGGGTCAAAGTTTGTATGGGACCATTTTTATTTTTCATCCGATTTTCTTCGATTTTGGAAATTCAACTCTTAAAGGGGTAAAAAGGGGGTAAATGAAGGCGGATAGCTTCAGTGGTTCAGCGGCCATTATCGGACTTACAATTGTACCCGCCCGGCTTTGCCCGTGTACATAAGTTGTATTGCTTAGGTCTTAGATAATAATGTTCAATCTTAAAATGCGAAAAATTAAAATAAATCGATTTTCTAGAATTTTATTTCTGCGTAAACCTGAAATACTGCAATACGAACAAAACAAAAAAAAGAATCATCAGAATCGCCCAAGCGGTTATCGAGTTACAACGTCATCGATTGTCACCCCATAGAAGATCTTTTTTGTATGGGAGGTGCCACGCCCCTTGTCTTATATTGACTAATCTTCAGAGAAGCACTCCTGGGCCAATACCTAAGATTGTCTGTAAATTTGAGCTCAATCGGTTCGGCGGTTTTATAGATATAAGATTTTGAATGTTTTTTGTATGGGCTGTGCCACTCCCCTTTGTCCAATTTTGACCAATCTTCACAAGGGCACTTCTGAAACAATACCTAAGATTATCTGTAAATTTGAGCTCAATCCATTTGGCAGTTTTCGAGAAACATAAGATTTTGAATATTTTTTTTTTGTATGGGAGGTGCCACGCCCCTTTGTCCAATTATGACCAATCTTCACAGCAACACTCCTTGGCCAATACCTAAGATTGTCTGTAAGTTTCAACTCAATTGATTGCGCGGTTTTTGAGATATAAGATTTTGAATGGTTTTGTTTGTATGGGAGGTGCCACGCCCCTTTGTCCAATTTTGACCAATCTTCACAGGAATACTCCTGGACCCATACCTAAGATCGTATGTACATTTTAACTCAATCAATTCAGTGCTTTTCGAGATTTAAATTTTTTTTGTATGGGAGGTGCCACACCCCTTTGTCCAATTTTTCTTTTTTTTAAAACCCGTACTGAGAAAATAGCTATCCAACAAAGTATAAATCATCAAAATCTGTTCGGCCAATCTCGAGTTATGGGATTACATCGCTTCGGACACTTTCTTTTATATACAGGGTGTCCCAGTTAAGAAGGACAATCATTTAAGGGAAGATTCCTGAAGTTATGCCGATCAAAAAATTGTATGGCAGGGGGGGGTCTATTTTCATCATATTTCCCGTTATAGCCCATCAAAGTAGGTGACCTCTAATTTGGAGGTGTTACGACTAAAAACGCTATAACTTCTAAACTATTACAGCTATAAAAATAGTTTTGTACATTTTGAAAAGACAATTTAGTAGCGCAAAAAAAAAGACTAGATCTGACCTAAAAACGATGGATTTTTTCTTCTGGGGTACTTGATATCAAAGAAAAAGAGAAATATCTTTTTTACCATTTTGTCTGACAAAAAGTCGCTTTTACTATAACTTCTGTTGATCATACGTAAAAAAGTTGCTTAACATAATTTTTAGGAAATTTCTCAAGGATAAAAATTTCATAAAAAAAATGAAAATTTATTAAGCCAAAATTTTGAGATAAAGGCATTTTAAGTAAAAAATTGTAACAAAAATTTTCAAAATTTTGAGTTTAAGGAACCATAACTTCTTTGTAGCACTGAGCCACTGTGTTGAAGAATCACTCGATCTACTTGGACCTATGTATTTATTTTATTAATTTTACTTCTAGTTAATACAAGACTTGTCTTCGAAATTATAAAGTAATGCTTATTTATTTACTTTCAGTACAAATGATACGGCACATTTCATCGCAGAGTTTGAACTGATATTCTCAGGATGAAGTGGAAATTGAATCGGGAAAGTTCTCCGCAAGGGGAGGTAAGTTAATTGGTTTTAATTTTATCAAAGCTGGATTATCTACTTTCCTAAATTTATTTTATCTATCTACAACCCATTCGTGCTAGAGCTCTAGCTTAAGGTGAAGAAAAACTGTTTAAAAAAGTTTGAAGTAAATGCTTTCACATGTTGAAAACTAACATTTGCACTATTTTCACTATTCTACCTATCACCTATAACTTTTTTTTTGTATGTTTACTTGAAAATAAAAATACGACTAACAGAGAATAAAATAATGCAAGTATTGGTTCTTCCCAAGTTTTTAAAGTAATGCTTAAAAAAACAAAATCGCGATAACAAGACTGGTTTGACTGTTTGTTTTAACAGTTGGCCTTCTTGGAACTTCTGTCCCTGCGCCGATGAAAGTCATAAAATTGGGTTTCATAAAATATTGGGCGATTGAGCTTATAGGTCAACTGTAAAATTACTTTGTTCGTGGTCCGAAGGTTCCCCGAAAACTCTTAATCACTGAATGCTCCTCAGCCAGGATCCGGCGGAACATCAAGAGCCACCAAGAACATTCGGGAGGTAGAACGAAAAATTTCAGTGAAAAAAAGAACATCAATTTCGGAACTCTCAGAAAAACTGTCATTCATGAAATTTAGAAAAAAAATATCTAAAAATTAACCATATGTGGCAAAGGTCAAGTTATAAATGTGAAAAGCAAACATTATGGTCGTATGATCATAGGTTATTTTTATCTGACCTTATTAATGAACTCATTCATCTGACTTGATAAGATGCATATATATACATCCATACCACTTGAACCATGATGCATTTGCTGTGGGACATTTCAAATGAATCCGGACGCTTTGTATACGTTTTATGACAACCGAGGTCTGCTGACTTGGGGGTTAAGTGACAACTATTTAATAAAAGCGATTAAGTCCAACAAGTGTCTTTGCTTTAGAGACTTGTGTTGATAAAATAATGATACTTGAAAATATATATAAACGAAGTTAAACGTACCATATGGCACCGTGTACGAATACAGTGGCCATATCACGCAGGATGAAAATGATCTCGTTTTAACAAAAGCTGTCTCTATCATAAATCTGAGGCAATAGATAGATACCTCTATAGGTTAAACCAGTGGTTCCCAATCTTTTTCATACTGCGAGTCCCTAAAGAAGTTGAACAATTTTTGCGATGCCCTTCTAAAAGCACACATATGTGAATAGAAGCTGATCTTACTGAAGATTCACTAAGGGGTTTTTAATAAGGATGGGTCGATGACGTTGAAATATCGTCGTCCCATATTTATGGCAATTTTGTGTGTTAACATACCCGCATTCATCTAAAAATGCCCCTCGTCGCTAAAGATGATTTTTCAGTCAAAATTGGGGTCCTCTTCAAAATTCTCCGAGGCCAAGTCAGCGAACATACGGCTTTCTCTATGGTCATTAACGTTGAGTTAGTGGATTAGTTGGATGTTGTAGGGGCGTAAGCCCAAGTTCCGATGCAAAATTCGCCAATATGGAATCTGCGAAAGGCCGGTTTATTGTGCACGGCGAGGAATTAACTGCCTCGGGTTCTCCTGTACATTCTCTTGAAGCGCGGTAATCCTCCCGACCCATCTAGTGGCAACGACCCGTTCGAATTGAAACACCTTTACTTAGTTTTGAGTGCCAGGCAAATATACCTATGAGTGCCAGCCACGAAGCAAGTCTGACTGGAAATGTGCGAAACACAAACGCGCTTAATTTTCGACTGCAATGTACATATCTAACTATTGGGTTTCGCCTCGACCTTGCTCTTGGTATTCGTAAAGAGAAACGTAATTCTTTTCCTTTGTTCGGATTTTTACAGCAGTGAAAAAATTAAACTTGCGACACCTTAGGACAGCGCCACGGGCGTTTCAGGGCGTCCCGACGCATAGTTAGGGAACCCCTGGGTTGAACGATGTCGTTCGATCGTTTTCATGATTTGGCCCCAGTTTTCACTTTCTAAAAACGTGTTAACTTATTAGGCGAAATGTTTTTCGCGTGTCTTCAGGAGACCATTTTTCCCCTGAGTCTAATCTAATCTAATGAGCATATTCTATACTTTTTGTTCACTAGTCATGGATGGCAAAATATTTGAGTGCATCATTTAAAAAAGACGTGCAATCCAGATTCAGCAATCGAAACGATGTATTTTAACCCTACCCACAAAGTAATTGGCGGCATATCAAAACACATATTAAGTCTCGGTTAGGTCTCCGCTTTAAAACGATATTTGTAACAAAATTCTGCACCTACAGATTACATGAGAAACGTCAATATTATCCAATTTTCGGAAGGCGAAATGCTAGACGTTTATATACACTGAAAACTGTAGCCAGTGCAACTTTATAAAACTGAAGCAGTGCTTATGAAGACTAAAATTTTAAGATCGAATTATATGATTTGTCACATCCGTCTTGCAACATCATCTGGAGCATGGGTGCGCAAACTTTTTCAGGTGACGGACTACTACTAACCTTTTACAAAACTTCGCGGTCCACTTGGCAATATTGGTCACAAAAATGCATAAACTAATTGACATAAACTGCAATCAAAATCAAGACATCTGAAATTACCATTTACCATTTACCATTTGGCATCAGGTAGTGCTGCCGTTCTAAAATTCTTCATGGAAAACGACTTCATACAACTCGTTTTGAAAACTGCAATATGTATGGGAAAACTTCTGTTTTCAATTAAGTTTTCGAGTGTTTTCATGAAAACAATACAATTTTAGTATTTTTTTTATCAGAATTCAAAAAATTAATAAAAAAAAAAAAAAATTACATTAAAAAAAAAATATTTCATTACTGCAGTATCCTTAAAATTTTAGAAATTCAGCAGTTCTTAGAATTTGAAGAATGACATTGCTAATCTTTGACTAAGTTTGTAAGTCTCAAACGGACATCCAAGTTCTTTTCAGATATGCAGTCACGATGTTTTTATAGCTCATTTTTAAAAACGGCGTTTTTTTTAAGTTCGCATACTCTTCTTTGCTAATAAACAAGCATTCCTCGGAATCCGAACTATGAGCCTTGCGGAGGACATCACAAGGAGTCGAATTTTCTGCTACTGTCTTCTTTCTCATATACGTACTAAGAGAAAGATAGATATTGTTTTCGTACAAAATTTCGAACTCAAGCTCAAGATTTTAATTAATGATAGGGGAACTCAAATAAGTGGGTCACGCTATTCACTTCGTCCGTCTGTCTAAGATAGACATGCAGCCTAAACGCTGGTTTTTTATTGCAATTGTAGATTAAAATCATTGAGGTGTTTAGTTCTATGTGACAAAAAAGCTTACCTGTCTTCATTATCAAGTTCGTGATGTATTTCATTTGTGGATGTTAGAAAATCTTTCACTTCGTCAAATAAGTCCCGAAATCCTTGTAAAACCAGATACCTATTTAACCATCGAACTTCGGTGCAGAGGTTCCTAGTGATTACAGTGATAAGACAGAAACCTGGAAATTATAATCCTTTTTCATACCTAATCCTACGATCTCATTATTTTTGCCCGTCAAAAATATATATTGGATTGTTTTTTTTTAAGGAATGTATCTTTTAAAAACAGCATTAATGTCTCACTTCGCTTTTATAGGTCTAAATGTCAATAATTTGTTCTTTGCTGTTAGAATACTATTACACATGTCCAAAATCTTGTCAGTCTTGTCAGATTCTGTCCTAAAGTTGTTTCTGATGTTATATTATATATTAGCTTTCGGTCTTTAAAAATTAGCGTGACAGCTGCGAAAATATCAACAACCGCGAGCAACTATGTGTGCAAGAAGGTTTTAATATTATGTTAGAATTTGTGAACAACCATTGGTTGTACTTAAATTAACATTTTTGTCACCTCACAAAACAAGTTTAACAATGAATGCAGAAATAAAAAAAATTGAATTTCTATAGGAAAGAAGAAATTTAATGTTGAAGAAAGAATTGGTTTATATAACCAACAAAATTCGCTTTTATTTTATTTAAAAACATTTAATTAAAGTTATTGCGCGGTCGCCTGAAAATGGGACCTGATCTTGAGGTTTAAGATTTAGCCATTCTGACATCCACCAAATACCCACGGATGTATGACGCGACGGTGGATAGGTAGGATAAGGGATTCTGGAAATGTATAACAAATAGAAAAATAGACAGACGGTTATAATTATTTTTGCACCAATATTAGAAGAAGGAAAAAAGTTGCTTTTGCTTGGTGAAAAAAAGTTGAATGCAGCCAAATTATGGATAAACATATTTTTAAAAATAAATATTAAAGTGCCGCCACTGCATCACAACCGCTATGAGAAGGTTAAACAGATGAACGTGTCTGTCTCGTACCTATACGCTGAATGTAAAAAAGACTGATTTTAAACTCCAAGTAGCATTTTACCTTCAATTACATTTTGAAGGTTACGGTGCAAAAACGACTTTGCTTTTGGTCAACATTCAGTTCACAGCTCTAAAGTTTGCATTCAAACTACAGCAATCTTCTCTCTCAAATATGAAAAAAAAACCGCTAAGAAAATTGCTGATAATTATTCACATTTACACCCACGCAGAAAGCATCGAATTGAACATTAAATGAAGTCGTGGCTCAGATGGAACCCATAATGCACATTCACGTATACCCACGTTTATTGCTAATTTTGCAGCAATATCTGCTGACTTGTTTCAGCGATTATTTCACAAAATCTAGCCCAAAGTTACATGCCATTAGTTTCTCTTTACAATGAATTTCTCTTTTAATCAAATCTCAGAGTTAATTTGCAGTTAACAGACCTTAAATTTTAACCATACCTATTAAGGTTGAACTAACTAACGTGACTGATCGAACAGCGATGTTCAATTATCTACTACATATACGAGTATATTCATCTCGAGATGGTCAGTACCCTATTACCACTGTTTGGTGCTTTAAAAATATTGCATGTGATTTATTGGCAAACTCAGAGATTTCCAGCAACAAATTCATTGTGTAGTGTATACTGTAAAAGTATATACCACAAGCCCAATAAATAAATTAACCTTATTTAGCAATACGCTGCCAAGTGTATATTTTGTTGTGTGACCATTTTTGTTTTGGTTACCTACTTTCAATAAAAAAGTGTACATTATTTGTTTAATGTTTATTTATGGGTGACTGAAGCTTTTGTCGTGTTGTATACTTCACTTTAAACGCTTGAATGACAATAATTTGTTCCCCATGGACCTAGCCTAGATGAAAATTTGTATTATTTTGTTACACGTAGCCGCGCGGCGCTTCATTGATTTGGTATTTAACATCTAGATACGTTTATTCTCACATATGTATGTATTTGTTTACAATGATTGTGCTGTAATTTAACCTGGCTTTAGCCTTATTTCTTTTTACACGCGGTATACTAGAACTACACGACGACGTGTGTGTGTATTGTTTTGTTTTTGTTTAGATTAGAATCTTTACTGTATGCTGATTATGTAATTAAGCTATACAGGGCAATTAGTAGTTGAATTCCTACTGGTGTCCGCAGATGGTGATCAATCATTTTCAGTCGTAGTTTTTTGAAACGTTAAGCGTAACGTAAGAACTTTACCTTTATTGTGTTGAAGTGAAAGTATAGCTTAAACTGCGTGCAGGATGGAGGCTGGAGAGAGAGTTCTTTAAACTTCTTGTTACTGATATACTGATTAAGTTTGAACTGAATTGATAATTTTTTTTTTTTTTTCGGTTGCGCCTGGAGATGAGTAATCTTCAAAAGATACCAATGGTCCGTACCATTGGTTATGTCCGACTCATATATTATCTGACCTGGTTATGCCACTGGTGTCAGCCAATATATGCCTAAGGACTAAATCTCACCCCTCAGCAGTGCTGCCAGATGTTTTTCCCCAGAAATCGTAATTACTAGCTTTCAAAATCGTGGAAATACGATTTTGTTGGAAATAAAAAAAATAAAAATATATATAGAAAATATACGTTCAACAGTAGCAGATGACTTCGGAAGTGATAAAACTTCAAAAATGAAATTTTTCATTAACGGAAATGGTAAACTTTCATTACCATGCTTTGTTTGTAAAATGTTTTTCCAAAAAAATGTTACATCTATTGAAGATCGAGGTGCAGAAAAAAGATATTCAAAATTGAGGTTTCTTATCTCACGAAATTCGGCATCGGCGTCTTGAATATCTTTATTTAGAATTAAATTTGGAAAACTTTTGAATATTGGATAAAAATAATCTACTTTTTTTTCAATTATGTTTAGTGGAAATTAGAAGGGTTAAACTTTGAAGCAATTGGTTTTTGAAGTCAAATCTTTTTTAAGATTTGATGGACAAGCTCTATATAGAAACACAAGCAAGCCTGTTTGAATGCTTCAATATCGTTCCTGTTTAGATTTAAAGAATCCAATTGGACTTCTACACGGAGATACAATTTGAAACAATATTCGAAGGCAATTTAAATTCATCATTAAGGTATTTTATGTTTACCACCTTTAAAATATCGGGTTTAAGAAAAAAATCTAAAATTGTAAAAACTAATTGCTTCACTTCATAATACATTTTATGTATTTGTGGCTGCTCGTTCACCTTCATATTTTCAGAAGATATTTGGAAAATTGCAATTGAATTTTTGTATTCAATAAATTTGAAAAAAATCTTGGAATTTTATGCTTTTTTAGCTCAAAAATCTTGGAATAAGTTTTAAGCCCTAAAATCGTAAAAATACGATAAATCGTGGAATCTGGCACCGCTGCCCCTCAGAGAGGCACTATGGGGACCGGCCGCGCGCACCCATAGTAGTAGAAATTTGTTCCTCTCATTTTTTCGTTTTGTGATGACTACGACTAAGTTACCTTAACAAGTAGTTTATGATTATGTAGTATTTATTAATCGCGTTAGGTAGGTAGCTTTCCAGCGAACGCACCTACTAATCCCGTCATTATGTGAGGTTTTTCCTCACAGCAGCGCTAGGTCGAACGGTCTTGTTCTTTGTAGTCGACGCTCGAGGTTTGTCACGTTCAGAGAACGGACTATTTCATTATTGCAGTGAACATGAATACGAGTGTAAAGTTTGCGAGCAAAGTTTGTTACTTCGTCACTCACGGTAGCAATTCCTAAATCTCTGTGAATATCACTATTCCTTATATACCATGGAGCATTCACAATTGCTCTTAGCGTTTTGTTTTGAAATGTTTGTAGTAGAGTCATATTGCTTGGTTTGGTACAACCCCAAAGTTCTATACCGTATGTCCAAGACGGTTTGAGCACTTGCTTATACAGAAGCAGGCTTCCACTTCAGTTTTGCGTCTAGGGTCATTACTAGATATTTTGCCTCGTTTGCGTACGGTATTTGTACCGAGTTAATGTAAATAGGAAGGTTGTTTACCTTTTTGTATGTAAAATTTGCATGCGTTGACTTGGTCTCGTTAAGGACTATTCGCCAGGTCTTTGTTCAATTGTATACTTTGTTTAGAGCCTGTTGGAGTTTTCGCGTTGATGATTCGACTGACTCATCCATTGCGAGGATAGCTGTATCATCTGCGAACGTTGCTACGATAGTCCCTTCATCCTGTGGTATATCTCTTGTATAGGGCAAGAATAAAATTGGACCGAGAACGCTTCCTTGCGGAACACCGGCGTAGATTTCTTCGAATTCTGAATATTCAGTCCCATGTTTAACACGAAAGAGTCTGTTTTCGAGGTAGGATTCTAGTATTCTGTACAATTTGTCAGGTAGGTATCCGGGATCAAGCGTTTTTCTTCAATTACTGGTTGTATTCGTTTTAACAAAGACTTTAGATATTATCGGCAGAAGGGAAATGGGTCTATATGATTTCTTATCGTTTGCACATTTCCCCGGTTTCGGAACCATAATAACTTCAGCGACTTTCCATTACCTTGGAACAGATAGAAGTCTCAATGAGGCATTTACAATTTAGAGCAATTTAACTAATGCTTTTTTCGGTAGCTCCTTCAGCTCCTTGATAACTTGAATACAGCTTATTGTTCCCAGGGTCAAAGCATCTATGAACAAAAACTAAATACGATTTAGCGTAATTTTTCTGCTTTCGAAGTTAGTTCGTCGTCTGCCAAATTTCAGTTTCCATTTATCACTTTTAAGGTAAAAGAAATTAAAGTGTTTGTTTTGTACAGTTTTGTTTTAGTACTATCGAATACCTATCGCTCCAATAATTTCGGCTGTTTAAACTTTTGACATAGACATAATTTATATATAACCATTATCTCAATTTCGTCAAAAAGGAGGGTTTTCCTTCCAATTTTTTTCAAAAAGGATTTTTTTTTCTCCAAAAGGAGGGTGAAAGAAGAATCAATATATTTAATGATGAGAAACATTTTTAAATTAAATTGCAATTGAAAAAAACTGAATACGAAATACATTGTCGCTATATCTTATTCTAAGTGCACTCCCTCAAATTCATCTTCGTCAGAAGTTTGTTTGTCACTAGCCACATTAAATTCTGTTCTCAATGACATTTGGCGAAGCGTATCTGGATGCGACTTGATACAAAAATATAATTCCAGGAGCGACATTTTCATATTGCTTTTTAAGCCTGTATAAATTGCGCTAAATAATTATCCTCAGATAATTTTCTGACACTATTGTGGTGGAAAAGGACTTTTCAGCTGTCAAAAAAGTATCCTGCTCCTGGAGCAAAGTAAAAAAATTAGGCTTATAATATTAGGCTAATTTGTTGACGTTTTGTTTTTGAATTGAATGTAACACTGAATTTCAATCAATTCTAAATTTCTATTTTTATATTGGAGTTTGGTAAACTTCTATTTTCAACACTTTCATCAGTTCAAAATTTTTTCGTTGAAAAAATTCATATTAAAATTTCGATAGGAAACGAAGATGATTGGAGGGTAAACGGACGATTTAGGGCTAGAAAGGAGGTTTGGAGGTTTTGAAATTTTTTGTTTAAAAAAGGAGGACCATCCTCCTAAAAGGAGGATAGATGGGATGGTTATGTATATATGCAAAAAATCGGCGACGAAATTAATGGTGCCGTGAAGCAATGTCGAAGGAAATAAGGTCGAATCGTGTTTATTTCCATTTTGATTGAAAATAATATCGAATTCCAAAAATGTTTGCGTTCGACTGTATCTATATATTTCCAAAAAAAAAAAAAAAAATCTCACAGTAAAAACAAGCAGGGGGTTGCAGGGGGCAGCATGCCCCCCCCAAACATGTTTCATGGGGTTTATTTTTTCAATTTTCGACATAATTTCCCTTTTTTCGACCTTTTTAATAAAATCGACCACGAAAAAAAGGTGCAATTCGACATTATTTCCAAGCAAAATGGAAATAAACACGATTCGACCTTGGTTGGTTGGTTGGTTGAAAGTGGCTGTCGGCTAAAAACGCCAACACACTTAGACCAGCATAGGTCCATTGTGATGCCACGATGAAGGATCTAAGATCTCCCTACTAGTTGAACCATTTTGAGCTCTTTATAAAGCGTAAGAGGCTTCTGATGTCTATGCTTGTCAGATCGCCCAAGTCGTTGTAATAGAAGGCTCCTAAGTGAAGCTTCCTTCTGCGGGAGAGAGCTGGGCAGGAACAAAGAAGGTGAGAGATAGTTTCCTCCTCTTCCTCGTCCATGCAGCTTCTACAAAAGTCGTTTGCGAAGAGGCCCAGCCTTGCGGCATGTTTGCCTATCAGGCAGTGTCCAGTAATGACACCTATTGTGGTGCCGATATGCAATCTATTGAGAGAGATCAATTTCTTAGAGCGTTTCAAATCCAGCTTAGGCCAAATTTGTTTTGTCGCTAGACAAGTGGTTAAACTCGTCCACCTAAGATTTGTATTCTCGATAGCCTTCAGCTTCACTTTTTGTTTGCGAGTAGCGATTGGTGTCCCTATGGTGCCTTTATCCGGCAGAATGGGTTGAGTTGTTCCTATTCTAGCGAGTTCATCGGCCTTACAATTCCCTGGAATGTCTCTATGCCCCGGCACCCAAATTAGGTGAATGTTGAACTGTTCGGCCATCTCCGTAAGAGACGATCGGCAGTCGAGGGCTACTAGAGAAGTTATAGAGATCGAATCCAAGGATTTGATGGCTGCTTGGCTGTCCGAAAATATGTAGATATCCTTAACGGATATGACGTTTTTCTTGAGCCAGGATTCGATTCGGACGATTCGACCTTATATTCTTCGACTTTATTTCACAGCACCAAATTAATGACTGATTTATGTAGCTATCAGTAAAGTCCATTCGTAAAAACACGAAACAGAATAAAACTGAAACCAAAAAACCAGTAAGACAATTATCTTCGACTATGCCGAAGCTCAAATACCCCGTACTATATTATTGTAAAATAAAAAAAAATATTTTAGTATTAAAAAATTATATTTGTATTATATATTTTATGGGTACTTTTTATTCGACCAAGCTCATTTTTTGTCAAAAATTTTTAAATATTATTAAAACAATATGTGCAAAGTTTAAACTTGCTATCTTTACTGTAGCTATTTAAATTTAATTTTTGACATAAAAAGCTATATAAATCTGATATTTTTGTATGGGAGGTAGTAGTAGTTTTCATCCGATCTTGCTCATCTTCGAACTTAGCCTCAGTTTGGTGGATAAAAGCTTACGTGCCAAATTTCAAGTCGATAGCTCTTAAATTACGGCCGTAATCGAGCGGACAGACAGACGGACAGACAGACAGACGGACAGACAGGCGGACATCGCTAGATCGACTAAGAAAGTGATGCTGATCAATAATATATATAGTTTGTCATACCTACAACGCCTCCTTATGGGCGTTACAAATGGAATGACAAAGTGAATATACCCTCACCACAGTGTGGTACCGGGTATAATAAAAACAATATTTTTCGGTTGCATTTTACTGATAGCTATAAACGACGCCTTACTGTAGAAAGATTTTGTTCTTAGATTAGGTATACGGTCGTATACGTATACCCAAAAATGATTGTCCAAAGTATTGGCATTTTGGAACACCCTGTATATAAATTAATCAAGTTTTACCATGTCTATTTACTTGCGAAATTGTTCAATGATGGTAAAATCGTCCAAAGATTTTCGCCGTTTTGTCAGGTTGTCTAAAAATGTGTCTCGGAAATGAATCCAGAATCTGTCTCCCTGTGTATACTTAGGTGTGGGTTGCGATGCGAGTATGATGATTGATGACGTCTCGAAAGCAGGCTGTATTTTCCGACTGATTTTTGCGTAAATGTTAGCAAAAACAATCTTGGCGTTCGGGTATTTATCATAATGTCCTCTCGAAAATATAGTGTAATTGGTTGCGCCATATTTAGCTTCTGTTCGTTTAATTTACAATTTTACATGAACTTTATTCACAAAATAATGAACATGATCATGTTCTTATGTATTTTCAAAAATGCATAATTATTTTCTGTTGCCGCTGGCACTCTGCATGGTGAATACTTTTTTGCCCAGTTTTATCCAATTTTTATGTTTTTTTTTTCTAATTTTCTAATCCTGCATTAGCAAATTAAAAGCCAAGTACTGCCTAGAATCAAATATGTAATGGCATACGATCGTGTGCTAATTTTTCCCGCTAAGATTAAACAGATCACGTGCAGCCACCAAGTGGAACGGAGCATGCGCCAAATGCGCATCGACATTCAATCCAAAGTCAAGTTCAGAAAAAAAAACATTTAATTTGAAGAAACTCTGTAATTATATAAAATAAATATGTAGTTATAATGTGTTGCCATTATCATATACGCAGGTACATTAAACAAACTAATATTAAATTGTCTTTAAGTGGCTCAGGTTAACATCAGCACACTTTTTGTTCGTTGAACTTTGTTTAGGTACAAAGGTGTTGTTCGCACAAGGGAAATGTATTTCTTGTTAATTTATATTGTGCTCGGCTACGGTCCCATAGTTCAAGATCAGTGTTAAAGAGCCACTTAATTCAATGAAACAATCTTGGTTACAATTTAAAAAATTTTCACAAAAGTCGTCGCGGTACATAGCTAGTTAGCGTTGATCAATGTGGTTCTATCTGTTTGATACATTTTTGGACTCTGAAAATTGTTGGAGGGAGAGAACTTTATTTTAAAATCGTTATACATAGTAAATTAGAGTCGTTTTTGTAGTGAAATGGGATCCAATTCCAATGGAAATCGTTTAACTGACGTGACCATCTTGATAAAAATTCCTTTCAATATAAATTTCTTGTTTGCATTTTCTTGCCGAAATACATATGAACCAGAAGTTTTAAGCCAACTTCAATTGATGGTCCATTTCGTTAGGATTGGATTTAATTCAAAAGAAGTCACCATTCACATATGACAGCATCATTAAGTGAGTTATTTTTATTCCTATGCCGGAGAGTGATCGGTCATTGTTATTTAATAAATGTCTGCAATTATAGGCTAGCTAATTATACCTGTGATAACATTAGATTTTTAATTGCATAGTTATCTTTACCTTGGCATTTTGTGAATATCTATGGGTAGATATACGAGGTATTTTGACGAAAAGAAAACCTCCAGGGGCTCCACGAAAGGTTAGAAGCCCTGAAAATGTTTTCGACTAGCCTTTCTGCGCAGAGCTAAGCAGCATGCTTAGACTAGACTTAGACTAGATCTGAGCTAACAACCATGGATTTTTTGTTCTGGGGTACTTGCTATCAAAGAAAAAGAGAAATATCGAGTCTTTTTTACCATTTTTGTCTGACAAAAAGTGGCTTTTACTATAACTTCTGTTGATCGTACGTAAAAAAGTTGCTTAACATAATTTTTAGGAAATTTCTCAAGGATAAAAATTTCATAAAAAAAATGAAAATTTATAAAGTCAAAATTTTGAGAAAAAGTCATTTTAAGTTAAAAATTGTAACAAAAATTTTCAAAATTTTGAGTTTAAGGAGCCAGAACTTTTTTGTAGCTGCCCAGATGTAGCCGAAGTTCTTAAGACTTGTATGCGCTACTAAATTGTCTTTTTATACCCGGTACCACACTGTGGTGAGGGTATATTCACTTTGTCATTCCATTTGTAACGCCCATAAGGAGGCGTTGTAGGTATGACAAACTATATATATTATTGATCAGCATCACTTTCTTAGTCGATCTAGCGATGTCCGTCTGTCTGTCTGTCTGTCTGTCTGTCTGTCCGCACGATTACGGCCGTAATTTAAGAGTTATCGACTTGAAATTTGGTACGTAAGCTTTTATCCACCAAACTGAGGCTAAGTTCGAAGATGAGCAAGATCGGATGAAAACTACTACTACCTCCCATACAAAAATATCAGATTTATATAGCTTTTTATGTTAAAAATTAAATTTTAATAGCTAGAGTAAAGATAGCAAGTTTAAACTTTGCACATATTGTTTTAATAATATTTAAAAAATTTTGACAAAAAATGAGCTTGGTCGAATAAAAAGTACCCATACCTCCCATACAAATATATAGTTTTTTAATACTAAAATATTTTTTTTTATTTTACAATAATATAGTACCGGGTATTTGAGCTTCGGCATAGTCGAAGATAATTGTCTTACTGGTTAAAATGTACAAAACTATTTTTGTAGCTATAATAGTTTAGAAGTTATAGCGATTTTAGTCGTAACACCTCCAAATTAGAGGTCACCTACTTTGATGGGCTATAACGGGAAATACGATGAAAATAGACCCCCCCCCCTGCCATACAATTTTTTGTTCGGCAGAGCTCCAGGAATCACCCCTTAAAGGATTATACTTCTTAACTGGGACACCCTGTATGCAACATAGATTACCGATACCGAGCAATTATTCTCTTCTGGGGAAAATGGCGCTTTTAAGTTAAGAGAACACTCCTAAAAAGGACAAAGGGCTGGTCGACAATATCTTACGGCAAAGGTACAACATGAACTTTATTAATACCACCACCGAGGTATCGCTAGATTTTGGACAAAAGTTGTGAAATACAAGAATGCTTTAGGTATACGACATACGTACCAACAAAAAGAAAAAAATAGTCCAGAATTTTCCAGACGATTTTTTCTCTATTCACTTTTGTGTACTGACATCTGACATGGTCTGTGGTCTATTCCTCGAACTTTTTATACTCTTTACCTATAATAAAATCAAATGAATTCAGATGGAAAGTCGGATGGCGTATAAATCGGGACTTAGCATCAAAGAATATAACTACATAATTATGTATAACCTGTCTTGGCATTGAATATCTGAACAGAATTAAATCGTCAGTGTAATTTAAAATAGGGTGGTTATTACAGTGAGACGGATTCTTTTAGACAACTTTTTGATACGGTAAGGTAATGCTGTGCATTTCTACATATTTGTACAACACCAAACTGAAGGGGCAGACTGTAGACAATAATAAATTAAGATGACCTGTAAGATAATGCAACTTAGGGCCGTTTGCTGATACGACTCATAAAGATTTAAATTCCACATAAACTCTTATGTGACAGTTTATGCCATACAAAAAGTACCCCATAAGAATTTAAGTAGAACTTAAATCGTTAAGAGTCGTATCAGCAAACGGCCCTTAATGTCAAAGTTAGTGTCGTTGGATGTGAACTTATCAAAAAATACAATGCATCGTGTTTGGGGTTTAAATATAAAAGGGTCAGTTATAAAAAAATTCTCCTTACTTGATGTTTGTCAATCCATGGCCAATCTATGGGGTGTATTGTGTCTAAGCAACTGAAGGAGGATTATTTTTGTAAATTTTTTCTTTCAGATAACCTATACGATACCCCATACGAACAAGTCTGGAAACGATCCGGCTAATAAATGACCCCACTTTTTTTTTATATTAGACGACTGGAAACAGTTCGCGAAGAATAATTATCGTATCTCGGGCAGTAGCGCCGTTTTGTTGAAATAAGATTATTCGCGTATTACTCTATATTCATCTCCATTTACCGTTACTGGATTGTCATTTGCGTCTTCAGATAATTAATTAGGGTCAACGAACCAAATAGAGGTAGGTTAGGTTAGGCTAGGTTGAAGTGGCTGCCGACAAAAGGCCGACACACTTAGACCAATTAGGTCCCTTGTGATACCACATGAATCTATTAAATTTCATCCTACTCGTTGAACCAGTTTGAGCTTCTGATGAGGCAAAGGAGACTACCAATGTCTATGTTTGTTAGATCGTTTAGATCATTGTAGTAGGAGGCTCCCAAATGGAGTTTCCGTTTTCGGGAGAGTGCCGGACAAGTGCAAAGGAAGTGCTGAATGGTTTCCTCCTCCTCTTCGTCCAAGCAGCTTCTACAAAAATCGTTTGAGAGTACGCCAAGCCTTATTGCATGCCTACCTATAAGGCAGTGTCCCGTAATGACACCTATTGTAGCGCCGATATGCCTCCTGTCAAGAGAAATCAAATTCTTAGAACGTTTGAGATCTAGCTTTGGCCAGATCTGTTTTGTCGCTAGACATGTCGTCCACATGTCCACCTAAGGTTTGTTCTTTGGATGGCATCCTGCTTTATTATAAGTTTACACGTAGCGATTGGGATACCTAAAGTACCTTTGTTTGGTACTATAGGTAGTATAGTTCCCAGCTTGGCAAGTTCGTCCGCCTTACAGTTACCCGGAATGTCTCTATGCCCCGGCACCCAGCAGAGGTGAATGTTGAACTGCTCCGACATCTCTCTGAGAGACGTGCGACAGTCTAGGGCTGTATTAGAGTTAATAGAGGCTGATTCCAGGCACTTAATTGCAGCCTGACTATCCGAGAAGATGCGGATATCACGTTTTCTTTTAGCCAGGATAAGACTTCCTTTATTGCCATTATTTCCGCCTGAAAAACGCTACAGTGATCTGGGAGACGGAAGGAGAGACTGAGGTTTAGTCTATCAGAGAAAACACCACCTCCTACACCATCGGACGTTTTCGATCCATCTGTGAAGAATTGAACCGCCTCATCATCAAAGAACGTCCCCTCCTCCCAGAATGACCTATTGGGGATGGAGACTTGGAAGTTTTTATCAAACTGTAGTTGTGGTATGGTGTAGTCGATGTTTTTCGGGAGAGTCTTAAATGTATTTAAGATAGCAGCATGGCCAGTTGGTTTGCTGGTCCACTGTGAAATCGCTTTCAAACGAACTGCTGAAGATGCTGCCGTTTGTTTGCTGAAGATATCGATGGGAGTCAGGTGAAACAGGATGTCAAGTGCAGCAGAAGGTGTGGTGCGAAGCGCTCCACTGATACACAAGCAAGCGGTTCTTTGGACTTTGCCTAGTTTATTCCGATTTGTCGCTTTATCTAAGGCAGTCCACCAGACAGCCACACCGTACGTAAGTATCGGCCTTATGACCGAGATGTATAGCCAGTGGGTGATGCGAGGTTGCAGGCCCCATTTATTTCCTATTGCTTTTTTGCAAGAGAAGAGAGCTATGGTTGCTTTTTTAACTCTTTTCTTGTATGTTAGACTTCCAGCTAAGCTTTCTGTCCAGAATAAGACCCAAGTACTTGGCTTCATTGGAGAAAGTCAGTCTTATGCCATTTATAGATGGAGGGTCAATATGCGGAATTTTGTATTTCCTAGAAAAGAGAACAAGTTCGGTCTTGTGAGGGTTGACGCCCAGCCCACATTGATTCGCCCATTTTACTAGCGTGTGGAGAGCGTGTTGTAGGAGTTCTTTTAAAGTATTTGGATACTTTCCTGACACGGCAATAGCAACATCATCCGCATATGCAATCACTTTGTAGCCCTCCGCTTCCAGGCAAGTCAGCAGTTGATTGACCACTAAGTTCCAGAGAAGGGGAGACAGGACACCACCTTGTGGGGTTCCTCTACTGACAGATCTTCTGGCAGATGCCCCGCTCAGACTAGAGTTGATGATCCGGCTATTGAGCATCAGATTAATCAACTCCCTGAGCGAGGTGTCCACGTTCAGAGCTGACAGTGCTCGCGCGATTGCAGATGCATCAACGTTGTTAAAAGCGCCTTCAATGTCAAGGAATGCAACCATAGTATACTCCTTGTGACGGAGGGAATCCTCGATGGAACATGTCAGCGTATGCAGAGCTGTTTCCACGGATTTACCTTTAGAGTAAGCATGTTGAGCAGTGGATAGAAGTTTCGTATCAATGCTTTTGCGTAGATGGATTTCGATCAGTCGTTCTAGAGTTTTTAGGAGGAATGACGAAAGACTAATAGGCCTGAGGTCCTTTGGACTAACATGAGAGCATTTGCCTGCTTTGGGTATAAAAACCCAAAGCAGGCAAATGCAAATAGAGCTAACAGCTACCACAACAAACCCTGACTCAATGTGTATCTATGCGACTTATGTTGTCTCGGGAACTTCAGGTCCCAGTTGTCTATATGCGATTAATCAAAGTTCCTTCTGCTGAAAACGGTTACAAAACGCACGATAGCATCTATAGACGGGACACTTCTTACATAAATCTGACTATATGAAATTCTCATAATTGAGGAGTTGTGCCGAATTTAAGACACGACTAGTGCACCATTATAGTTGAAATTGGAATAACTGGTGTAGAAGACTAAAAAGAAAATTATTGAAACTTTCATAGTGCACTGTGCACATTTTCTGTTTATGTTATTCTTCTTGAAACCGGAGAACAAAAATTGCTGTGAGAGACACTTATTTGTTTTGAGTGCTACGCGTGTAAAGCAAAAGCAAGCTTGACGCATCATCCCTAGTTCGAGAAGACTTATTTGGCACGAATAAATTGTCCGTAGTTTTCGGAAGCGGAAAAAAATAATCTGCACGTTTCAAGTTCAAAGTATGTATATATGGATATTATGTACCTATAAAAAAAGTATATCTAACTTCTTGATATAACTTGGTGATTATGATTTTATAAAAAATGAGTAACTGCACAGTTTCCGCCTTTCACATAATATGATAGACCAGAATCTTCTGCTATTCTGATTTAACTGTTATTGCGCTATTTTTTTTTTAATTTTTCAGATTTTCTCTAATACTAATAATAAACTGTCATGTTCTAAATTTTGGCAACTTTAACTGCCATTCATAGGAGTTTAAAATGTTATTTTTTTATGTAGGAAGTGCCACTGCCCTCCCTTTTGAAACTATGGCTACTATGTGTCTAAATAATATCGAATAGTGGCTGGTGTATGAGAGGTGCCACTCCCCCTTATCCGAACGCCTATACATACATAGAACTGAGAACACTCTCAGCACATCAGCAGACCTATGGATGTTCGACGTTCTATGGATATAAGATCGGGTAAAGAGTCTCGAAGAGTATAAAAGACAACCAGACAGAAGAGTTGCAAAATCAGATATAACAGATTTTGTATTTAATTTGTACCCTCAGCGGGGTGACAGGTTCAACTTCGGGAAACAAACAAATTACAGGCTGCTAGGTCTTTCTTCAGTGTGCAAGGTGCAACTTCTCGCGTATGTATTACAAACATCCAAAAGTAACCTCTCCAGAAAAAGTTTCCCATTATAGCCGAACTGAGCCACCATTAAAAATGAAAACATAAATAAGCAGCCTTTAATCCACTATGTTTATATAGTGCATTGATAACTTATTCTGACCAAAAAGCATTTCATTTTTGTATATAATTAAATTCGAAACTTTTATAGAAATTTAAAAATTTTCTGAACTTCTTAACAATACACCAATCGCTGCCATTTACAAAGTCAAATAGTACCTATATTTAACGTAATCGTGTAATTCAAAATCATTTGCAGGGTTTTAGTTTTTGAAATTCTCATTCAAATCAATCAAAAGGAAGAGTAATTATTTCTTCTTAAAATTCCGGCTTATCAAAAATGTCTTTCCAGATATGGTTTTGCTGATTAGATTTGCAAATCATACACTCGAAGTCACACAACAATGAAAGTACATTACAGACAGCATTGTTTCAGATATTGAAAAGAATTCGTGAGACAACAGAATGTATTGCGTGCATTATTATCTTATCAGTTGTTCTTTTGCTATTTACAAAACTCTCAACTATAATAATTATCTTATAGTACTGTACCTTCTTGCATTTTTGGTTTTCCTTCAAAGGTCTACACCCCAAACAAATAAGAAGTTATGGTAGTCCCATTCTCACAATCTATATGTACATAGTAAATTCATCATCAAGTACAGATACTCTACAAATAATTACCTAATTCAAATAAAATGCAACATAGGAATGTATAGCCCTATGATAACGTAGCTGATTTGACTTAAAAGCATGAAGAACTATGTGTAAACTATGCGTGATTAATTTTTACTTACAGAGGATTATATAGAAATACAATTACATTGCACCAAAGGAATTTCATTAGTTTGGCAATAATTGATGGGGCGAGATTGATGATTTTATAGAGCAAATTTCCGTAGTCAAGACCATTTGTGGTCTTATGTATGTATAGCATTTATTCGGAGCTCTACTCCTTTTTTAGACCGTACGTTGTCATTTTCGTTACCCTCTACCTCTACATCCAGGGGCATAGCGACGGTTCGAGCCTTGGGGGGTTTCTTTCATTGAAATGCCGACTTATTTCAGGAACTTGCCGACTGTATAGAAATCATAAAAATCGGCCTAGCGGTTATCGAGTTATATCTAACGTCATCGAATTTCACCCTATCATAGAATTTGTTTTTTTTTTTTTGTATGGGAGGTCCCACGCCCCTTTGTCCAATTTTGACCAATTTTCACAGGAAATATCCCGTGCCAATACCTAAGATCTCCTGTAAATTTGAGCTCAATCGATTCGGTGGTCATGACAGCGACTAACTATCTACGAACGACCGAATATTCGCAAGTTTTGACAGTCTGTTCACATGAACACTTTTCTAGGTCGCGGCAATTCGTGAATTTCAGTCATCAGCTGTATTAAGAAAACAAGTTTATAAACAGTTTAAATAACGAAATTTGGTTTTTCAAACTATTTGCTGAGAACGAAAACACCCTTGCCGCGAATGGTCAAAGTTCGTCCACATCAATAAGTTGAGTTCCACAAACTAGCGATAGCGAATAACATTTTCCTTCGAATTTAACCTCAAATTAGAAATGCTGCCCGGTCTTTTTAAAATCGAATCGAAACCTGCTAAATGTTAAGGATTTCAGTCGGCAAATTCACCGATGCCGACCGTCCTTTTTCAAATCGAATTTAAACTCGCTAAATTTTAAGGATTTCAGTCGGCAAATTCAACGATGCCGACCGTCCTTTTTAAAATCGAATCGGAACTAGCTAAATTTTGAGGATTTTAGTCGGCAAATTCGCCGATGCCGACCGTCGAATCTAAAAAAATTTAATCTACTCGCAAAATTTTAAGGATTTCAGTCGCCAAATTCACCGATGCCGACTGACCTTTTTCAAATCGAATCGAAACTCGCAACATTTTAAGGATTTGAGTCGGCAAATTCACCGATGCCGACCGTCGAATCTAAAAAAAAAATCGAATCTACTCGCAAAATTTTAAGGATTTCAGTCGGCAAATTCACCGATGCCGACCGTCCTTTTTCAAATCGAATCGAACCTAATTTTTGAAAATTTTTGTCTTGCCGACTCTTGAAAAGCGGTGTCGCACCCCCCACGCCCCCCTTCGCTACGCCCCTGTCTACATCACAGTGTACAGGTAGGTACTCAACATAGACTGAAGACGTTCTGCGCCCATAATGCACTGAGTATTGTGCGGCTATTCCTGATCAATAAATCCCCTATATTGTTCTTAATCGTAAAGTTCCCGCTGTCCTCTTGCAAATGAAGAGAGCAATGTGAGACAAGATATATTCCGCCACTCAAGAGGAAAAGCTCCACTCTAGCTTAAATAATTTGAAAGGTGGCATCTCATTGTGTATTTACTGGTAAAGAGCATTAATCTAAAAAGGCAGCCAGGTCAGATTCCTTATGGAGAACCAATTAATTAAGTCTCAATAATAATAAAATTGTCCATGAATATACGCCCTATTTTTAAATTAGGCAAATGCAGATTAGCGAAACCCTATACAGCATTATTTTCCTATAGCAAAAGTGTGTACCAATTTTCATTAAAAAATCTAAAGATAAATAACATCATAAACCTTTTCCGATTTTTTTTTGTAGCCATATAAGTTTTGGAAAATAATTTTCTTATGGTTGACAAACAGTGAGCGTCAAAAGTGAGTATAAACACCGGTGCTTCTTTGAGTTATCTTTAGGGTCTGGAAACAGGTCTAAAAAACAACAATCTGTAAAAAGTTTGATTACGAAATAAGAATAATTAAACATAATTTCATGTCAACAGTAAAAAATACTTTATAAATATATAAAAAAAAAAATTGTATCCAAACTACAAAGGACGCTCAAACTTGGCATTTCGAGGACATTAACGAATATCAAAAAATAAAGCAGTCTACCCTGCTCTTCAACATTGCACAATAAAACTTACGATTCTATCTTTTGTTTATTTTCTTATAAAAGGTTTCTAAGAATACCATAGTCTCCCGAGCCAATTACCACCGGCGCGGCGGCGGCTTCCACGCCGTATAAAAAACTGTCAATAAACAAAGTAATGTAAATTTTAGTATTCATTTTTTTAAAAATAAAAATCGATCATTTTGATCTATGGTACAGTTGAATTGTTTTTCCAATACAATCAGCTTGTCTTTTCTTCTTTAAGATTTTGTCGAAATGTTTATCTAAATAAAGGGTGTTTTTTTTTAGAGGTTTTGTATTTAAACTGGCAGCACTGTTTCTACAGATTCTCAATTTGACAGTTGAAAGTTGATTTGTGTTTAGTAGATATGTTTTGCCATTTATATATTAACGCTAGACCTGTAAAATACTGCAATTTTAGTATTGCATTCGCTGAAGTCGCAGTTATTTGATTGCTTATTACTATTTCAGCAAAATACTTCACTTAAGTTATTTGACTTCAAAATCCAAATCCCAGTATTTTTTGAAGTCTTAAGTAATGCCATCAACTGAAGCAGTCAAATGACTTGAAGTCAAAAGACTGCAATCATTTTTGAATGCTTGAATTCTTTGAAGATTTCTTTTTGAAATTTTTTTTATTCTTTGCATTATTTTAGTCATTTGAATGCATTCAATGTTTTGAAGTCTTTTGACTGCTTGACGTATTTTTATTGATTTGAAGTATTTTTTTTAAGAAATTAAGTATTCGATTGCATTTTGGAAGCGCGACAAAGCAACTCGTATTAGATTCGCCTAAGGATAACTTGTCAAATAAGACTCTATGCCAGAAGCCTTTGAGACGTTGTTAGCCATATGTTGCGCCGATTAGTGGGTTTGTTTTCCATAATCGGTGGCCTTCTACTTACTTAATTATATCGGGCTCCCGACACGTGAAGAATCTCTGCCTGAGACACTGCAGCCTTCCATCCTCTATGATCCCGGGCACGCTGCTTCCAGTTGTAAAAACCAAGCGCTCTGGTATCCGCGATGGCTTGGTTCTTGAAACGGAGGTTCGGTCTGCCTTCTTGAACCTGGGCGTTGGGATTTGAAGATCCTCTTAGCTGGAGCATGGAGTCCATTCGGTGGCCTTCCAGATAGTTGATTATTTCCATATTCTTATACAACATTTTGCATTAACTTGGATACCTATGATTTGAACTAGCGCTATTGGATGATAGTTTTTTAGGCTTTAGGCAACAACGCTCAAATCGATTTGGAAATAGCGCCCAACATAATTCATAACACCGAAAAATAAACAACAGGATAAAAATAAAGCCCAAAGAGCATTTTCGTTTGTACCAAGCATTTCATGCTTCTTTTTTTTCAAGTCGGTTGAATGCGAACGGTCTTTCAGTAGAAAGGAAGTTATTTGGGAGCAAAACATGGTTGTAGATACTCGTATTAAGTTTTCCATTATTTTATTGTCAACATTATCGTGATTTTGAATATAAAATTTTCGAGTTGGTTTTTTTTAATCATATTTAAAATCTCACTGCTTGTGACGCCGATTAACCCAAATGAATTTGTGAAACTGGTAAAAACCAATACAATAAAAATATTTGTCTATAATTATCTTTTCATGAAATGGCACAAAAAAAAAAAAAAAAAAAAATAGTATAGTATCATAAAGCTATACTAATGTACTTCATACGGCACAATGGAGCTGGAATGTGGTTATCCTGTTCTGGCAATTAACATTTTTTAACAAGTACGTATATTGTGTTATTAATTAACCTGGTGCACTGGATTCCAGGAAATGCACTGTCATGCTGATACGCCATTGCACTTCTGGGCATTCATTGCTCTTATAGCCTCTTTAAAAGTTGACCTACAGTACAGTTTTCGCCGAGACGTACAGGGCAGCAAATCTATTACTACTGCAATCAAAACTATAACAACAAATACCTCTTAGCAGATGAATAAACAGAAGAATAGATAAACGTTAACAATTAACAAAAATTACAATAAAAACGACAGCTATCAGCTCCGAAAGATGGCCGGTATAACCCCTTAGCGTGTTCAAGTGTTGAATTAATTTACAGTTCCGAAAGCATACCCATTTTCTTGTCTGATCTATTTTCATAAGTAGGTACGCACAACAAGATCTTCACACGAAACCACTACATGCGGATCACTAATTAACTCTCATAAAAGCCTGAGGATATTACTTGTTCTCGCGAGTACGTCAGCCAGATATATTCATACATATTCATACATCCTCATCTCATCTAGTTTAAATTATTCATAGTTTGCCAATGACGCATGTAGATATCGTATATACAAAACTAAAGACCGACTTTTACTTTCTTTCAAATTGTGAAGAAAGGTTTTCACTTCTTCATTGTAAAAAAAAACAAAAAAAAAAGTATAGCGGAAGACATAAATTAGAATTTAAGATATATAACTATGTATGATCTATTAAACTTAATTCAATTTGGAGAGATTTCAGAGAAATGTATCTTTAAAAAAAAATTATATGAATAATTCAGCGCCGAAATGCCGCATCCGCTAATATTCTGTTTCACAGAATCTTGCTTATTTTACATGCAAAACGCAAAAGTAAAAATTCACGAATTTCTTGTTTACAGCTGCAGCGATTCAGCTCCAGGTTTTAGAGAAGCTTAACCGGATTTGTAAAAAAAAACCGGCATCCGGCCCCATTTCTTCAATCTGCAAAAGGTCATCCACTTGAAATCTGAACCAAAACTTCAAACTCATTTACCTACTTATACTAAAAATCTATACGTTTTAAAGCTGGCGTCATCAATTCAAATAAAACTTATTAAGTTTATTAGCATCTTAATGACATTTGCAGATTTGCGTTATGTTGTAATTGTAATTAATTAAATACACTAGCAGCTACATCTTTCCTTGTGGCTTACTGCTGTTGGTTCTTAACCAACTTCAACCGTATTACTAAGAATGTTGTATTACTCATATCCGTTCGTTTTGACGGGTTTTTATTTCCACTTATTATATGTTTACCATTGATAATGAAATGTTAATAAACATTTTTTTTAAACTCAAATAATCGCCAAGTATGCGCGCTGATTCACCTTTTGTTCTTATTATTCTTTCAGGTGTATGACAGCAATTCAATGACGTTTGTTGAAAATGAGCGTATGGATACAAACTCAGATCACAGATTTTCTCCGAAATCTAAACTACCCAATGATGGGGATCAAAGTCAGCTGTACAAGCCGAGAACCAGCAGCGCAGTGCTGGCAGAACATCTGAGAGCACAGCAATCGGCAACTCCTAATCTTAGTGCTAAGCATTTTAAGTCGAATCGCGCTAGTGGTCGCCTGCGTCCATCTTCTGATGAATCGAATAGTATTCGGAACTCGGGAAAACACTTTAACCACGCGCACAGGTCCGGCGAGGGTAGTATTTATATTATAAGTGGAAAGAACAGCAATTCATCCACAATGGAGCGAAAAAATCATATGGTTGCACAAAATACTGCCAGCTATTCGTCAGCGACCGGGATGTCATCTGTGTCATCGGCAAACGGCATCGGTAGCGAAAGTAGTCATACCACAAACGATGTGATATCGGAATGCCAAAGCAACTACGCGGGTAACGAGGTGGCCAATGGAGATTTTCATTTTGTAACAGCGGCCGATTCTTCATCGCCATCAAAAAATCTATCGAATAGTGGAAGCTTTAATCTAAAGAGTGGCTCAACTGTAAAACTACTACCAGCAGGAGATGAAGATTCAAACACACAGGTGAGTGTTTTCTTTTTTTCGTTTACCAAAAGTGTGGTTAGCCAATAGGAAATATTTATGGGAAAGTTAAATCTATTACAAGAGGTCTTTGGTAGTGCGCATTTGGACGAAAGATGTCGCGAATTTTTTAGATAAATTGAAGTGACTACATGGTTGTATGGCTATATAGGTTCTACTCGTAGAATGTTGACAAAGTGTCAGTTTTATACGTTTCCCTAATCGTTTCTTGTTAATAAAGGGTGATTTTTTTGCTGTTTGGTCTTTCAGCTTGATTTTTTTTGACAGTTCACGAGTGATTCGTGTCACTTGTCAAAGTAAAATATGCTCAGTTTTCAGTTAGCATAGCCATAAGCCATTTCACTATAGATAGACTTACGACCGAACAACGTTTGCAAATCATTGCATTTTATTACCAAAAATCGTGCTCAGTAAAAATAATCTGGGTGATCACAGAATCCGTCGTATTCGGAATTTTGCTACGAACCCCGAAAGAACTATCACAGAATCCGTCGTAGTGGACATTTTTGCTACGAATTTAATCCGTCGTAGTGGAAATTTAATTCGTAGCAAAAATTCCCACTAGAACAAATGCATGCCTTTGGGATAGACGCGTCTCTACTTCAATGGATTAGAAATTACGTTTTTGACCGTTCAATTGAAGTTGTATTGGCTGGTTTTCCCCAAGGCTCTGTTTTGTCTCCGACACTCTTTCTCATATTTACTAATTATATCTTGCCTGCCACTTCTAATCCAATACATTATTTCGCTGATGATAGCGCCCTCAGTTTTTCATTAAATGATTCACGTGGAACTGAACAGCATTATAAAATTATAAAATGGGGTACAACAAATAGAGTGGAATTAAATGTTTACAAAACACAATGGGGCATATTCATAGTCATACTATAAACCCGAGTCTAACTGAACTCGATTCTAAAGTTAACCCACACGTAAAACACGACTGCTATTCATAAAGAACTTGCCAGCTCTGTTTAATTAGATCCGCGTCTAACGTGTAATCTACTACAAATCTATTACAATATACTGACTTTCTGAACACAAAATGTCGATGAATTTGACTTGTAATTTTTATTTTGTTGTTGTTCTGCTGTTTTGTAAAGAAAAAAGGATGAGTCATGACCATGAGCGGCAAAAAAAAGTGTTCAAAGAGCGAGAGAACGGAATTGGCCAGAAGCAGGAACAAAACAAGATGATCAAAGAAATGCCATTAAAATAATTTCCAAAAAAAAAACAAAACAGACATCACAATATTTAATTATTATCCATCAGTGAGAAAAGCAAAAGCATTGCAAAATTCTTAAATCTTTTTCGTTCACTTGGTTTTGACGTTTATAGTTAAAAACAACTTAAACATACGTTTTGTCGTGATTAATATTATACTCCAGTTTATCGTTTAGAAATGGGTTTAAATTGTCTATGAATTACATAAACTCCGGTTTAGTTTAGGTATTACATAGTAATAGCTTATCAAAGATCTATGAATATGCACCAATGATGCCTTCTATCGTTAAAGCGAACCCTGAACCTAGCCATTATCCATGAATGGCTCTTGCATTGAGGAAACCGAAAGACTTTCCATACTTGGTAGGTGTGTCAACGACAAACTCCGTTGGAAGTCGACATTGATGAAGTCGCCAAAAACGCAGCGATATGTCTAGGTTTCTTAAGCAAGAAGTGCTTCACATCCTCTGATTTAGCTTCAATTTACAAAACCTTTATTCGGCATAAACTTGAGTCCAGCGCTCATGTCTGGTCAAGTGCACCAAAACTACATTACACCTACTGGTGTTTCAGGAAAACACCTCAATACCTGAAAGGAACTCCTATAATATACTTCTAACGAGACTTAAAAACTATCTTAGCGAAATGGAGGTGCAGTTCATATGAATTCACCTCTGAGTAGGGACATTTAAGAGAATTGTAACTCTGACGAACTATAGTCTTCACTACCTAAAGGTAGAGGTACCTTAGGTAATCATATCGGTACATTCCAATTCATTGTAAAGCTAAATGCTATCGAAAGAACAACATGCCTAGACTATAGCGACACAATAGTTTTGGCCAAAGCTGGAACTAAAACGCTCTCGACAGACTGCATTATCGTTACAATATTAATGTCATCACAGCTGGCACTGCCATAGGGCAAGCATGGAAAAAGGGTTGGCGTAGGTATACATACTCAAATAATCTTTTAAAAAAATCTTTTTATACCTCTAAGCATGCCAAAAATTCACCCAAAAAGAAAAACTTCATCTTGACTACAACGTAACAACTTAAATGATTTAACAAATACGGCTATTACGAGTCTCTTATAGGCTACATTAGAACTGATTCACCGAGTAGGACAAAACACTTTTTCCTAAACTAACGTAGTATCACAAGCAGTGTTGCCAGAATTTTAAAAATCAAAATGCTAAATAGGATACAAAAAAATGCTAAAATGTATGAAGCTAAATAAAAAAAAATGCTAAACGAAAAAAATATACTTTTATCAGTCTTTTAAACAAATTTCATACGAATTCTTCTAAGTACAGAAATAATTTAAAAGGTGTAGGACTGTAGGTACCTAATAAATTTTCAATTGTGAAAATTTAAAGGATTTCATAAATCTTTCTATTTTATGAGAAAAAGAGCAACCAGTTTTTATTAAATTATAGAAAAAGAAGTTGTTAGGTATATACCTACAAAGAAAATTGAAAGAATAAAATGAGATACTTCAGCGTAACGAACAAATTATTTCAAGTTACGAAAAACACATCACCAGAGGGTAGATATTAGTTAGGTAGGATAGAAGATTTTATTGAAGAACTGCATAAGCATAAAACTTTAACACCTAGACAAAGCGAACGAGTTTTCCCAGCAAAAAACATGAAGGCATGTTTTTTCCAACCTACTTTAAATGAACAAAGAGTGACTTTTTTAAAGAAACGAGTCCGTTCCAAAATTTCACGTAGGTATTCCTGTTTACCACCAGAACCATATTGTTCTCCAATTCGTATAAACTTTCACTATAATGTTCGCCTGTTTTTTATTCGGTTGGGGATTAGCAATTGCCAGCAAGTCCTCCATAGAAATTTGCCGCAGCGTCAACCATTTCAGACAATACATGACATCGTCTTGAATTCCCAATCCCTAGAGCATAGATGAACTCTCTGCGAACGAAATGTTAATCGCCTTGTTAGGTTACTACAAACTTTAAGTTTTGACCACAAAACACGAATACGATACAAATACAAGCGATCAATCCACTTTTCATACACTGTCACTGCATTCACATTTCGCATCCCAATAATGGTAGAATCCCTCGGAAAATGGTAGAAAAATGAGTAGGTACTTATTGCACTACACTTCATCTCAGCATAGGATGGCTTGGAACAAACATTTCAATGAAAAGAAAACACAAAAATTAAGAATGAGAAAAATTTAAGAAAATGCTAAAAAGGCATTTAGCATTTTTCTTTTTTAAAAAAATGCTTTCAAATCTGCTAAAATGCTAGATCTAGCATTAAAAATGCCAGAATGGTATCACTGATCACAAGGGATCTTAAAATTGTGTGTCGGCTCTTGCTGACAGCCCCTTCAACCTAACTTCATATTTTCTCGAAAATTGAAACTTTGTTTAAAACATTTATATAATAAACTAAGACTTCGGAAGACATGAAAATCATTAAAATAGTTGCAAAACAGATACCTATAAGTTTTGGAAACAGACTTCAAAACCGTTTTTGATCAACCATTCTTAAGGTTAGGTTAGGTTTGTGGGATGGCGAGGAGTACTCCGTGCCACACTCAGGTCAATACTCACTAATACATCAATACATACAAACCATCCTGATGATTTGACGAAGTTCATTATCTTGTCTATTGATGTGCTGGAAAGCTCGTCTAGGTCGTGGAGGAAGTGACTCCCTAGGAATTTACACCTGGTGTTGGAGACCTAGACAGTGACATAGGAATTGGGTTGTGCCTCATCACCGAAGTCTCTAAAAAGTTTTTCTTCCGTTAAGCCCATTTTCTTCATGTGGTACCGCAGAGTATTGTTTTATTGTGCCCCGTTATGATTCCTATGAGGGTCGACAGGGTTTTCCTATCCTTCCATATTATACACTCAGAGAAAAAAATAGTTATTTTTGACTATTTTTTAACTATTTTCATAGTAAAAATCGGGAACACTATTTTAAATAGTTAAAAAATAGTTATTTATGACTATTTTCATTGTCATTTAATAACTTTTGTAAAATTACCTTCTTAATGGTTAATATTACTAGTTACAATAGTTATTTTTAACTATTTTATTGTCAGTTGATGTTTTTTTCAAAACTAACTATTCAATAGTCAAATTTAGCTATTCAATAGTAAAATCAACTATTCAATAGTCAATGTTATTAATAATAATAGTAATTTGTGACTATTTTGATTTTCATTTGATATTTTTTTCAGAATCAACTTTTTAATAATCACTATAACTATTTAAGCAGCAACATATACCTATTGTGCATAGTTAAATTTCACTTTATCGAATAGTCGTTGAATGACTATTAATATGGCCATCTTCAGTAGGTACCTGTCTCACGTTTTGTAAATGCTTACCTGATAGTTTTTTACTTGCCGCGTATACAAGAAGAATAATTAGTTTCCTGAAAATTCTTCAAAAAATCAACAACAACAAAATTTTTCTCAAAAAATTGCAATTGACATTTTATTATACCTTATATAAGAATTTAAAACAAAAATTTACAAATAATATAAACAAACAATTAGAAATATTTAAGTCTTATTAACTTTTTGTTCGTTACAAAATGAAGGTGAAGTGGTGGGGAATTAATTTCTTAAAAATTAAAGGTTAGCCCCAAGTTAAATTTATCTTATTTGATACAAAACCAAAAAAACATTTACTTACACAATCTGTGGCACATGTTGAGCTCAAACTTCAGGAACTTGAGGGCGATGATGGCCTTATATTTGCGGAAGAACCACTTCTTATGTTTCCCTCCACTGTAGTAGCGCTAGCTGCCGAATGCACTAGAAATCCCTGGTAAAGTAAAACAAATGTAACATAAATTAAGTTAACAGAGTTACCTCAGATTTTTTCAGATTAACAGATTTCCCCGCAATCGGACGTACAATCCGTCCGATTTCTTGTCACTTCCCACAATTTATCTTAGATCGTCGTTGTCTAAAAATTTTAAAATATTAAAATCGAGGCTCAGATCTTTAAAAAAAATATTGTTTTAGAACAACATAAAAACACAATCGCTTCGGCGGCGTGAAATAAAGCCAAAGCTAGCTTCACATTGAAAAGTTAAGCTCATTGGCCATTTTGTATTAGAAAAAAACGACTACAATTGAAAAAATATTTCGGTATTGCCTTATATAAAATGGTGGCAAAGCTTTACTTCTGTCCCACACAAAAATGTAGGAGCTTGCTATGATAAAAACTTACCAAAAAAATGTTAATAGAGAATTTCCAGATCCCAATTCTGTAAAATAGAATACAGCTTGCCGTCCTCGATTGTCTCACAGGTACCTATCATTTTTGTCTGGAAAATATTTTCACTTTGGTTTTTTAAACGTATTTCATCTCCTTCACTGTCGACAAATTGAACTTGAACTTTTTCTCCACAGGCGTCGAGCACTTCTAGATTTAAAGTTTCACAAATATAATTAGAATCGTGTTTGTTATTCCATTTGTTTTTTGTAAATTATTTACCACTTATTTTTTGCAAACAACTTTTCCAAAAGGACACTCAGCACAGAATGATCGTCATGTAACAAAGAACTCCACGCGCAAGCGAAACTACTTCGACATAGTCATTTGCAACTAATGTTGTTACTACACATAGTTATTTTTAACTATGTGGTAGTCGTTGTGAATTAAATTAAATTAAATACTACTATTTCATAGTAGGAAGTTATTATAGAATAGTCAGAATTGATTGTTAATTCTTATTTTGAAGAAACTGTTCAATAACTATGCTTTAATATCAAAATAGTCACAATTAACTATCTTGTATAGTCACTAAATAAAATGATTGATTTTTAACTATTTTTTAACAATTTTGTAACTATGTTCAATTTATTTTTGTGCATAAATAGTCATTCGACAAATTTCATTGGATTTCATAGAGTGACTATGGCAATAGTTACAAAAGTAACTATTTTTTTCTCTGAGTGTACTGTCGGTTCTGGTTTCGTTAAGGACGACCATAGTCTTCTTGTGGTATTACAAGTGTTTAAGGTGGCCCATTGTTCGCATCTCTTGTGGCTTTTTCCCCGGCTTCAAGCTTGAGTGTGCAAGGCGGGATGTACACAGAGGAATAAGCTTTTCTGAAACAGCTGTCGAACCTTTTCTTGATAATTCGCCTGTTTCCTCATTGCCTGGAATGCCTTCATGTCCGGAACCCAGCAGAGCGATATAGCTTGTGCTGTGTACCAAGAGCCTTGAGTTCTTCGCGACAGCACTTCACAAGCTTCGATTTTATTTCTGGTGCAGTTATAGCTTTTATTGCTGCCTGGCTTTTGATAAAGAAGGTAATACCTCCAGGTGGTATTGTCCTTACCACAGACTCACGGGCTGCTGTTTTCACTGCCAGGACCTCTGTTTGGAAGACGCTAATATGGTCGGGGAGGAATATCGATTTTGATATATCCAGCGATTCGGAAAAAATACCTAACCCTACCCCAGTGTATTGTATTGCTTATTGACTTGAAGATCTCGTCATTATAATGACGAATTTGTACAGTCACCAGACGATGTTATTCCCTAGCTACATCATTTACGGTTTATTAAAACTTTCTAATAGTGTTTCGTCTACTTACTGTTTTTGCTAATTGTGTACGGTCCGAGTCAATTATTTCTAGAAACGATTATCTAAAAAACATCCATGGATATGGTTACACAATCCGTGGTAATGAAACTCAATGCATTGCAAAACAGCGATTAATGTTTTTATAATTGTTCAGGCTCGCGTCTTCGTAATAAAATCATTATTGTTTCCGGAAAACACGAACTTCAATCCACTCTACTCGTATCTATCCACAACATAATATTTCATTGCATTGATTGTATCCGTCTCGTCGTTCATCAACGACACCATGAGTAGCCAATTGATACTATGCACAGTTATGGTTTATTCATAGCGAGTGGTTTCTGTGGTTAAAATACTTGCGTTGCATTCTGTTATATGGAACCTAATGCAATATGACTTGCGTCTTTCGCACCAAGTGCTTGTGGATAAACATATAAATTATCCGGAAGAGGTATTCATATTACTTTAACCAAACCGCTGCCAGTGAATTTGTCTTTGATGTGACCTTGCCGTCAGGGGTGAATGACACACATACATATAAATATAATTGGTAGTTCCATGGAGCATTGCAATCAATATTTGTCGTCCAGGCAATCCATTAAGACAGATTATCACATGATTCCGCATAATCATATTCAACAGCAATTTCAACTCCGGCCGAACAATGGAATAATGGGCGCACTCTTGCGCTTACTTAGGCCAGAGATCCACAAGTGAGATTCGCACCCACGCCAATTCGCACGGTTTTTATTGCAATTGTGAAATAATGCGGAAAAGTGCGCTTGCTTTGTTGCTATACAGTGTGGCTGCTTGGCTTTCAGCCAAGCATTGTAATGCAATGTAAATTGGAACCTTCCCGAAATCACTTTAATCTTGAGCAAGTATCACAACAGAATCGCTGTAATCTCATAGGAATCAAGATCTCTTCTCTATAAAATGAGTGTAAGTATACTTTGTCGAGATAAGGACAGGATGGTGACTATTATATACCCACGGGATGTGAGTATTTTTTTTTCCATTCATAAAGTGACAAAATTAAGTCGATATATGAGTTTGTGGTAAAGTTGTTTGTTTCTTGCTCTAGAATTAAACTCGTTTTACAAAGTAAAGCTTTCAGTTGAGTAATTCACTTGTAATTTGCATTTTTTATTATGCCTCCGTTTTTCACAGATGTAATATGGGAATGGGCTTGATTAATGAGTTGACAGATAGGTCAATTTAATTATTATCAATTTAAATATTGACTAATACTGCAACGGTTATGCGGTACAAATGCGTGCTGCAAGCTACAAGAAAAATACAATACCTACAACAAAAAAGGTTAGCAATAATAAATGCGGGTTAATGGAGGGGATTGTAATCGCTGACAATAATTGTAATTATGTATATCTGAATTAGTTTCACAGACTGAAAAAGAAACTGAAACCGATGTCTGCCAATAGTCACTCATTTAGGGATCCTTTATGTGTTATCCATTACAGTTAAGCGCTGTCGTAGATTTAGTTTGATTTGAATATAATAAAATGTGCAAGAGAAATAACATTTTATGATCTTTTATTACATATTTGATCTTGCATAGCAATATTTTGCCTTGATTCTTTTTTTCTATTTTCACCCACATACTTGAAAAGGTCAACAAAGCGACTATTCTTAATATTGGTAGTCAATAGAATCAGTTAAATTTAAATGCTAAATTTTTGTAGCCGATAGCTAACTGTGTTCCATATAAGGATCTATATAACGACGTGTCAGTTTTTTGGTGCTAATAATAACTAATAAAATAAAAAAACAAAGAAGAAACTTTAACAATACGGTTCGAAAAGCAACCGATTAGCCTGCAGAATCTAAGTAGCTTTGTATACAGTGGTGGAACACTAATTAGAAACAAATACATTTTTTTGAGGATTTAATTACCGCTGGTTTATTTATCAACAATTTCGATACGTCCTTAGTAAACATAAATAATAGCATATTAATAGTAATAAAAATGGGAATCAAATACAGAAATAAAGAGGAAATAGAAACAAATTAAAAAAAAAGAGCAGAAGGTATGTTTTTGTGTGGAATTATAATTAGAAACAAAAAATGTAATTATAATTTAAATTCAAAAATAAATATAAAAAATTAAGTTTTTGAGTCCAACTCTTAATAATTATAAAATTTGACCAATATTTTGTGGGATATCCACTATTTGCAATGACAGCAGCACATCGGTTTGGTAAAATGGCTACCAACTTTTGACATCTCTTAACGGGGATATTTCTCCAAGCTTGTTCAATGTTTCTGAACAATACGCGAATTTTTTTCGATGTTTTCGTTCCCAAACTTCTTTCCAGATCAGCCAACAAATTCTCAATTGGATTGAGGTCGGGACTTTGCGCTGGCCATCTCAAAACATCTATTTTTTCTTCCGGAAACCAACTCTTCACAAGCCGTGAAGTGAGCTTAGGATGATTGTTTTGTTGGAAAATTTAAGATACTTGCAAATGGTCAAAGCATATGGCTCCATAACATTTGCTAGTATATCCTTATACACATGCTGATCCATTCGTCCAGCAACACGCAAAATAGGACCAACACCGCGCCAGGAAAAGGCTCCCCAACCATCACATTTTCACCACCACGCTTGAACATTTTTATGGTGTACTTTGGGTTGAGTTCCTGATTTTTTGACGCCTTACACATTTTTTTCTATTGGATCCAAACATATTAAATTTTGATTCATCACTCCAAAGCACTTTTTTGAGAAAGAGAGGGGTTTAAGTGCATATTCCTTCGAAAATTCCAACCGACATTTAACATTTTTTTTGAAACGTGTGGCTTTTTACGTGTGATGCACCCCCGCAGACCTGCTTCTAATAGTCGGTTCCTGACGGTTTTGGATGTGATTTCCTGACTTAGTTGTCCCGATACATTTGACAGAATTTCTTTACTGGTAAGAAAAGGATGTGTCCTACTCTTTTGGGGTTTTCTATACTAACTGTATCATTGAAAACATTTATTGCGCCATAGACCATCTTTTTGGATTTTCTTAGTTCCGGTGTGCAGCTCTTGTTTTTTCCCATTATTAAATAATATTACTAAGACGTATTAACAGGAAAAATATGCAGAGTCAAACTTATACAGTAATAAAAACAAATTATTCAAAATAACAACGGCACTTAACCAGCCCATATATATTGTATGAAACTTGTGTAAACAAAGACACAATGACAACTCCATGTTAATTTTTTCATTTTTTCTAATTAGGCTTCCAGCACTGTAGCTCACTTAGACTATTTTTTTGTAAATATTCAAAGAAGTAGCTTCCAAGAAATTGTCTACAGTTACAGTTTCATACATTACCGCATTCGCACAGTATACTTCATCTGTGCGAATGCATCTTTGCATAGGTAAGTCATCCCAGATATCCGTATCCGTCAGTCCTGAGTCTATTGGCAAATTTCCTCAGAAGATGTAGTATCCTGATAAGATTCTAAATAATTTCCGGAGTTGCCCATGTTAAAATTAAAAAGTTTCCTAAATTATTTGCTAAAAGTCGTATACATGCCAAGGTTGGCCCATCATCTCAATTCGGTAACCTCTATGAGTTGATTTTCTTCACCCCCCCCCCCCCCCCCATCAACTTGTTAATTTTTCCCACTAGGACTATCAGTGCAAAACACAGTCTTAATTGGTTTAAATTGCATAATGTCTAGTGATTTAGAATATAGACCATACTGCGACAGCTAATCACTATTTTTTAATTGATGTCGTTAAATTTCAGTGCATTTAGTACAAAAATTCTGATTGGAATACACTGCTTAAGGTATACACTAATATCCGATTTCAGACGGCGAGCTTAAGTTTCGATCCAAGGATAAACTCCCTATTAACACAAATTTGGTTTCCACAGGGCAGGTTTAACGATAAACTTCACTTAAATAGTGCCTTAAGTTAAGCCACCAACTTCTGTGGCTTAAGTATCAATCCAGGCACTAAACCGGCACAAGTGTCTTCGTGTCCACGTTAAAGAGAGGCAGCGCGATTATGATTGCGACTTCGTAGTCAGCAACATACTCGATCAAAAACCAAATCCGTCCATCCGTTTTCCTTGCAACCACTGAAAGCACACAGGATAGTCCCTCGATAATCGTAACATCAGAACTGATTAAATCTTGGGTACGAAATTTTAACTGAAATCATAGTATCATTTCTCTCATACTCGATCTAAACTGCATAAACAATTATTGTCCTGTTAGAAATCTATTGAATTTAGACAGTGAACCAATTGAAACTGTCAATAAAATTAAAATGACCAGCATATGAAATCATCTTTCAGGAAATTTAAAGTCAAGGAATTGCTAATTTGATGTGTTGGTTGTTCTTAAATGTTTGATTGCGACATTTTTTTTTAGGAAACCAATACCTTCCCCTGTAATCAGTACAAGTGAAAATCCCATACAATTAGTAATAAACACAATAAACAATAAGCGATGAATAATAACAATGAGTCGAATTTGACACAAATATACCCACACAATTGCCCCTACAAAAACCATCTATTTTGTGGATCGTAGACGGATTTTTCGCGAGTTTGACCAACCAAGTTTTCAAATTTCGAACTACTTTTTATTACAAAACTACTTCTTAGATTTTTTGTATTACTTTTCGCATCTCTAGCTACAGAATTAAATCTGTACATGTCCTACACTATGCAATCATCTTGTAGGTTAATCCGTCGCCTGAGCGCATGTTTTCAAATATTACTAGCATACTCTTAGGTGTTGGAAAAGTAACGAACAAATTTTACTGTGGTAATTTAGGTGCTAAATAACTCCCTGAAGAGTATGCATTTATGCGACGACCAGTTTTTCATACCATTTTGCATACTTCAAGGCTTAATTGTGGTGCTAAATTAGAGTTTCAATTGTATTGTTTTCCAATTGTATTAGAATGGTATTAGAATTGAATTGAAAATTGTTGTTGTAACAAAAAGGTTGAGCTACTCTTTTCAATCGCAATTTATCATCACGTTGGTATAAAAAATTCAAATTGTTTTGGCTTGTCACTTTCAAATTCGAAACGCATAAATTATTAACAATGAAAAGAAAAACAACAAAAATTCATTTCTTAGCCAATTAGATTTGAATCTAAATTGATTTCATTAGATTTTGGAATAGGTATAAATTGTATCGGTTCACTTACCTTTGGCCGACAGTAATGAATGTGATAAAAGTCGATTTGAAATTGAGATTTGACTTATTTTTATGCCAATTAAAAAATTGGCAAGTGGAAATAGCTGAATTGTCAAACAAAATGACACTTTGTCTATAATTGACAGTCAAACTTTGTCAATCAACCGTGTGGGAAACCCACCTTAAATCTGTAGTATTGTAGTGGCACCTAAAACGGGTAACAGTACATATCGTGATGTTTAAATTCGGAAATTTATTGTAGGAAACTTCAGGCCATTATTGATTTATAATACCGAGATCTAAAAATATATTCCTGTACATTTATGTGTTCCTAAAGATCCACCTATGTTTAAAATTTCCCCAAAAGAAAGAAATTCCTCTGTTGCATTGCTGCTGTGTAACGCGTAGATCGTATAAGGAACATGCGCGAGGTACTCAATCTCGAACTGCTACTTCTCTGGACTAAGCGGTCCATGATTCGGTGGATAGGTGACCTGCACAAGTGGAAGGGGACATCAAACCAACTTGGAATGCGCAACTGGAGGCAGTTAGCTAAAGACCGAGCTGACTATAGAGGCGTAGGTACTGGTTGATGTCCAGGTCCACCCCGAACTGTACCGCCACCTAAGTACGTAAGCTATCTATTTAAGGAAGGGGTCTCTCTTATTATAATCAAAGGTAAATTATATCGAGCTCACAATTTAATTGCATTGTTGACTTTGTTCTGCAAATATTTGACACTCAAATATTTATGGATTATGGACTTGATCTAACCATCCCATCTGCTGGGTCTACCTGGACCCCTGCCCACTGATTGCACGGATTCCATAGAACGTCTTTGGATTCTCGTTAGGGACATGCGTTTAACATGACCAAACCACCGAAGCATGAACTGCTCCGTTCGGAGAAGTAGCTACTCGACATTGAGTTCCTTGTTTCTCACGTATGCTGGTGTTCTCTAAGGCGGGTCACATCGGCAATAGAACGGAGAAATCTCATTTTGGGCAGCTTGCACTCGCTGTTTTTATCCGTTGTTTTTATAATTTTTTTTAAACCATACATATTACAATAATTTTAAAATATTTTTATGAAATAGGGATCAGTATCTAAAAATAATAAAAATGTTACACCGGCTACACAACAGTTATATCAAATATTTGTATTAATTTTAAGCCTGTTTCTGTTAGACGTGGTCAGGTTATTCAGCGAGTGAAATATTTCTTCCTATAGATACTTGACAGTACTACTGCACCTTATTTTCAATTTGAATCTTTCTTTATTACCAATTTTACTGCAGTCGCAGTGTATAATTAATCACCCTTATTCCGAGTGGCGTTTACGACGATTTATGAAACGCTAATTTGAATTTGGAATTACGAGTGGCGTTTTTGAGTCGTTGAACGCCATTTGTCACTGAACGGCATGTGGAACCTATTGGCGTACGACGAACGTCATGTGAGAAACTTCACTGCCATTCTGTAAGGCGTTGAACGCCACAAAACGACAAGAAAAACGACGATTTCTGTCGTTAACAAATTAGTGAACGCCAAGTAATAAGTACCAAACCAGAAACAATTTTGTGTGATTTAATTAATTGGCAAAGGGATTTTAAAAGGAGTCTTAAATGATGACCCAGCCTAGACCACCATCAAGAAATGGAAAAGATTGGCAGCAAGTTTTTGTGAGCATCACTTTAAAACATTTTTTATAATTGTAGGCTGTGATCGTCTCGTCCTTAATTAAAATGTTTACCCTCAGTCAAGAATCTCGCAGTCGCACAAATTATATCGCCTGCACAGACGGCGACCATGTAGGTACTTTCCACGAGCTTACCTTTTATTTCGCCCAATGAAGATTTCCTTACATTCTAAAAAACATTATGGAATCCGAAAATAATTAAACTGAGGATTTCTTTCGAAAAAGATAAACAACAAAACACTGATACAACCAACAACAATTTATCTGTCAGCACTGATTAGCTCGTTTGGATCGTATGTGGAATGTGAACTACTTACCGACGACGTCGTACCCTGTCGTGGAAGTTAGGGAATAAGTCTTCCAAAATGAAACGCCTCCAATAACCACAAACGTCGTGAAAGTAAAACGCCACAAAAAAAACCTGCTTAATTCAAGTGATGGTATTTTCCAAACTTTTAAACGTTTTGTTAATCTTTTACTTAGGCTTTGCATCCCCATCAAGCGAAACTATTTGAAAGAACAATTCATTTCTAACTGCTGCAATTCCTAGTCCGGTATAAAGAAAAAGTAAACCGACTCTTTCCATGTGCCTTTCACCATGGTAACTGGAGAATCTTCTTCACACCTCACAGCACAATGAGGAAAATGGATTTCAGTTTCAGTATTTCAAATTTTGTCACTCCAACCTCCGATGCCAGACATTGTTTTCAACTTTTAAACAAGCTCGGTTCAGATTTCCTCTATACACACTGAAGTCGCCATCGGACAGTTTCGCGATCTAAAATGCCTCCAACGATCTGTTGACATAATAGTGTCATACTGTCATGCATTAGTGAAGCACCCCTGGAGTGTACTGAAGTCTGATTTGCAGAGATAAGGCGACCGCAACGCAGTCCGTACTGTGTCTGTGGATCACTATAACAAACAATTCTTGGCCGACTTAAAGAGAAGAAACACATGCCTATAAAGCATGACGTAAGTTTAGTTGCCATTTGTTAACAGCCAGTGATATATGGCACTATCTTGTAACATTATTAGTTAGCTTCTAGGTGCAAGTGAATCTAAGGCACTTACAACTGACGTCAGAGAGGTACGTACATAAGACAAGACATGGTGTACATAAATATGAGTGATCCTCTTAAGCAGCCGAACGGAAAATCTAAAGTAACAAAAGCATTATGGCAAGTTTTTGTTTATACTCGGGGCTTTGATGTTGTCTCTCGTTCGTTGTAATGTGTTGAGCCTTTGGTCTGGTATACTCGTGTGTATACGCATTGAAGCCTTAACTGCATCTTTGTTTTAAGGTACTCCTCATCATTGCATGCAGTTGAAATATTTTTATTTGTGCAATATTTGTTAGGTATTGTTGTGTGATGAATAAAACTAATTAAAACGCAACGCCATTTCGGATTTGCATAAATTTGAAAGCTAGTCAGGAGCATCAAACTGATAAATGGCCATAAGATAGTCGATGAGCGAAAACGCAATTTACATAAATAAAATCAATGAATTAATGATGGGTGTTGAACTTGAATATCTATGCATATTGGTTAAAACATTAAAAACACCTACGAGTTGTAATTGTTTATAGCCGGAAGCACTACAAGCCAAATTCAAACCGTGATCAAAAATTGCCTACAACGAATGATATTTTGAATGATATTTTGGAAAGCGCTGTCAAGACAAACAAATTTTGAACTTATCTCAATGCAGATCAATTGTGATGCCCTAGGGGTTATAATTCCCAAAAATTGAAAACTGTGAATTTTTGGGACATTCTGTGGAACTTACGAATTTGAGTTTGTCAGCTTCCAAATCTTACAAGGAATTCTTTAAACAAAAAAAACTATATTATAATTATTTCAATTCATTGATTTTTATTAGTTTTTAGATCGTATATGTATATATTATATACAGATATCATAGGAAGTGAGTTTAACCTTGCATTCTCCATAACGCTTCGGGACACTGTTTTAATCCTTCTTTCGTAGCTAAAAAAGGGTTCTTTCAACACTAGCTGTGGTCACTGGAAGCGTGGCCAAAACCGTAAGCAAGAAGTTTATACCTCTACAGTAAGTCTTGTCACATATATCAAGCAATTTCAAAACTTCGGTAGAAGGATCGCTCGACAACATTTTTACTAAAGAATGTACTCATAGCTTTCACAGCTGACAACGAAATTGCATTATCAAAGTAACATGTTAGCTTTTCCGTTTCGCTCAACTGCAGCAAAGCCTGGGAAAAGAGCTTGAACGTCTTCGTTGACCATGATGAATCTGTCCGTAATATTTTGTGTTAACGAATCTGTGCAAGGAATCAGTATAGACACTCTAAAATAGGCTTCAGTAGAAGAGGTTTCTGGATTGGAACGCGTAGTTTGTTTCAATGAAGTTCTTGGTGCTCTTAATTCAACTTTAAATAAGTCCTCGGCAAGTTGGGATGCGGATCAGCGATGCCACTTCTGAAAAAATTTCTGGAGTAGAATTGCCTAAGAAAGTGGAGTAGATAGGAAAACACGGGAGTAGATTTTCAAAAAAGCATCAAGGTAGAACGCCGAAATGTTTGCATTTTGCGAGTATAATGATAGGACGTGGCTCGGGACATGACTAAGTCCGCAAACTAGTCTATCCTATAACTAAAACCAATATTTCATAGATGGTTAGGTTAGGTTGAAATGGCTGCCGACAAAAGGCCGATACACTTAAGGACCATTCACATGGGAGCGAACGAACGAATTGATGAAATGCGAACAAACCACTTTTTATGCATTTATAAACAGAAAATTGCACATTTTATTATTCCAACAGGAGGACAATTAATTATCCCATCAAAATGTATTAAGAAAACAAATTTATAAACAGTTTAAATAACGAAATTTCGATTTCCAAACTTTTTACCGCGAACGAAAACACCCTTGGAACGAATTGTCAAAGTTTATTCGCAATCCACATCATTTAATTCGCGTTCCACAAACTAGCGAATAAAACATTCGTTCGAACTTAACCTCAAACTAGACATTGCGGGTAGAAACTCATGGCTGAAATTCGCGAACCGCCGCGACATAGAAAAGTGTTCATGTGAACGGACTGTCAAAACTTGCGAATATTCGTTCGTTCGTAGTTAGTTGGTCGTTCTCATGTGAATGGTCCTTTAGACCATTATAAGGTCCCGTCTTCTGATACCACATGAATCTAGAAGAAGTTTCGTCCTACTCGTTGAGCCAGTTTGAGCTTCTAATGAAGCATAGGAGATTACGAATGTCTAGGTTTGTTAGATCGTTTAGTTTATTGTAGTAGGAGGCTCCCAAATGGAGTTTCCGTTTTCGGGAGAGAGCCGGACAAGTTCAGAGAAAGTGATGAACGGTCTCCTCCTCCTCCTCTACGTCCAAACAACTTATACAAAAATCGTTTGAGAATACGTTAATGGCCTAAAAAACATTTAAGAAAATTGTGAAATAGTATTTATTAAACAAAATAAAGAATTGGATTACAAATTTGAAATTGGAGTAGATAATGGGAAATTAGAAATAAGTGAAGTAGGGAGTAGATTTCTGAAATTTGGAGTAAAGTGACATCGCTGATGCGGATTGAAAAGCCTCTCTGAAAAAATCTTAGACCCCTCAAGACCCCCCCCCCCCCTGGCTACGTGCCTGGTGGCAGACTGCCAAGCTATCATCTTTTTCATTGGCATACTAATGTGTCGGGACTAAACAATGTTGTGCTGCCGGCCAAGAACCCGTAGCTCTTCGCTACATAGGTTACAGGTTAATGTGGTTTAAGTGGCTATAAGCTACTGAAAACATTGTAAATCACTAGATTTATCGAAAACTTTAAGTGTGCCTTGGATAATTATGTGATAGTGTGATAAAGAAAACTAATTAAAAGGCAACGCCATTTCAAAGAAAATTGATCCTCGATGGGAATCATTTCCCGCAGGCTGCTTCGTCTGAAATTGTTTGGAACCCGTTTATTATATTCCCATCGCACAGAGCCTGTATGCTGCCGAAAGCTTCCTTCTAGTTTCATTCGTTGTAAGTTCCCATGCCCAGATTGAGCTGACCACTCTGGATAACAGAATTATGTGACGCTGGCGTTCTGGCGTTCTAGCGGGTTTGACCAATAAATGAATGGTGGTTGTATTTATTTGCTCCAAAATGATTGCATTCTTTTACAACTTTGTTATACAAATCTATTTTCTGCCGGAACATTTATATCTAAATCCCTATGATCTTACTATTTTCAGTTGTGTTTGTTTCCCCTTCTGGAGCTATAATCGGCTCAATCGGCTTAATTTTTTCCAGTGATTGATATGCATAATCAACTTCAGACACGGTTTCTGGTTGCTGGGTACTGATTTTCTGCTTTGTGCTGACCTTTTGTCTACGTGCAAAACTAAATAGAAACTAGTGTTTATTTTTGTTCATTAGAATAAGTTTGGTTTTTCCATATTTCCATCGTTCTTCCGCCATCCGCTCTTCTATGGAACAGATAGACACAACCTAAAAACCATTCTCTAAGCTTGTCTATCTCTCTCATTCTTCTATCTAGAGCATTCCGGAGTATTTGTTAAACGCATCCCTATAAAATCTTCTTCTGCAACCACAGATCAAGTTTTCAAAAAGGGGGACACAATTTTGTTTAAAGTTTTTTAACACCAGGTTTTAAAACTTGAATTGCAAATTAAACACGCCGCATATTCAGGACCTTCTTTGCCTATTTTTTAACCACTCGAAACTTTTTTCCCAACACTGATTATATGAACATTTTCTTTTTTTATTTCGTTTTTTCTTTGGGTTCGGACATTTTAAAAGTAAATATTGATTGGTTTGAATACAAAAACTGACAGAGAGACAGATAACAGTACAAAAGAAAAACTTACAGGAAAACAATCTTGTTAAAAATATTAAAAGAAAGTATTTTGAAATTGTCAAAGCCTCAAGCAAAACATTTTTATGAAAAATGGGGGACTGACCCATTAGATATGGTAACCCTAGTTGAGCGCAAAAACTAGGTTGGTTGTTTATGTCAATTTTACTTACCAGTAATACAAAATGTTAACTGATTACGGGGCTGAGAACATTTTTGAATGTACATATTTGTGAGTTGTCCCTCCATTACCTTGTCAAATGGAACAAACTGTTTCATTGATCAATCTACACTAATAAAAGGCAGAATTCAGACTTAGGTTAGGTTAGGTTGTGTAGGTAGGGTGTGACTTCATCACAGTAGACTTGGCACCATATTGGGCCTATTGCCCAAACACTTAATTTCCCTACAGAACCTAAAAATGGTTTCAAATTTGTTTGAGAAGCCAACCCCTCTTAATTATCAAAGAAGTTCCATTTCAAGGTGTTTCCTTCTATTCCAAACAATAGCTTTACATTCACAAAGAAGATAAGTATAACATCATCTGCGACATGTAGTATGTAGGTCCTCGCAATACCTGCACACTTTCGTATTTTTCACACCTAATCCTTTAGCGTGCTTCCTAAGAAGGCAGTACCCAGACCCAGAGAGTATCCCTATCAATAGGGTTAAATAATGATTTTAACTAAAAATGTTGTGGGTGCTCCACCAAAAAATTGGGTTATCCAAAATTGGAGCGAGTACGTCAAAATGTTAAAAAAAGCCATGGTTGTCATTTAACCGATGTCTTCTTCCGAACGTAATTGCATTGTCAAAGCCTCAAAATGAAGCAAAATCTAAACTGGCACGTCAAGTAAAACCATTGTTGTGTGCTGTAAAAATATTAAATTTTCTGTTAGAGTCTAGGATATTTTTTCAAATGGGCTAACAAATGCGGCCTGGATATAAACCCGGGTAAAACAGAGCTAGTGCTATTCACGAAGAAGCACCGAATTCCTCAAATCGATCCACCCAAACTAAAGGGGATCCGCCTCAGCTTCTCTGACAGCGCCAAATACTTAGGTTTGGTTCTGGACAGGAAACTGAGCTGGAAACGAAACCTGCATGAACGCATTAAGAAGGCCGCTACTGCACTTTACTCCTGCAAAAGGATCCTGGGCCTCAGATGGGGCATCAGCCCGAAAATAATGCACTGGCTGTATACAGCAGTAGTCAGACCGATACTCATGTACGGAATCATCGTCTGGTGGCCAGCACTAGATAAAAGAAGCTACCTCTCTCTACTAAATAGAATCCAAAGAGTGGCATGTGTCTGAAGCGGCCCATAGACACCACACTTGTGTCTGCACCGGTGTCGGTGTACGGAAATGTGTGCTGTGTGTTGGCTAGTGCGCACACCGATTTTGGTTTCAGACACGGTGCGAGTAAAGCGGCCCATAGACACTACACTTGTGTCTCCACCGGTGTCGGTGTACGGAAATGTGTGCTGTGTGTGGGCTGGTGCGCAAACCGATTTTGGTGTCAGACACGGTGCGAGTAAAATCAAAAGTTTTTGATTTTTGGTGTAGGTGTCTCGATCGGTGTGATGTGTATGGCGGAATGCCACTCCGGTGTGAGTACACCTGTGCAGACACAAGTGTGGTGTCTATGGGCCACTTAAAATCAAAAGTTTTTGATTTTTGGTGTCGGTGCCTCGATCGGTGTGATGTGTATGGCGGAATGCCACACCGGTGACAGTACACCGGTGCAGACACAAGTGTGGTGTCTATGGGCCGATTGAGTAACCAGTGCCCTGCGGACAACTCCAACCGCAGCACTGGAAACCATGCTCCACATTCTGCCCTTGGACATACACGGTAAAGAGATGGCGGCAAAATCGGCATTGCGTCTGAGAGAATCGCAGCAATGGAGAAGCAGTGACACAGGGCATGCCAATATTCTAAAAACTAATAATGCTACAACAGAAGTTACAGACTACGTAACCACGGTCCTGGACTTCAATATTAAATACAAGACCAGTATTCCCGACCGACACCAATGGGAAGAGAATACGGTTATAGATGAAAATACGCTAGAAGTATACGCAGATGGGTCTAAGACAGAGGACGGAGTAGGAGCCGGGATTTTCTCAGTTCCATTCTCCCTAAACCAGTCTTTTAGACTACAAAATGACTGTAGTGTCTTCCAAGCAGAAGTTATGGCTATTCGCGAAGCCGCTGAACTGCTGAAGGTGAGATCGATATCGAACTCAGACATCGTCATCTACACCGACAGTCAAGCAGCTATTAAAGCACTCGAATCACCAATATTAATATCCAAATGGGTCAGGCACTGCCGCAAATCTTTAAATGAGATCTCGGATATGTGCACGTTAACGCTGTGCTGGGTCCCTGGTCATAGAGATATACAACTGTAAAGCAGACGAACTAGCAAGGAACGGCACGAAAATGGAACTCTCTACTGGTAAAGGAGAGCCCCATGTGCCAATTGAAACGGTAAGATACAACATCTCCACACTAGCACGGCAACAGGCTAATGAGAGATGGCGCGATCTTGACACCTGCAACCACGCAAAACAGACCTGGCCACGAATAAATCGGCGCAGGACAAAGGTCCTGTTAAACGTCAGTAGAAAACATATCGGAACTCTTGTCGGAGTACTAACAGGCCACTGTGTACTAGGAAGACATGCCGTAAGGCTTGGAGTTACCGCTAATGACTTCTGTCGCAGTTGCATGGATGAGGAGGAGGAGGAAACTCCGTTCCACCTACTATGTAACTACCCGGCGCTATCCTCGATTAGAAAGCAAACTCTAGGAGAGTACTTCTTTGAGGAGCTTGCTCATATTGCCGAAACGGATATCAGTAAAATACGGAAATTTCTCCAAAATTCGAAATGGTTCCAAGAGTAGCGGAACCGACTCTGCTTGTGGTATCACAATGGACCTTACTCGGTCTAAGTGAATTACTCCGTATTAACGGATAATTGCCACCTAACCTAACCTAACCTAGGATATTTTCATTTTCAAAAAATATTCCACTTGGACACACTGGTACGCTTCATTAAGTGACAGCGGTACTCAAATTTATTGAACATCAAAAGGTCGCCAAATTAACGTGATTATGTGTTCACGTATAATTCATTTGTAAAACCTAATAAGAGTCGGCTATCGAATTCCCTACTTGGTAGCATGCTGATGATCCCACCGTCTATGGTTCACATTCGACATGCTAAATGGCAAATACACTGAAAAAATCCAATGAAAAAATAATGTTGACACTTGGTCGACGCTATTTGAACTGTCATTCCATTTTGAATACTACCTTGATTAGCAAATGTTATTAATTATGTATTTCCTATCATAGTGGCGCTCAATTAACCATATTTAATGTGCATTGCCCGCCTTCAAGACTGCCAGGCAGAACCCACTTTTGTGTCCACTGAAACCAATTGTGTACGTTGAAAAACAAATTATGACTACCTATCCATCAATTAAAGTATTTTGAGTATACTATCTTTATTCGCAACAAATCCTGCCTAGAATATTAATTACTTATCTAATACTTGAACCGAATTGAAGCGAAACGCCTTATGAATAAATTGCAATCTCTTAGTTCATTCAATTTTGACTGTTAAACGTGTTAAGTGAAGAGTAATTTAAAAAAAAAATTTCGTAACATCATGCGTGTTGTTTTCGAGTGCATTTAAAGTTACATTATAAATACTGGTGATTAACAGCATGTTGACTTTTTGCTTATATAAAAAAAAGAGTATTAAACATCCCAAGCCAGGCTTAATTGCCTAACCGCACGTACATTACGCATTGTTCAAGTTTATTGCTTTTGTTTATTGCAGTAAAAGACACCCATTAAGCATTCATGAAGTGTTCTTTCTCAAATTATTAATATTCGAATATCTATCGCATTGTATCATAAACCCACCTACACAATTTTGGTTGCGAAAAGAAGAATGGATAAGTGGAGACAAGAAAAGAAAAGCAACGGACAAATAGATGTAGTAAATGAGAATAAAAACAGCTCTGCGAGCAATCAAAGATTGCAAACAGAAAACCCAAACATGGATGTACCACTGTGGCATGTATCGCATCGTAACTAAAGACTGTCGCTGTTGCTTTAATCAAACACTGGCGAGCTTTACGCGCCTCCACTTTTGTTGTATAAGTGGAGTAATGTGGTGTCTAAAGAAAAGTTATGCTTCCATAGACATTAGGTATAGGTAGGTACTTCTTGTTATTTTTTCCCATAGATGACAGTGGTGTTTAAATGTTTGTTTGTTTAATTATTTAACTGTTCCAAATTACAATTTTTTTTAAATTATGAATTTATTAACTATGTACAGTACATATCTAATTTTTCTTTAATTAATATATCACCTGAATGAACTTCAAATAATTTAATTAAAAAAAAACACCAACTAATGATTGACTTACATTTTAAATCACTATGTATCTTATGGGTTTCTATTAACATTTCAATTTCAGTTGCAATGTCATTTAATATTAACATTAAAAAAAGACCCGGTCCGGCTTACACACAAACAGCATTTTTATTAATAACATAGAAGTACTTATTTTAATTTTTTAAATTCTTTAAATCTATGAATTTATTTAATATTGATTGTTAGCTTAATAAAAGGAATTAGTAGGCGGATTTTATTTGCTATATGAAGGTTACAAAAAAAAAATCGATCTACAAAAAAGCGTGGCAACACTCATAATTGAAATTTGGAAAATGTCTCGGGGCGGGTTTCCATTACGAACACTGAGCAAATTGTTTTTTTTTTTTATTTTTTTTCTGGCTTAAAATGGCCTAAAAAACATAAATATAATATTTTTTTCCTGAGGAAATGAACATTTTTATTTGCAATTTTTTTTGTCTAAATTTTAAAAATTCTTTTTTTTAATCAAATTATTCAAATCATGTTTATGTGACTCATTTCAGTTACATAGCTCAATAAGTCTATACCAAAAACTGGTCAGATAGGCGCCTGTAAGAAAATCTGGTGTATTTAAAGTATGGGGTGGGTGGCTCGCTTCGCTCGCTAACAGTATTTTAACCCTTTCTTTTTCGCAGAAAAATTATATTACAGTACATCTTAAAATAAGTCAATTAAAAAAAAAAATAATAAATTTGCTTAGAAACTTCAGGCTAAATTGAAAATTTTAAAAATAAAAAAAAATTAGAAAAATTCTTTTACAGTACATCTTAGAATAAGGAATGAAATTATAGTTGGTATTTTTTCAGGATTCAACAAATTAACAAAAAGAAAAAATAAAATAAATATAATAACAAATAAATAAAACAATATCTTTCGTAATGTAAGAAATTCAGCAGTTCTTTGAAGTTGAAGCATGATACTGCTAATCGTCCACTAACTTTGTAAATCTCAAACACGCATCCAAGTTATCTTCAGATATGCAGTTACGATGTATTGTTTTTATACCTAATTTTTGAAAACGGCGATTCCCATAAATAGGTTGAAAAGAGGATTGACGTTAAATGAAAAATATTTTTTTTTAAGTTCGTATACCTCAGTGCTGCCAGTGTTTTGTCATAAGAATTCCCACGCAAGTGCCAAAAAAATCCCTTTTTTCCCTCGCCTGGCTCAAAAAAGTACCTCAGATTTTCCCACACATATTTTACAAAGGAAAACAAAAAAAAAAATACGAAACAAACAAAACTGCCTCAATAACTATGGGGAAAAACCTTGGTGTATTTCACTATGCCTATTTCAACACCCTTCAAAGGCTTAGGGCCAGCTTCAAAGGTTCCGGAAAAAGTTTCGGATAATATTATGTGACACAGAACGCTATTCGACAGGTAAAGGAGTATCAGTGTGGTAATAAAATCCCTGTGACACAAGTTTCTAGGATTCTTGTCTGTCAATTATTTATTTACAACTTGTTTGTCATAGTGTTTATGTATTATGAATATTTATTAGGGTTCATGATCAAATTGTTCCAACTACTTTTCGCATAGAGACAGGTAAAGGAGTATCAGTGTGGTAATAAAATCCCTGTGATACAAGTTTCTAGGATTCTTGTCTGTCAATTATTTATTTACAACTTGTTTGTCATAGTGTTTATGTATTATGAATATTTATTAGGGTTCATGATCAAATTGTTCCAACTACTTTTCGCATAGAGACTGATGTAAAAATTAGTTTTCTAAAAATTCAAATAAATCCATGTTGTGGCTGCAATTTACGCTCGTCAACGCAAAAATTATCTGAAACTATATTTTTTCCAACCACTTATAATAAATATTTGCCTAAAGGCTTTAACAGGCACTTGAACCGCCTGATAGGCTATCCTAGACTTTATCTATTAGATATCACTATCCGATCTGGCAGATAAGTTCCTGATAGGCTAATCGAGACTTTATCAGCTAGTCTTGAAACTGACCTTAGCCTCGGGAACAGAACCAAATTTATGGTGGTTTCCTGGCCATGAATTCTTCGAAGGAAACGAAAAGCAGACGAATTGGCCGGAATATGCTCCAAAACCCCTTTCGCGGGATCGGAATCTTTCTGATATACCCCCAAATTGGCTAAAAACTTAGCCATAAAATGCTGGGAATATACAAAATGTATCTCATAATGGGAGAATATCCCAGGTTTAACAATGCTCATAGCAGACATGATATCAGAAACCTTGTATAGGATTCCTTATAGGACATCATGGGTTACAATTCTACCTAAGCTCAATAAATCTTGCCAACTCAACGGAGAGCAGGCTATGTACGAGAGAAGACGAAACAACATTATATGCGAATTTGGAAGGAAGATCTTCTCCAGGGACCAACTGGACCCGAAAGAGATAAAATAATCATCTGCAGCAGTATCATAAACTGTACAAAAAAAGTGGAGAACCTCCTAGCCTAAACCCTCTTTCTAATGTATGGTACAATATGTAGATCTTAATCAGGTCTACGCGCCGCTTTTATCGGCTTGGATAAAAGGCTAGGATAGGGTAGTCAGTCTGCATTATAGTTATTGCAAAAAAACAGGGGTGGGATTCTGTAAAATACGAAACGAAAACCACTTACGTTTTCACTAAACAGTGAACATGGCTCTATCATATCTGTGGTAATAGACAGAGACGATATCGATTAGTCGTTTTCATTTTACGTTATTTGGTCCCAGGTCTTCTGTCTTTTTGTGTCAATACAAGCGCTTGTTCAATGTTCATGAAATCAGTCAGGTGTATAAAATAAATTGTCTTCCTGAAGTTGAACACGAAAATTAAATTAAAGTTTCAAAGAACAAAAATTCCCTTTTGTTTGTTCTGGAAAACGGAAAGTTTCCCTTTTTCCCTTTTAGCTCATTTCGAGTACAAATATTCCCTCAAAAAGGGAAATTTCCCACAATCTGGCAGCACTGTAACCTACCTACTCTTCTTCGCTCATAAACTTCCAGAAGAATACATCGGGATCCGAACTATGAGCCTAGCAGAGAAGATCACTTTGAAGGTATTTTAACTTTCTCATATACCTATAAAAGATATATATTGTTTTCGTACAAAATTTCGAACGCAAGCTTAAGATTTTAATCATTTAATATTACGATGATAGGGAAACTCAAAATTTTGGGTCACCCTATTCAGTCCGTCCGTGATAGGCCTGCAGCCTAAACGCTGGTTTTTCATTCATTGATATTTTTATATTTTTATTTATATTTTTTATTAGTTTATAAATTGGATTGGAATGCATTTTTTTAAAAGCAGAATTAAATGTCTTGATTTCGCTTTTATAGGTATAATTGTCAATCATTCTTCTTTTGCTGTTATACCTACTACTATTACACATGTAAAAAATCTTGACAATCTTGTCAATCCTGTCCTAAGGTTGTGTGTAGACAAAATCTGACGTCATGTTGATGATATCATTACAAAAATTGACACTATTTTTGGCATTGTGAAATAGTAGGCAAGCAACTATATGCGGAAGAAGGTTTTATATTATGTAAGAATTTGTGAACAATTTGTAAATTTACATTTGTCACCTCACAAAACAAGTATGTATAACAAAAACAATGCAGTGCATTTTTTGTTTCAGAAATAGAAATTATTCAAGAACAAATTTAATGTTGAAGAAATAATTGGTTTATATAAAAATTAATGAAAGGAGAACAAAAAATTCGCTTAATTTATTAAATTAAGTTATTATTAAGTTATTAATTATTTTATTAAAAACATTTAATTAAAATTCTTGCGCGGTCGCCTAAAAATGGGCTTGCGATCGACCGTTTGCCCAGCCCTGCTCCAGTGCATTTAAGTCGCATATAAGTCATGCTCATCCAGAATATTTATGGGAGGTACCAGAGCTACTTGACCGACATAGCCCATTTTCAATATCAACCTGACGACTGTAAAAGAAGCCCCTTCACAAAGTTGCATTCGTCTCGGTAGGACCTAGATTTTTCCTTTTAATATGAGCAATGAGACCTTTGTATCAACCAACCATGACTGGGGCTCCATCCGTATCTATAGGCAAAATGTTGGCCCATGGTATTTATTTCTGTGTAAAGAAGTCTTCTAATTTCCATAAATCTTTTTTAAAGGCTCGCTGACTCGATCTCGGTGCGTGTACCCATTTTTAAATTTGGTATTATTAATTCTGTCGCCGCGACACCTTAAAATTGTGTTAAAAAGTGAGATGTGTATGGGGACCATGCTGCCCTCTTGCAACCCGCCTGCTTTTGGTCACTGTAGGTTTTAGAGTACAAGATTGGGTACCGTATATGCAAAGTTTATGCCACTATTGTAGAACACAACTCAACTTAGTTGAGTTGTCTTCAATTCAACTCAACCAAACTAACTAACAACTCATAGACAACCACCGCCATCTTTGCTTTGTTTTGACAGACAACTTTTCTATCAAGGTTGTGTATGACAAAACCGAATTTTGAATTATGAAAAAGACAACTCAACTGTAGTTTTAGTTGTCTTACACAATAGGGGCATTAGTTTGCTTGTGTGAGATTTTGGCATAGGGGATTTCGTCCCGGGAGATTTTGAAAAAAGAGAAGAAACAAAATGAGAGATTATGTCTAATAAGGGATTTTTCACTTGTGCAGTGTGACCTGTTTTGCTTTTTTAATGAGCTTTAGCTTTTGCTATGAGTGTCGGTTAAAATTTTATTTTGTTTACCAAGCTATTTGGTTTCTAAAACTGTTTAAAAACTTTTTGTTAAGGCCCATTGTGATACCACAGCATCTAATGATCTCGAAACCGCCCGTTGAGCCAACAGCAGCTAAGAACAAAGCTTTGGTTTGCTAAACGAAATGTCAAATCAGCCCTTGGTGTATTGGAGGAAATCTTCCCTAACATTGAATATGCAACACGAACACGATTGTCAAGTGAATTAAATCGGCTCTAAATTTTGATTTACAGAACAAAAAACAAAGGAATTGATTTTTTTGGAATACAATGGACGTCTTTGTGCGTGGTGTGGTGTACGCCTATAGGAGTTGTTTGGAGGGAATAGGACGTTGGAATTTTGAAAATGACAGGAAGAATGATGGGAACGGAATATTGGATTTAAGAGGAAAAGGAAGTAGAAAGGGAGAGAGATAGCTGAGTGCGAGGGGCGTGGCATGCTTGCGATGCTCGGCATAACTTGCCGGAAATGGGGCGGTTCTTGCCCCCACACTCAACCGGACCTAAACTACAAAAACATAGAACATGCCAAAAAAAATACTTACTATAATGCGGACGGACATCCACCAGACTGTAGGGCGCTGCTGATTTTGTTGCAGCGGCTGCCTTGCCCTCCCGACCATGAGCTCGTTGGCGGATTTTTCAAGCTTCCCCGATGATGTGGATGTTGCTGACGCCTCAGACCATCCCTGCCGAATGGGTTTTAGACAACCCTACCGCACCCCCTGAAAAACGCCTTAGCAAATCATGGTGATCTTTTGATCACAAACGATAAACAAATCATGTTCCATATGCATGGCGTGTATGAACAATTTTATTGAATATATTCATTTAAATAAAAATTACAAGAAACAAGAAAATATTTACAAAATAAAATAATATACAAAATGAATGAAATGAAAATTTAACAAACGAAAAGAAAGAAATATATAAAAAAAACTAGGACGTAGTTGACACCTCCCTTACTTGAAACTATTGGCAACCCTATTTGCGTTCGGCTGCCACCAAAAACTCTAAATTTGGTGCCCTATATATCCCTACCTATAAAGAGCTCTGTTTAGGTAGCCTGTATATGTGCCTTTATCGCGAAATATCGCACTTTCTATAATATAACGCATGCTTATTAAAATTGCATTGATATCTCTAAATATTGAACGTTTGCGTAAATAGTGAGGCTCTGCGAAATAAGGCCCCAATGAAATAAGACCAAAAAAAAAATATGAAAAAAGGCCCCAAAAAATTATACAGGAAACAACAAAAACAACGATTTTTAATACAATTTGGGGTGTTATTTCTTTTTTGGGGCCTTATTTCCTAATGAAAATTGGGGTATTATTTCATTATGAAATAAGACCCCAAAAGAAGAAATGAAATAAGACCCCAAACGAAAAACGATAGAGGGCATGCTGCCCCCCTGCAACCGCCCTGCCTGGGTTTACTGTCAAGATTTGGGGCTTATTTCATATTTGAAATTGGGGTATTATTTCGTATTGAAATAACACCCCAAATTTGGGGCCTTATTTAATTTTCGCTTTTGGGGCTTTATTTCATTGGGGCCTTATTTCCTGCAGCCAAATAGTGAACGTTATATGTTATAACGAACATATTTATACACTAGCTGTACCCGCCCAGCTTTGCAAGTACACAGAAATTGTATTGCTTAGATCTTAGATAATAATGTTCCGTCGTAAGATTGTCTGTAAATTTGAGCTGAATCAGTTCGGCGGTTTTCGAGATACATATAAGATTTTGAATGTTTTTTTTTGTATGGACGGTGTCACGCCCCTTTCTCCAATTTTTACCAATTTTCACAGCAACACTTCTGGGCCAATACCTAAGATTGTTTGTAAGTTTCAACTCAATCGATTTGGCGGTTTTCGAGATATAAGATTTTGATTGTTTGTTTTTTGTATGGGCGGTTCCACGCCTCTTTGTCCAATTTTGACCAAATAAAGCTTATATGCTGCCCATTGTTAAGGCCTACTCTTTCCAAAAAGATCCATACCAATCGGGTTAGTAGTCCTTACGTATTACAAATTTTTCAGTTACTGCAATATACCGAGAAATTTGATAATCCTAATCCTAATCTACCTAATCCTATTGTACCTAATATTTAATAAAGGTACAATTTTTCGATATAGCGACCACTTTCGTTTTAGCGCGAACGACCTCAATTTTATCTTGTTATATTGGAAGTCTACTGTACTTGAAAAATGATGTAAGGGAGTAGAAAACAAGTAAGTCCGGAAATAACAAAAATTAATTAATATCTATATCCTGTATTAAAAATTGAGCTGCGCTGTAAAGAAAAGTGTGGAGAAAAAAGCGGACACTGCGCTACTCAATGATATAGTATTTAAACGTCTTTATGCTGCAGTGCCGCATCCTAAGATATCACTCCGCCCCGGTTAAAGATACATTATCTAATAAAATATGACCATGAGGTAACAGAAATCTACACGTGAAACATATCTCAGCACATAATTGCGCTCCTATTTAAATAATATGATAATATGATAGCAATTTATTCTCTCTCTAGACAAAAGTAAATGTTTCAGTTTCACATAATTGTGTAGGAAAATTCTTTGCCGCCAAGCAGTTCTTTTGAATAGAACTCCCCCAACATGAAGAGCAGAACCCTGAACATAAAATTACCATTTATGTCATAATGGGTTATATTTCAAGCCGTAATTCCGTTGCATCTTTCATTTTAATTAAAAATATTTTAATTGTAGAGTATCCCCGCTATAACAATGATATTGCGCACTTCTTCCAGATACAACGCCAGCAGCAGGTGGCGATGGAAACCAAAGTGCTAAAAGGGAATCACTCAAATGTAACGAAAATGCACAAGCAGTAGGAAAACTTCAGCGCACTAGTGTTTCCCACCCATACGTGAGCTGAGCATTTGAAACCTCAAAGCCACGGATTTGAGATTCGAATTTTTGTAGACAAGTTTAGTCTTTCGTTTTGCATTAATAAGACCGCTTGCCATAAGTGAAGTTTCCTCTTGTCTTCTTGTTGTCGCAGAACGCAGTTAGTTGAATGAAGTAATTTAGTTTGATTAACGGCTACTACGGGATATCTATTATTTTGGAACTGATTAAGGAATTGACACAGTTCGAACCAAGTCAGCCATTAGAGTGCGATCCGAGTTTAATATTGCTGACAGATTTCTACGTTTTTTTTTCTTGTTTAAATGAGTGGGCTTATGTATGTAAATTTCCGGTAGAATTTTCATCGAACCAAAATCAAATATGATTTGGAATTCGAATTGCGAAACGTGCACATTTTGCAGATGAATATAACCAAGTTCTTTTACGGTGTCAAAGTGAAATTAATTTATTCCTATCATTTCTAAGAAGTTTCGGGTGACGAAAAAAAATCATATTTTCCTCCTCCCGCCCTAATGTGAGTGTGCAGAGAATAAAGTGATAGAATCAACTACAATTACTTACTAGAGCGGCGCGCGTTACCCAATTTTGCACTTCCTTTGTTCGGCGGACAAATTCGGTCATAGACACAGAAGAGTCAGCGTCGCGTCGGTCGCCAACTCCACAGTCTTTGTAGTTTGATAAACAAATTGTAAGGCCCGGCTTGAAACACTATGTGAGCATTGAGCATTCTTTAATTCGAAATCGATTCGGTTGAAAGATTTATCTGTGTAACGTTTCGTTGGTTACCTTGTCATAATATCTCACGGAGAAATTCGGCGGGCAACATAATATATAAATGCAAGAAAATGAAAAGTTCTGCTATCCATACAAGCGTTGCAAGATCTGCCCAAAGATGGAAATACCGACAGCAAAGTATCTAGCAGATTATCTTTATGTCGTCCATGAGGATGTGCCATTTCGATACTACGGAAAAGTGAGTATTTATTATTGTTTGCTGAAAACCGCTAGCTAAAAAAAGGTGCTATGTATAAAAGTGATCCTATTATCGGTGTCTACACTTTTGGTTCGGTGTTCGTCGACTACATACGAGTACTTATTATGAAGCCATTAGTTTTGAGTTTGTCGAACTTCTCATATTAAATATGTTTGCTTTGCGGTTTCCTTTTAATTATTATTTTTTGCATTCTGCAATACTTTACGTGTACTTACCTACCTGTAGCTGTAATATGCAAACTCACGATAATTGTATCGGTTCAAGTAACTGAAAATTTAATTTTTTTTGTTTACGAGTATCTTTAAGATGTGTATAGGTACCTACTGTTATGGGAATACGATGATTAATGAACTTGTTGAATGTGCGGCTTCGCTTTCTTCGCACGATTTTTTTACATGTTGCGTATAGTTACTGTTTTCTGCATAGATTGCTCTCACTTTTATTTGTACTCTTACTCGTTTGATGAAATCAAGATTTGATTTAATTAGGGTCGCCTATTTGATCTCAAATAGGGTGCTAATAAGTTAATTCACCGATGATTCTAACGATAATGCGTGCCATTGAAATGTACTAAATGCAGATCCACGATTTGTGTTTGTGGGAAATATCTATAAACAGACAATTGTGCAAAATGTTTAATAATGAGCAAACAATGTGATGATTTTTAGCAAATATCGGATTTATTTTATTTGTAAAAAATACATAGTAGGTATTATTTTTACGATCCTACGAAATATAATGTCAGCAAATATAATTAGGTTTCGTATTTTAAAAGAGTAGGTATCTTGATGTATTTTAGAATCAACAAAATTTCACAAACAACTTAGACGAAGTAGAAGTAATCTAAAAAGAGATCGACCGGTCGACCGCCAGCCCATTTTCAGGCGACCCCGCAAGAATTTTAATTAAATGTTTTTAAATAAAATTAAAGCGAATTTTGTTCTCCTGTAATTTTGTAATTTTATATAAACCAATTTTTTCTTCAACATTTTCAACAATAAATTTGTTCTTGTAGAATGTAGAATTTATATTTCTGTAACAAAAAATGCATTGGACGCATTCATTGTTTTACTTGTTTTGTGAGGTAACAAATGTAAATTTACAACCAATTCACAAATTCTAACATTACATATATTAAAACTTTCTTGCGCAACTTTCTGCTTGCGGTTGTTAACAATATCGCAGCTGTCACTCTGATTCTTAAAGACCGAGAGCTAGTATTTCACAATGTCCTGTCATCAATATGACGTCAGATTTTGTCTACACACAACCTTTGAATAGAATCTGACAAGATTGACAAGACTTGTGTGTAATATATGTAGTCTAACAGCAAAAGATGAATTATTGACATTTATACCTATAAAAGCGAAATCAAGAGGTGAAGACTTTTAATGCTGCTTTTAAAAAATGAATTCCTTAAAAAAAGCAATCCAATTTTTAAACTTAAATGAATCACAATAGATTGTGAATGATGGGCAGAAATAATGGGTTCGTAGGAATAGGTATGAAAAAGGATGATGATTCCAAGGTTTCTATTTTATAATTGTAATCACCACGAAGCTCTGTGCTGTAAAATTTTGAAATTTCCGCATGTTTTTAATACAGACATGTAATAAAATTGTTCGTGGTAGAAGGCTTCAAAGAATACTTTTCAATTAGAAGAAAACGAGTCCGTTCATGGGGAACTGTTGTATTACACCGAAGTTCGATGTATAATTAGGCAACTGTTTTTACAAGAATTTCGGGACTTATTTGACGAAATAAAAGATTCTCTAACATCCACAAATGAAATACATCGCGAACTTGATAATGAAGAGTGGTTAGCTTTTTTGTCACAAACTAAATATCTCAATGATTTTAATCTACAATTGCAATAAAAACAGCGTTTATGATGCAGGCATATCCAAGACAGACAGACGTACGGACGGACTGAATAGCGTGACCCACATTTTTTAGTTCTACTATGAAATGATTAAAATCTTGAGCTTGAGTTCGAAATTGAGTACGAAAGCAATATCTATCTTTTTCTTAATACATATAGGAAGTTAAAATCTGAAAATTAAATCAGAAAATTCTACTCCTTCAAAGTGATGTTCTTTGCAATGCTCATAGTTGGGATACCGAGGTATGCTTTTGGAAGTTTAGGAGCAAAGATGAGTATGCGAACTTTAAAAAAATACTTTTTATTTAACGTTATTCACTTGTTCAACCTGTTTATGGGAATCACCGTTTTCAAAAATGAGCTATAAAAACAAAACATCCTAACTGCATATCTGTAGATAACTTGGATGCCTCTTTCAGATTTACAAACTTAGTGGACAATAATTAGCAGTAGATATCATGCAAAAATAAAAAAATACCAATTCAAATTTTATTTCTAAAACAACCAAATTTTAATAAGGTATTGTGACCAATATTGACAAGTGGACCGCGAAGTTTTGTAAAAGGTTAGTAGTAGTCCGTCACCTGAAAAAGTTTGCCCACCAGTGATCTATAGCTTCTGAAAACTATTTGTTTGCATGATTTTTTTTTTGTTGGACCTACAATTTTATGCCGAAAGGCTGAATTGAGAAGCTTCCTCAGGACAGTATAGTCTCAGAAGGCCCACTGTAGGATATCCACATTTTCGCTGATGCAACTGCCCAAACATTTGTCACCTCAGGAATAAAACTCTGGCTAGTTCCTATTTCCAGAACATTACAGAACTATATGGTGCTTACCTCTCTGATCTTTACAAATATGTAGACCCGAGTGTGATGTGTGAAACCTCCTCTACATCAACCCACTTACCTAACCAAAACAAATGCGTTATTGGTATAAAGGTAGGGTCTTTGAACCATTTCTAATATTTCTGTCAATTAGTGGAATAGTTTTTGTGTATGACTTTCTGATATTGGAATATATTATATACACAATATTTATGCAGATGTTCGAGATAAACTCAGTTATCCCAAACAAATATGCAAGTACTATATACCTACGGCTACGCTATTTATACATCCACACTATTAAAAACTGTGCAGCTTGATTAAATATCGCTGCTTATAATGTTAGTATTGTCGACATTTCACACTGAAAATGGGACTTTGCTTTGCCCGACCAGAGTCAAATTTTTAATTTCGACCATTCTACTCAACGAAAAGACCTCTCCAGGCGGTTCCCTTCCAGCTTAGTTCTAGGTCCAAAGTAGAGTACCTAAAGGGTGTCCCATAATTCACGCAAAATGTGATTTTGATAGAAAATAAAGATTTTTAATTAGAAAGTCTAAATTTTTATTGATTCATAGAGTATACATAACGCTCGTATCTTTTTGCGGACAGAAAAGGGGATAAATGCCCGAAATTTGGAGATTTCAAGGGATATCGCAATTTAAAAAAGAGGATATATAGGGGATACATTTTTAACTTGTTTTCGCACTGAAATTGATGAAATTCAAGAATAGTAGATATCAATACAAAAATTAATGTAAATTGTGTTTAATAAATTATTATTATTTTTAAATTACATATGTGTTTAATAAACAACCAACGTGCCATCATCGCCGTCGTCGTCATTCGCATCTGAATCGTTTTCGATACCTACAAATAATTTCTCCACTTTTGGTTTTCTTCTTATATTTGTCTTCTGCAGCGATTGAACGAAGCAATTCACGCTGCGTTTTCAGAAATATGTAGAATTCAATGCATTAGTTGAGTACTGAATATTACATTTTACTGTGAGAATTGCTTTTAACGTTTTGATTTGCAATCGAGTTTTTTCATTGGTCCAAGGCTTGGTCATCGCAGAAAAGAGGCTACATGAAATTTGCCCCAATGAAAAATGCCCCAAACTAAGAATGAAAAATCACCCCAAAATTGGGGCTGTTTTTCATAATGAAATAATACCCCATTTTTCATTGGGGGCAAATTTCATGTAGCCCAGAAAAGACTCGTTCCACCGATACTGTTGTTCGCGGCAAGCACAAAATGTATTCATTCCACCAACATAGCGATTTCGTTGTGCTCACTATTTTCGGCTTGCAGATGTTTGAATATTTCCACCAGAAATCTGCTATGGTGAAAAGAGGAGTTTATAGGATAAAAAAGGGATTTTGGAAATTTTCAGGGGATAGTTTCTTTGACTTCGAAAAAAGGGATAATCCCCTAAAAAAGAGGATAGATACGAGCGTTAAGTATACAGATTGGGGTTATGTATGGAATAGCACATCGGATAAATGGCCGCCACGGCTTTGCTGCCAAGTACGTACTCTTTTATTGAAATTTTCTATGACCGTGACTGAATTTCGTTATACCTACTCACACCTCGCAATTTCCTTTTTCAATGAGTTGGTGGTCGTGGGCTTGTTTGCATAGACCTTTGACTTCGAAAAACCACCAAAGAAAAAAGTACAATGGCGTTAAATCGCAAGATCTGGATGACCAATTCTGATCGCAAAAACAACCGATTACACGATTAGGAAATGACTCACGCAGTAATTGAATTGTTTCTCTGACTGTATGGCATGTGGCACCGTGCGTCTTGTTGACACCAAATGTTGACCACATCCATATCTTGTACTTTAGGCACTAAAAACTGGGTTATCATGTCACGATAGCGAACACCATTAATTGTTACTGCCTGACCAGCTGCATTTTCGAAGAAGAATGGTCTGATAATGCCTCCAGCTGAAAATCCGCACCAAACAGTCACGCGTTGTGGATGCATTTGTTTCTCATCAATTACTCGTGGCTTTTCTGAACTCTAAATGCGACAATTTTGACGATTAACGAAGCCATCAAGATAAAAATGAGATGTAGATGATTTTGTTCGAAAATTGCCGACTGTAGCTGACAAACCTTCATTATTTTAAAAATATTGCTTAACAATGAAAATGCCTTGTTCTTTCGTACCTATAGCGCTCCATTTTTACTAAACCCTAACTGTCAACTGTCACATTGTTATCTTTTTTTCTGTTGGCATCACTGTACTATGGTGCCAAATTCAAATTTTGCGTGAATTATGGGCCACCCTTTAGAGTTTTCGATTATTAAACATGATTAATCCAGTGGCATTTCAATTCAATAATTGCGTTTCGCTTGGTAGGTGGGATCAGGGGCGGACTAAGATGCAGTGGCACCCGGGGCGGTAAAACAAGCTTATACACCCCTTAAAAAATTTAAGAAAAAACACGAACAAAGATTTTATTTTAAGGTTCTTTCAAGCTTTTATTGCACTGAATGTTTCGATTAAATCATTCAAATGTATAATTTGTGTGTGCTCCTTTTCGATTGAAAGTATAGCCAGATTATAGTCAACCTATTTTGGTCCATTGTAGATCGATAAGATGTCTTAATTCATTTTAATTTTGAAAAGTTTCGTTCACACGATGCCACTGAGACGCAAATTGTTAAATAAATTCTCTTCGCCAATGACAGACTCGGTAAGGAGTCTGAAAAGTCCCACTTAACAATGAAGCTTAAAAATGCAAAGGCTGTCCAAATTTCTGCATCTTTTAAATTTATTTTTGCAGCTACCATGTGACGTCGGCCGTATTCGCCCGATTTCCAATATGATACCGTTGTTTAGTTCTGTAAATGTCGAGGTGAGCATTGGAACAACAGCACTCAGTTCTTCGTCCATTCTATACCTACAGCAATATTGTTGGTTGAAGAGCTGAGAAAACTAATGCAATGACTTCCATGGCCTTAGACCGATGAATAAGTTCAGTGCAAAATGTATCCCGAAATTCTAAAATAGATCTTCGTTTTTCCTATTCCAACGTCAAACCAGCATCTTGAGCCTTTTCGCCTGGCATAATTTTCTTCTTTTTTGTTCTTCCTCGCCTTTCAATTGAAATTTCTAGCCAGTACATTGTTTTCTTGCGTATATTATGGCCTCCTTCATGGTTTCATCACGAGTTTCACAAGTTTTAATACACTTTTTTCTAAAGTGTGTCCGGATTTGTGCAAGTATTTCTGTGCTGCATCAACTTCTTCCAAAATATCGCAACAGATTGAAAGATAACACAAAAACGTAAAGTCACATACAGCAGATAAGAGTATGGTTGCAGGACCTCTTGTATCCAAATTTTCCTTTGGAGGATCATAAAGGATTCCAAAAGTTGAAACTATCTTCACGAAATTTTCCTTCAATGGCTTAACAGCCTCGTGATGAGCGCTCCATTTAGTGTCTACAAGTCTCTTGGTTGTGTCTACAACCTACATTTTTTATGAGAATTTCCCAACGATGCGTAGTTGATGTCCAAAAAATCGTTCTACTTGAAGGAGTGCTTCCCAAAGAGACAACTCCACAAAGGTTTAGGATTAATTTGCCGAATTCATTTTTGAACTCCTCCATGAATACCCTCCATAGTCGCAGCATTATCATATCCCTGTGCCCGGCAAAGTTTAATGTCAAGACTATCTTCGTTGAGTTGCTTTAAAATATCGTCGGTAAGTTCTTTGGCAGTCTTTCCAGATGTAGGAAAAAACGGTGTCAGGAAAGTCAAAACGTAATTTTAGACTTTATTGCACTCAGCTATTTAAAAGATAACAACGAACAGAATAAAAAAGAAAATATTTTCCACTTACAGTGGTCTTATTTACCTTATTTATTTATTATTACATCTATCGGTTTCATTATTCTGTCCAAGGCATAACGTTTAGAATTCCTTTCTCGATGAAGCTACTATTTATTTAGTTTTATTTCTGATTTATCTTCGATTTTTTGCCTTAAGACCCACAAATACCACAAACGATGCTGTGATGCCATTCGTCGGAGATATTTTCATCATAAGCATAACTAATTTTATAAATGAGTTAGTTCAGTTGTTAGTCCATGTTCCCTAACAAATCGCACTTCCTCTGGCGTCAAGTTGTTAGCAGCATTGCTGTACGCGTATTTAAGTGTAGGTTGATATGGCTATCCTCACGTAACTTTGAAACTCTTGCCCATCACAGTCAATGCAGTAAAATCTTATACGTTCAATCGTTTAACGCTATTGAAGTTCCAACCGGATGTATACTTATTATTAATCCATCACTTTAAGAAGGCGTTTCTTTTGCGTTTCAGTCGCATATGTAAAACGTTACCTCGTGGGCATTTTTTTTTTGGGGCATGTCTCTTTTCCTATAGTCTAGAGACAATGCCGTTTTATTGCAATGAGTGATTGATTTCTGAGAATTAGTTTCCATGTTTTCGGACTCAATTAATCATTTTCAGCAACATACACATTGATAGTTGATAACATAGTGATAGTACACACTACACATTTAATTCTAATCCGTTTAGCAAAAGTTTTCTTTACAAAAGAAGCGTATTTTTGTGACGAATGGAAGGGCCGCCCTACAATGGTATGCCGAGTCCGTTCGAACGGCTGATTTGAAAAGCTTTTCAGGACACTCTCGGATGTTTGTCAGACTTTCGCAAGAGGTGTGAAGGAGTGGAATTGCCTCTGTCTGACAAGGCTAAGTATCTTGGGGTTATTCTGGACAGGAAACTGAACTGGAATGCAAATGTAGGGGAAAGAATCAAAAAGGCGTATAACGCTCTTTTTATTTGTAAAAAAATAGTAGGCAAGACTTGGGGCCTAAAACCTGCTATATGGTGCACTGGCTATATACAGTGGTGGTCAGGCCCATACTCACATATGGCGCACTAGTATGGTGGAAGGCGACAAAGAAGAAAACAGTAGTCGGCAAACTGGCGTCGGTGCAGAGAGCGTCTAGCATAGCAATAACGGGTGCACTTCGTAGCACTCCTACGGCAGCGCTGGACACCTTTCTACACCTCACGCCACTTGACTTGCATATTAAGCAACTTGCGGGAAGCTGTGCGCTACGGCTCACAACCTTGGGCTATTTTAAAGACGGCAGTTTTGGGCACTGTACAATACTAGCGGAGCTACTCCCTGGCGTACAGGTGCAAACTGATGAAATTCACCCTCTGGTCGACTTCGACACTCCGTACGAGGTATCATACCCGGAAAGATACGAATGGCAAAGGGATAAAGTAATTAAACATTGCGAAGTAGCAGTCTATACAGACGGCTCAAAAACAGCGGAAGGTACTGGAGCTGGAATCTACTCCGTAGACCCAGACCTAAAAATGTCTATACGACTGCCGGATACAAGCAGTGTCTTCCAATCAGAAGTTCTGGCTGTTCTGAAAGCTAATGCGGATGAGATCTGTATCTGGAAGGGATATAGCCATCTACATCGATAGCCAGGCTGCGCTCAAGGCACTGGAATCCACAAACAACAATTCTGAATTAGTCAGGAACTGCCGCACAATGCTCAAGGCATTATGCAGTCAGAACCGAGTGAGACTGTGCTGGGTACCAGGACACTGCGGTATAGCTGGAAATGAGCAGGCTGATGAGCTTGCGAGAAGAGGCGGGGAAATGTTAGATGGAGGAGATGTGGATATTAAACCACCTCCCTGCATCATAAAAAGTGATATTAGGAATAAAATAACTAAGGAAGCCGACCGGAGGTGGGAGGGCCTCACCGGTCACGCAGTATCTAAGGCACTTTGGCCGCAATACGACCGTAAAAGATCTAGGGTAATCCTCAAACTAGGCAGGGAACAGCTCAGGACACTGATCGGCATATTATCAGGGCATTGTCTTCTTAAAAAACATGTCAAAAGGCTCAGGCTGGCAGACTCGGACAATTGTAGATTCTGCGATGACCTGCAAGCCGAAGAGGACATAACACATATACTTTGTGAATGTGAGGCAATATGTCGTAGTAGAAGGAAATTTCTGGGCAGGTACTTCTTCCAACATCTGGAGGAGATAGACAATACCAACTACAAGGGGCTACTTGGTTTTTGCAGGGAAATTGGGGTTTTCTCAAGGGCAAGTGTTTAGGTGTTTTTCCAATTGCAATTGGTTCCCTCTAGGGATCGCGATGGGCCCTTTTGGTGCCTAGTGCCGTATGAGACATCTCTCTCATACCCCTATTTAACCTAACCTAACCTAACCTTCGCAAGAGGTGACGCAGAGGAAAAACCTTAAGATAACCTAATTTGTGTTTTTAATGAGATCGAATCTGGGACCCTTCGCACAATAGTCCAGCACGCTAACCACTGAGCAATTGCGCACACTTATGGAGCTTCAAATGTTTTACTAATTTGTCGAGCATTTTAAGGCCAATAGTAAATACTGCACTTGATATTGGTTCATATCGCTGGAATCGTTGTTGGCTTATCTGGAAGGACCAACGACATCAAATGCCCCTTCAACAAATAGTCCAGCGTACGTCACACTAAAAATAGTGTTTATGTAAAGGGTGTTACCTATGTGAATGAAATTTGCGTTATTGCAAAATTGCAATTAATATGGAAGACTAGACCAGACAAACGGATGGGAGGCGTACTCACTTTTTTTTAAGAGCGGGTCAGTTGAGGCCAGAATAGTAACTAAACCAATCCGTTTAAACTTAAAACAAGTAAAAGTGTTATCATCGGCCTGGCCGATGCTTTGATACCCTCCACTGCATAAAAGGCAAGCAAAATGTTTGCCATGTGAGTTAGTATGTATTGTACATGCATGTGTCTAATGTGGGTTTTGTAAGGGAGGTACCAGAACTACTTGACCGACATAAACAATTTTCAATACGAACCTGACGACGATAAAAAGAAGTCCTCTCACAAAATTGTATTCACCTATGTCGATTCCTTTGGACACTATCGTGTTTTCAACAGACAGAGAGACACATGGGTCTAATAGTGGTTTTTTATGAGAGGTACCAGAACTACTTGACCGACATAGCCCATTTTCAATACCAACCTAACGACGGTAAAAAGAAGTCCTCTAACAAAATTTCATTCGCCTAGGTCGGTTCGTTTGGACGCTATCGTGTTTTCAACAGACGGACAGACAGACGGACATGGCTAAATCGATTCAGAATGTGATCCTGATTCAGAATATATATACTTTATGGGGTCTCCGGTGACTCCTTCTTGGCGTTACAACTGTAATGGCAAAGTGAATATACCTTCCTGATGTGGAGGGTATAATTAACATCGGACGTCTGGGGATCGGTTCATCTAGCGCAAAACAGAAGATGACTGTAGAAGTTAGAAGACCACTTTCCATTTAGCGTAGCCCTTTAATTTAATATTAATACGTTTCCACCTATTGTTGTAATGGAGCGGATGCGGTTTCACACTGATATCAGTTAGATGAGGCCCGCATTCCCCAATCACCTCCATATATTATTAAATTTGTAACTTACTTAAAGGCAACATTATGGCCGAGACAGAGTCCAAAGTGAGCTGAAAAAGTTATCAAAAACTAAATTAGCATGAATGATATTGTTTTCCATATGCATGTAGGATTTTGTAAAATAAAACCACTTCCCCACCCCAGCGGGACGTAAGTCCCGAATTTTTATTGTCGAAAATGGGACACAAGCCCCGAATGAAACGCAAACAAGTCAGTGGATATTTTGGATTTTAATAATGTTCGTGTAACATTTGCGGTTATATGCATCTAGCATGCTTGTAGTTCGCATAATGTGTCTTATAAATTCAGAACTGTTTTGTTAGGTGCTGACATAATAAAATACAAAATAAATTATTGCTATCACTTTATATTTATACATTGTGTAGTAGTATATAATATTGTTTACTTAATCTAATGCCAAGAAAAAATAGTTTCATATGCAAATCCACCCAAACTAAACGAAAAGTTGCCCCTAAATAGGAAAATGTTGAATCGAATAATAAGAAATCACCCCGAACTATATAATATTATTGCTTTTATTAAATAATTTATGTAGGTACAGCTACACTTCGATCTTAGATATCTTCTACACTTTATGTATACACCAGCAAGGACAGCTATTATTATCCTTTCATTTTCATAAAGCATCTGCAAATAACTTACTTTAAATGGCACCCCAAGAGTTTCAAAAATGCAATCTATCTGCAATTGACTATTATTGGGCAAGTCCTGGCAAATAACGAAATAAGAGGGATATTTATTTCATCTTTTTTCAAATTCGCGCGAATTTTGAATTTTCACACCCCAAAATCGATCCTCCCTTGCTCAAAATTTTTTTTTGGCTACGCCTTTTCTACGGATTTTGAAATTGATCCTCCCTTTCGTAATCGTTTCTTTGCTATATACGCCTCTGGATTATTTGTATGCCCAAGTTTATTTCTCTTATTCTGTAGAGTGCCAGAACTTACCAGGAGATATGCATAATCTAGAATGAATTAGAAAAATAAAAAGGAAAAGTGCCCCAAAAATTAAATATGTATTTCCAATTCAGCAAAAAAAAATTAATCAATTTTTTGTAGTTGTTGGTTTTCATATAATTTTTTGGTACCGTACTTAATTTTCGTTTGGGCCATTTTTCAAATTTCATGCATCCATTTTAAACTTCAAATGGTCAACGGAGCGTATTTTCTAACTAATCATTTAAGCAAAATCGGATATGCAGTGGAAAATGACAAAGTCTAAATAGCCTAATGTTAATTTACCAAAGCGTCATACTGCCAAATTAAAGAATTTGGCTTTATGTCACCTTCACAACACGACATATATCCAGATTTACAGATTTAGTCTTATGTCGCTGAGCCTAATTCAAATTTTAGTTTTCTTTTTGGTTTTTTAATAATGACTATTAGGTTAATAATTTTTTCGTATGCGAGAGCTGTCGTCGATCTGATCTCGGAAAACGTTCATCAAGCTCAAGCTGCTTAGCTCTTGATTTTTAGTATAGCTTGAGTATCTTTTTAATTCGCCGACATTGGAGATTTTGCCACAGTAGCGGCTACTAAACAAAACCCACATGTATTATTTCAAGTTGACAAAAATTATCAAACAGTTAGCGATATGATTCAAATTCTTTTCAGCATATAACTCATGATTCTAACCATGTCTGCTGGTCATCAACTGATTAAATAATTGAACAGAGAAACTATTTTGGTGACTCGACCTATGACGTTTGAGGTCAAACAATTTCAAAGAATTAATGATAGTATCTAAAAGGTTTATTGGCCATTATTTCTAATTAGATATAAGTAATTTGATGCGCACGATTTTATACTACAGAAATAAGACTTCAAATGGCACCACACTGCTTATGGAGATAGTGGGCGACTTTTGATGAGATGCTATACACATTTTGTAAATTAACATAACTATTTACTTACATAACTAATACTAGGTTGAATACATATATTATATATCTATATATGAATACCTACAATTGGTTCAAATAAAACTGTCAACAGCAACATCGGTTTAATGAACAAGTCACTGTTGACAGGGATCCATCATCCATCTTCTATGAGAAAATAAAGCGTCAAACAAATCACCATTTGTTTATCAATTTAATTTTACAGGTCTGTCTTATGTGCGCTCACAATGGTAGGTATGTATTTCTTAATAGAAAACCACTTTTGTTTGGTAAATATTTACACCGGTACATGAAGCACTCTTCACTTTGGGGATACAACCTTCAATTGGGCAAATTTTAATTTTTGTTGTTCGTCTATGACTCTTGTCACAAATTAGGTTAAGGCAATTAGGTTTTAAACAATGTATGAGTAGCCTTGAGCAACTAAGCTTAATATGTACCTTTACTCTAGCTGAATTTGTTCGTTTAACTTAATTTGGACTAGTATAATGAAACGCTTTATTTAATTGTTGTTCTTTTTTCACTCAAAAATAAAAAATATCATTGACAGACTGGTTTAACTAATTAAGCTTTTTTTCTTCTTTTTTGCAGACAAAATGTTCGGTATTTCGAGGTCTTGTGTTGTGCATTTGCCTCAACGTCACCTATGCCAATATTGTTCGGTTTCCACGGGAGCTGAATCAATACGGTTCAGTGTATTTAATACCATATTTAGTATTACTTTTTCTAGTCGGTCTTCCAACAATCTTATTAGAAATATCTATTGGCCAGTTCTTGGGACAGGGAGCAGCGCACACATGGCGATCTTCGCCTATTTTTAAAGGTAAGCAATTTGTAATGATATATGATAAATGTTAATTTTACCCTTGGTGTAAATTGGGAGGTTTGTTCGATACATTTTATACTCTTTTTCTCAGATGATGATATAGCATTAGTAGGACAGCTTGTATGGAGTTCGCTATCGCCAAATCGATCCTCCTTTGCTCAAACATTTTTTTTTGGCTTCGCCTTTAGATTTTTCTTACGCAAAAGTTTATCCCTCATATGTTGGTGTGTTCCAGGATTTACCACACCTACAATAGTCTGTTTGCCTTGCAGGAAAGCCACCGTAATAACGGTTTCTTTGTGATGTCTTGGGTGATATGCATCATCTTGAATGAATTAGAAAAATGAAATACGGTCCCCAAAGTTTAAATATTCCCAATTCAGCAACAAAAATTAGCTTAATGTTTTCAATAGCTCATTTAGTTTTGTGTACATGAAATTTCTCATAGAAATTCCCCCAAATTTTAATTTTTTAAAATAAAGTAACAATTTAAATACCTAGCTAATAGCTATCTAATTTTCAAATTTTAACCTCAGTTCATTAGAAAATTCGTGGCCGATTAGTATTAATTCAAACGGTATGTACAAGATTTTGTTATGGAAAAATAACATTTGCTCATGTCTCAAAATAATTTGGCTTTACGTTGCTTTGCGAAATGCTACAATTTGATCTTATATGTCGTTTTCCAAAGCGCCTTGAAGCCAAATTTTAAAATTTGTCCTTATGTCACCGCACCCATTTATGCTACCAAAAAAATTGGTGGACTTATGCTATGTCCCACTTAAAAAAAAATAAATTAAGGACTGATGTCCCTGCGCCAATGTTTCCTTCTTGCCAAACTTTCACTTGCTAATCAAATGACCTCAATTCTTACTTTAAAACTATTACCATGTCGATTTAAAGAACGCTAAATTCTTCTGTGATCTTAGAAACAGGTTACTGTCTAGTACAAATTCAATAGTTTTGTTTGAAATATTTCTTATTGCGCTTTAGCAAAGTGAAATACGACCAACTTGGTCTTATTGCTCAAATTTTGTTGGCGTTATTACACTTGGTCACAGTGAAATAAGGCCTTATTGGCGTTATTTCATGGCACCAAGCGGCACTTACCCTTTTTACAGGAACAAACTCAGGCTGTTTTCGACCCCCCTCTAACTTCGGCACCAATTGAGCCAAAAAGTTCGAACTTGAAACATTTACCAAGCTCATTAGAAAGGTCTACCTCACCAAATTTCATCTCTATATCATTAGTGGATCTCAACATACAGGACTTCGAAAATCACAAAAACCGTAACCGACTCACTCACTCACTTAGATGATGATCATCAAAATTATGAAGCACTTCCGGCCATCCTAGAATCGTGAAATTTGGCAGAATACTAGATCCTGTGGTGCATACACTGTAAAAAAAAAAAACCAAAACTTGAGATTTTCCATTCAGGGGGCGTATACCACGCCCATTTTTAAAAATTGGTTATTATTTATTTGCACCGCTTTCCATTGCCGTAGAATGTTGAAATTTGGTAGAGCGGTAGGACTTGCACGACTCTTAAATCTATATATGTAGTAGCTTATAGTAGCTGATATAAAAATAAATCATGATATTGTCTTATTAAGAATTTGGTTTTCTAAACATAAACTGGTAGTTAGTAGTGAAACCAAATTAATGTTCTTTAGTGTCAGCCCTGTTTCATGTCCTGATATCGATATCTTTTCCAATGCATCAAATTGCGCAAAGTTAAAATTATTTTAAAGTAAGGCTACGTCCATAGTGAAACCAGCTTCTCGCTTTCTCACCCTAGAAAGCTGGTTACCGGCGTCAACAAGAATTAAAAATGCATTCCGGTAAAAGCTGGTAAGCGAGAAGCTGGTTCACTATGGACGTAGCCTTAAGTGTTATATACGAGACTCTAATGACTCCTTTAAGGTTGATGTTCCGCGTAACGCCTGTTGCTTTAAAATTGAAATTAAAATAGTAGGTGTAACTATCGATGGTAACTTAAACTGCGGTTTGAGCAAATTTTAAATCTAAAGCAATATCTACTTTCAACCATTCGTAGTTTTTACCATATCTGAGAAGATATTGTTCTTAAAGAACTAACTGTTGGGGGCGCTTACCGGAATTAGGTTCAGCAGTTGGTTGTACTTCAAAAATGTGCTATTAGAAAAATGTTTGACTATCCTCCCCAAGCTCATTCTATGGACAGGGTTCGAGCCGTGGGGGGTGACTTTCATTGAAATGCCGACTTATTTTAGGAACTTGCCGACTGCATAGAAATCATGAAAATCGGCCTAGCGGTTATCGAGTTATAACGTCATCGACGTGCCACGGCCATTTGTCCAATTTTGACCAATTTTTACAGGAACACTCCTGGGCGAATATCTAAGACCACTTGTAAATTTGAGCTCAATCGAGTTGGTGGTCTTCGAGATATAAGATTTTGAATTTAAATTTTTAATTTTAAAAGTAATTAAAAGTTGAATTGTGTTTGCATTGCGAAGTCACTGACACTGAGTGAGAAAAAGTAAAGGTTACTAGTGTATCTTAAAGGACCATTCACATGAGAACGAATTCATGAAATGCGAACAAAAAACTTTTTATGCATTTATAAACAGAAAATTTCTCATTTTATACTATTTCAAGAGTAGGATAATTAATTATCCCATAAAAATTAAAAATGTGTAAAGAAAACAAGTTTATAAACAGTTTAAATTACGAAATTTCGTTTTCCAAACATTTTGCCGTTAACGAAAACCAAAACACCCTCGCCGCGAATTGTCACAGTTTATTCGCAGTCCACATCATTAAGCCGCATTCCAACAACCAGTGATGCCATTCTGACCGGATTCCGGTCATATCTGACCGAAATCTCTTTACTCTGACCGGAGAAAATTTTGAAATCCGGCCTAACCGTTTTTTGACCGGAACGAAAAACGATTTTAACCGGAAAACTCTTTTTTGACCGGAAAAATTAAGTTGCCCTATTCTGCTCCGGGAGCAGGATAATAAATTATCTTATAGGCTAATTTCTTGACGTTTTCTTTTGCTAGAATGTTGAAGAGGAAATTAAACAATGAATTTGAATTAATTAGAGTGTGAAATTCGATAAATCTCAGATTGGAGTTTGGTGAACTACTCTTTTCAAGTGTCAGAAAATTATCCGAGAATAATTATTTAATTATGTATTTAATTATTGACACGGCCTTAGTACATGGCCTGGCCACACACATCTTCTCATGACTTTCATTTCCATTAACGATTTGGCTATACACAAAAACCAGGCGTCGTCATTGCAATGAAATAAAATTTGGCACGTTGACGTTTTTGACGTCCTCACTCTATCAACGCAAATATCAAATGAAGATTTGTATCTTCTGAAAGTGGATTTTCTGTGCATTTTCTATGCTATCTACCATTCTCCTTTATCTACTCACTCAAAATCTACCTGTGTCGCTGGACACGACGTTCATTGGAAGGCGTGTATGATCATGCACTAAAAGTGTATTTCAGAACTTAAAACATGTCATATAAACTGAAAAATTAGTTTCAATAAATTTTAAACAAACGAAATAAAAAACAAGTTCACAAACTCAAGATTCACTCACATATTATAAAAACGTTTTCTAAACATCGATAATGCAGCGCTAACATAAAAATTCGTAAATTGTATAGGTAGGTATAGGTATTTTCTATTTTTGACCGGGTTTCAGGTCAAAATTTCTCATTTTAACTATTGACCGGATTTTTTGTCCGGATTTAGAAAATAAAAATCCGGTCATTCGGTCAGATTTGACCGGATTCACTTTTTTTTAGTGGCAACACTGCCAACAACTAGTGAATAAAACATTCGTTCGAATTTAACCTCAAATTAGAAATGCCGACCGTCCTTTTTAAAATCAAATCGAAACTCGCTAAATTTTTTGGATGTCAGTCGGCAAATTCACCGATGCTGACCGTCCATTTTAAAATCGAATCGAAACTCGCTAAATTTTAAGGATTTCAGTCGGCAATTTCACCGATGCCCACCGTACTTTTTAAAATCGAATCGAAACTCGCTAAATTTAAAGATTTCAGTCGGCAAATTCACCGATGCCGACACGAGTTTAAAATCGAAACTCGGAGAAGGTATACATAAATTTAAACAAATATGAATTGGCATTTCCGAAAGGGTGAACCTTTGAAAATGCCGACTTGTATACATTTACAGCCTTATTCATAACACTTAATTAAATCTGAATTAGGGTTAATGTTTGTTTAATTGCAGAAAACGTTATTCATAAACTTTTTTCGAAGTTAATTTCCATTTAATCAAGTGTCAAAAAATTAAATGCCGACATCGGCATTCAGGAGCAAATTAACTCTGAATTAAATTTTTCATTGACTCAAATCATGGCATATAATAATTATTATGCTATTATTTCATTACCAAATATCGTATTTGTAATTGATTTATGCATTAGCACAACAAAAATTAGTGTTTTCCGAATTTAAATAACAAATTTCCGTCAAAAAAAATCTCATACCAACTGCGTAATACAATTTGCTTAAATCGTCATGGCGTTCTTATCTCATGCACACAACATTCCAGAGAAAAATGTCAGAATTTATCAAATATTTCTACCAATTGCATACTTTTATATGAAATGCTGGTATACTTTTAGGCTTATTGCCTTAATTCATTGATTAGCTGGTATACGAGCAAAAATTCTTTATGAATAAGCATTTTTTAAGTCTTAATTAAAATGACATTTTCGCAATTGTCATGAATTAGCTGAGACACTGATAATTAACAGATTAAATGAATCTAATGAATAAGGCTGTTACAATTTTGAAAACCTATACCTCATAAAAATCCAAACTCACTTCTTATTTTTTAACATTTTTTCCGAGCTAGTTTTCGAAAATTGATCCTTTTGCCAATTAAATGTAGCTTCCTTGATTTGCCGACTCTTGAAAAGCGTGGGGGGTGCGACAACCCCCATACCCCCCCTCGCTACGCCTACGTCTAAGCTTTTTCATCTTACGAGCACCCTTCCAGTTAGACATTTATTTTATTACAAAGTATACTTAAGGTTTTCTTCATGAGAGGTGGTTATATGCAGAGCCCAATCTCTGTCACGTATATATAAATATGGTATATCATACGCAATAGTTCACAATGTCATGTTGTCATTCATACCTTTCGCACTAATTATAGATATAAACTCTTACTCCATTGTTTCGTGAAAATTGTTTAACAACCTCCCTGCCAATATACGAATTATAAGAAGTAAGTTCGCCTTCTAATCTTCTAAATAAAGTCAAAACTTGGCTTCTTGATTCCGACTACAATGAAATCGAAGTATTGCTACTACAATACATTGTTTAGTTTGAATTGTTATTGTTTGAAAAATGTTCTATATGTATATCTAATTGCTTGCCATCTCATTCACTTCCTTTTTTGTTTTCTCCGAACTTCAGTCTATTTTGGAGTGACAATAATCTCTATGTTTCATAAGAAATATAAATGTCTCTAAATATTCCCTTTCATCTACAAATAATCTAAATTAGAACAAAATTGTATTAAAAAATAATAATTGAAAATTGAATTGAAATTTATTGTTGACAGCATGTACATATTTTGCCCTCATTCACCACTAAACTCATTTTATCCGCTTCTGATGTGCTAATTAATGCCAATGTCGTCAGCGTATGCAAGTAGTTGTACAGACTTTTGGAAAAATTTTGCCCTTGGTATTGGCTTGCAGGTTTCGCACAATTTTCACAATTATGTTGTTGAAAAAGTCACACGACAGCGCATCGCCTTGTCTAGATTGTTTTTAAACATCAAAGGTCATAGAAAAACATCAAAAATAGAAAAACCAAAGTACTTCTTCAGATGCTGCAAACTCAGCAAACTCAAATCGATTTTCTAAGTCCTATCATGTTCAATAGTCATGATAGCCAGATTAGTTAATCTAAGCCCACTTATAGTTGATCTAAAATTATTTTTAATAAGCTTTAGACAAGCTTTTCTCACAACTAGCTTATGGCAATTGTTGTTAAGAATATTTGAAGCATTATCATAATGTTAGGCAGGCTTACTTCAAGCTTAAGCTGCACAATAAACTCAACTCAACTCAACTCAACTCAGTGAGCTTAAATTACTAGTTACATATTTATAGCCTGTGCTGTGGCATGATGAAATAAGTATAAGGTGGTCTCGTCGGCAAAAAGTAGTCGACACGTTTTTCTCTTTATTCAGCGTAGTAAGTGTACGTTAACGAAGCGTTAAGGGACCAAAAAACGAACGAGTCGGCAGCCGACGAGACCACCTTATACTTATTCCATCATGGCCTGTGGAAGCAAAAAAAAAGTCCTGCGAGTTTTAAATTGCGATCATTATATTATTTTTAACGCCCAGTAGTTTGACTTACAAAAAAGTCAATCCTCTAGCCACAAATATTATTACATATTCACAATTTTCTTTTTACAGGAGCTTGTATGGTCAGCAGATTTGCATCGTGGTTGGCTTCGGTATGGATCTCACTTCAGGCAGTTATTTCCGTGGCCTATATTGGAATGTTTCTATTCAAATCCCGGCCCTTCAACGAGTGCGTTGGCGATATTAAATTAGCTTTAGTAAGTTTCGCTTATGTGACATTGAAACTATTTAATTGCCTTAATACCTATATTTTCTTTATATAATAGAACGGGTACAAGATAGTGGGAAACGACGGAGTCGAATGTATTCAAAAAACTTTCCTGACACCATTTTGGGAAAATCCTCTATATTTTGGACTCTTAGCAATAGGCCTAATATTTATCTGGATGATTGTCATGTTTTGGTAAGCATTAGTACCCCCAGAATCACTTGTTTTTAATTATTTGGTATTTTTTCAGCACTCATAACGCGAAAGTGTACCGACGCATATCTTTCTTCTTTGGACTAATTGGATTTGCCCTACTCTGTGCACTCACCACCTGGGAAGTGCATTCCTCCCTTAAGAAACAGTACTTTCCAAATCTGTGGCCATTTAATAAGTCAGCACTCTTAGATAGTAGTCTTTGGTTCAATGCACTCGTACAAGTCCTATATGCCACCAACATTGGATTCGGAGCACTGCCAGTGGTGACGGGGAAATTCCTGTATAAAGGCGACGCGGTGCGTACGTCCGTCGTTTACCTTTGCTTTAACTTACTAATTAACGCAATCGCAGTGACACTATTCATGGTTCAATTTGATAATCTGTTATCGAGGAGCTCGATCAACCTAGAGGCATTGAAACCGTTGACCGCAATCTACGATAGAGTATTAAACGAACCGAACGACATAATTGCCAAACTGATCCCCTGCCTGATTTACGCCTTGATTGTAATCTCTGCGATAGTTTCGATCACTGTTGCAATTTACACGTCCACTCGTCTTGTGCAACGTCATCCGAACTATGTAATGAGCTTGATTGGATTTGTGATCGCTGTTGTATCATTGGCCGCACCTAAGTTTATCATCCCGCGAGTTTTAGATACAAGAATTGTTGGTACCCTTGTAATAACAGCACTCATCTTTGATCTAATAGCTACGACTTGGATCTATGGAGCGAAAAACATCTACACCGATCTAGAGTTCTCTATTGGCCGACCCATCTTTAAAGGCTGGGTATATCTTTGGTGTCTGGGTCCAGCTTTCCTCACTGGTGTCCTCGTATGGTGGTGTGCGGACGACGATCAGGGTGATCTTTTATCGACTTACATGCCTCGATGGGCTCCAATACTTTTTGTTATAGCAGTAATCTTAATAATAGCCTGCGTGGAGATCTTTAAACAAGTAGATTATAACTTTTTCGGGATGATTTGCGAAGCTGCAAAGCCGGCAAAGGAGTGGGGACCAGCCGATCCTCTGGCGCGACATGCATGGAAGCAATGGCGCTCTGTATGCCAGGATACGGGTAGAAAAGATTTTACTCTTCGTCGTCGTGGAACTCGCGACTATACGCATTCTATTAAGAAAGGTCAATACTCTACATCGAAATATGGTACCAACAATTGGAAATCCTCGACACCGGGCAATAGTTCACCCAATTACAGTGGCTCTGTGTTTGGGGACTCAGCGATCGAAGAAGATATCAGTGTTGATAAATATTCCGGAATAAATCACCAATTCACAGCGTTCCAGGGTAACGATGGCAAGGCATTGCGATATTCGAATAGATCACGGCAGCAAGCGCCCCATGAACGGCGTGGCACTCAACTGAACCCTAACGTAGCTGCACTAGCCGAAAGACACAAAGAAGTGGTATACATCCGCAGGTTATCAAACGCCGATGATAACAACCATGCAACTCGAATTGAAATAACTCCATCAAAGGAGTCCATTACATACGGCACACGAAATCCAATGGGAAGGATCTCCAACCAAACATATAGCATTCCAAATCGAACGAGCGTAGATGCAGGTAACAGACACATCTTACAGGCCAATGGTCAAGTGCCAGCAACTAGCCTGGGAGAAGTGGCAGCCGGCAGCGGAGATCATATTTGCTGGCGAAAGTTCTCTGTAAACGCGGAAGAATATTCTACTGAATTGTGAATTGTGATTTCGTTAAGTAGTATATTATGTATTTATCGCAGACACTAGAATTTATTTAATTTTTTGCAAAAGACTTATCTCAGTTCAAAGGGCTCGCGATCCCCCGCGACACTGTAAATAAATTATTTTTATTGTAAAAAAGTAATTATCTACAAACTAATCCTAACTATGACATATATATGTAAATCTCCTAAGCAAGTTTATTAATTTATAAGTACATTTTGTAAATATTGTTAGAACAAATTAAAAAAAAATAAATACGTAATGGTAAAAAAACTACTCTTAATTAAAAATAAGGCTTTGGATTGACAGGAAAACCGGTTATAAGTATGTATTACCTTCATCAGTTTTTAACTTGTGATTGTATAGCATTTAAAAAGTGCGAACTTTGGCCATATAAAAAAAAAACAATACATTGGACAGTGTTTGGCCGCATTAAGATCGTCAGGTTTTGACACCATTTCAATAACTCCTAATCTACATTTTTTAAATACTGGCTCTCAATACCTCTTGTAACCACTTGTAAACCTAAAGTACATTAGCACAACTAGAAAAAAATTTACGATAAAATGTAACAGTATTTTGTATGTATATCTTCAAAAGGGAATATTCTGCCCCTATTATGTAAGACAACTACAACTAAAGTTGAGTTGTCTCTTGGTTTTATGTAATTCAAAATTCAGTATTGTCCGTATAGCCATACACAACCTTGATAGAAAAGTTGTCTGTCAAAACACAACGAAGATGGCAGTGGTTGTCTATAAATTGTTAGTTAGTTTGGGTTGTGTGAAAGTTGAGTTGAATTGAAGACAACTCAACTCAACTAAGTTGAGTTGTCTTACATAATAGGGGCATTCATCTCTGCGCTCAATTCCGACTGTTCTCAATTGACTTCTGTTTTGTAATTTGAAAGAAAGTGAATACATAAGCAAACTGAGTACGGGTGTACGCACTGTTTTTGGATTTTCACGCTTTGGTTTATCGATGAGGATGCCAGTTTCTTTCACTTTTTGCACAAGATAACGAACATACGGAGCTGACGGTGCTTCTCTTCTTCCAAATTTTCGCACACATTCTGCAACATTACCATGATTTTCAAAGTAATGTCGCAATATTTCCCAGCGTTGTTCAAGCGTATACACAACCATATTCGTTCAGCAGAAGGATAAAACTAATTATCTGTCAAATCAGACATGAGCTAAGTGTTACCATTCGCGAAATAAGCACTAGTTGAAAATAAAAACGTTAGATGGCGGACCCTTTATTATTATTATTATTATTATTATTTATTATTTATTATTATTATATAAAGACGTAACTGATAAAATTATGTTCGCAGTGTTCTCAGAAACTACTGAACGGGTTTTGATGAAACCTTCACTAAAATATTCTTTAAACAACTCTGCGTGCAGTAGGCTATATATAATTCCGTTTTAATCCTTTAATTATGCAGAAAAAAAACAAATTTCCTTTTGTACGCTATACATATGCCATTCCATTCCATTTATTTTGACTTTGCTTCATTTAACTTGCCATAATATTCATAAATCTCAATCAATACAAAAAAGCATTTAACTGTTTTTTAGGCAATTCTTCCCCGAGTATTTTGAGCTATCATTCATCTTTCTACTCCATCCAGAAGCTGAGAAACAATAAGTTAAATATCAGATATTAGTTGATCAAATGCGAAATCAATGCTAAACCAATAATTTTCTGTTGTTGCTCTGCTTTGGGGTGGTGGGCGTAAATCGCAAGCATGATCATGATTTGATCTGGCTTATGTGCGAAGTGCGAGTAGGCTGTACGGTGCATAGCGCTTGGTAGAAAGAATGAGAGTTACATTGTGTTCGTTATTCATGCCATAGTTTTTACAACTACAGTTAATTATTGTGTTGAAACTTTCAAGGCCTTACCAATAATCATTTTTAGTCCTCAACTTAAATATTTGTACGGTCACAATGGATAATTTTATATTGAAATTTTCGCCATTGTGACTTCGTAAAAGTTAGCCTGGACACTAAAAATGATTATTAGTACCGCGGAATATATTTAACATTCATTTAGCACATAAACTGCAGTAACGTAAAAAACAGAAGTTATCCAAACGCGTGATATATTTTTCCGGTAAGTCGTTACATTATGTCAATCATCGAAATTCTGTCTGTTGGTCTGTCTGTTTAGTGGACTTAATTCTTCTTTTTTCAACAGGAAAGTGCACAAGGTCTTAATAAATCGTTTTTTTTTATATACAACCAACAAACGCATACACTTTCCTGATATTTACTAAATGTTTCATCTTTTGTTGTTATATTATAAGCAAGTAGTCACGTTAAAACGTGACAATATATTATTTTATTTATTGTAATATAGATTGGGGTAGTCCTTCGGGAAAGTGTTTTCTCTCACGGGCAACTAATGTGGCAATATCGCGCATGGGTTCAAGATCTAATCAATACCTTCTTCTTCCGGATAATAACAAGACTCTAAGGGCCAGTTTCAAGACTAGCTGACAAAGTCTCGGATAGACTATCCGGAACTTATATGTCAGCTAAACTTCAACTTTTGGTTTCAAAGGTTTTGGATAGTGATATCTGACATATATAGTCTCGGATAGAGTATCAGTCGGTTCAAGTGGCTTTTAAATCCTTTATCCGGAAGATAAACAAAATATTTATTTGAAGTGTGTGGAAAAAATGTAGTTTCAGAGTATTTTTTCATTGACAAGCGTAGACAGCAGTCACAGGTGTCCTAACATGGATTTGTTTGTGAAGAATATATAATATTGAAGAATATACGACTCCGTAGTATTTCGCCCACCAAATTATTTTGAAATACTCGACAATGAAGATTCAGAATTCTATTCCGACTTACCAAAACGGCCGAAAACGCCACTGTGAAAGGAAAATTTTATTCACTTTTCTCATAAACCTTCCTACCACGAAGGGGCCGGCCGGTCACCTTGCCATATTGCGTCCTTTTCTGGACGTTGTTGGTGTGGAGTGGAGACTTAAGTTATAATGATTCAACAGGATCTGCTGTCAGCGGCTTTAGTCGCCAGTATAGGGTCACCCATGACAGACAGGCTGTTTTAGTGAAAATCGAACTGAGAACTTTCCAAAAACTCTTAAACTCCCCCCTCTTCTTCCACACGGGTCATACGACCCGTGCCGATAGTCAGCCTGGTTGGGGGCCCTGAGAAAAAAATATCTCAGCCAAACGAATTATCGGGATACCTCCTCCAGCTCTTCTGTTAGAATTCTTTTTTGGATTTTTGCTGGCTCAGTTTTTTTCTTTCGTTAATTTATCAAAGGTCTTTTTTCTTTTGGCTTTCCTAAAACAACAAAAAATATTGGAAAACACGAAACAAACAGACACAAAACAAATGACATGGTGTATCGAAACAAACAAGTTAGTTTATCAGAGACTTTGTCGATGAAACAAAAAAAAAAAAATAATAGCAGCTTTTATCTGGTGGATAGCGTTGTATGTCGGAACCTTTGAAACGGACCAAATATAAGTTTGTTTGTTTCCTAAAACCGAGGGACGCAAGGCGAGCACGGGTCAGCTAGTTTATAATATACCTACTAGCTATGCCTGCGGGGTTTCTTTTCTTTTAAACACAATTAAAATTTATTTGAGTTATCATATATGTAGGTACGTTTGTTTATATTTTTATTCCTCTTTTTAAATCATACAACATTTTTTATCGGAATGCCTCAGTAAACTATATGTGCTGTTTTTTAGTGGGCTCAATTACAAACAAATTACGACTGCAGCTCACACACGAACATGCAACATATAGCTGTCCATGTGAAAACCATGGCTGTCGGAGATCAACACCGGCAATGGCCGAATAGATAGAGATAGCCCCTACCCCCACATCCTCTCTCTAAGTTACTATAGGTATAGTGATCCGGATGATATAGCCAGTACAATGTTGGAACCATTTTTAAAATCAGCCTAATTACCAGAGATCTCTCCTATCACCCCTCCCCCTTTACGTCACCCTCCTTCCTGCCTTACGTAATCTGTACTGATCCGAACGTTGTCACCATGCCAACTGTAAAATAGGCCGATTAGTTCCAGAGATACCCTTTAAACCCCCCTTTAATTGAACTCATTTACCACTACACTAAAACCTAAATCGGCATCAAATCTATAAATGAGAAAAATAAAATACGTCATACCTAGTTTCAAGAACTAATGAAACATGGTAACACCCTTGCGGGATAAACAAATTGCTTAATTATATTTCTATTAATTGTATATTAGTTGTGCTAATATTTCATTTATTTTATTGTGATTAGAAAATGAATCAGCATGCAAAATTTCAAAGTCATAAGTCAAAAGTCAATGAACATAATACTTCACAGAAATGAAAACTGGTGACAGGTATGATTTGATTATTTATACTACGCGATCATATCGTTACACTTTCCATAGCTGCAGATCGCAAATAAAGGGTGTCCCATAATTCACGCAAAATTTTAATTTTGCGCCATTTAATAGTACCTACAGTATGGTGCCAACAGAAAAAAGATAACAATGTGAAAGCTGACAGTTCGGTGTTAGTAAAAATGGAGCGCTATATTTAAAAAAAAAAAAAAAAAGTGGGCGCAGTGGTTAGTGTGCTGGACTACTGTGCGAGGGATCCCAGGTTCGATCCCCGGAAAAACACAAATTACATCTTAAGGTTTTTTCTACTGCGCCACATCTCGCGAACGTCTGACAAACATCCGAGAGTATGACTGTCCTGAAAAAGTTTCTCAATTCAGCCGTTCGGACTCGGCATAAAATTGTAGGTCCCTTCCATTCGTTCCAAAAATATAAACTCACACAAAAACGAATGGTAGCGAGAAGCTAGGCCTTGGGTGTCTACCGCCTGTTGCGCCGCCTATTTATTTATTTTAATGAAGGTTTGTCAGCTACAGTCCGCAATTTCAATCAAACAAAATCATCTTCAGTGATGAAGCTCATTTTCATCTTGATGGCTTCGTTAATCGTCAAAATTGTCGCATTTGGGGTTCAGAAAACACACGAGTAATTGTTGAGAAACAAATGCATCCACAACGCGTGACTGTTTAGTGCGGATTTTGGCCTGGAGGCATATTATCAGACCATTCTTCTTCCAAAATGCGGATGGTCAGCCAGTTTTTAGTGCCTGGATTACAAGATATGGATGTGATCAACATGTGGTTTCATAGAGACCAATAAACCACCAGCCGCGAGGATAAACCGAACATGAGGCATTTCAACAAATACCCCTTCATATCATCCAGATATAAATGGTATCCCAGTTAAGAGGTATAATAATAATTTAAGTGGAGATTCCTTAAGTTCCGGTGAACGAAAAATCATATGGAAGGGGGGGAGGTCTATTTTCACACCATTTCAAGTTATGGTACGGATTCCATACGGATTCCATAGAGCATCTTGGTTAGGGGCATGAGTTGAACATGGCCAAACCACCGAAACATGGACGGTTCCGTCCGGAGAAGTACCTGCTCGACATTGAGTTCCTCACGTAATCTAATGTTTCTTATAAGATCACTGCGGATCACACCAGTATTGTAAGGTAGTTGGCTATTGTAAGCTCATTGTCAGTCATTGTCAGAGCATTATAGATCTGACAATATTGTAAGATCTAAAGGTGCTAGTACACAGTATGTATCACGCCACATATATACATATGTGGCTCTGACGTAATTTTGACGTCAGCGTATATGGAGCCAATGGCTACATAAGTTACCTACTCATACGTATGAGGCACGATATGAGGCACTCGTGACACATACGCATTGTGTGGCTTTTCGACATTCCGTGTACTACCCTAGCACATACGATTTGTGCCAATACGCTACATAATGTCGAGTGGTTACTTGCATGGTTCGTATGTATTTTTCACTGTAATTTCAGCATTTCAGTTTGCGTTTTGTACGAGCAGCGATAACTTAAATACACCCAAAGCAATAAAACAATTAATACCTACCTACAGTTCTAGTGCAAGACTTCACACATAGCAATAAAACTGCGGATAGTATCATCATAAACGAATAACCAACAGCCAACCGATATGTGCGCCTTTATGTAGCCACCGCGCTACATACGAAAAACGAAATGTGTACCTTATGTGTACTCTATCTGGTGACGTCAGAGCCACATATATACAGTCCGTAACATTTGGAATGCCTCACCCATTGTCTTTTTTAAAATTAAGGGTTTCGGTTACTTCTTTCATGCTTACATAAGGAATTATATACTGAGTGACAAGGTAAGAGACTGCTCTCTAAGACTCTGTCAAAATTTGAGAAAATTCGTAAAGCTAACGGAACTTACGAAACCAATTTCGTCTGCAGACACCAAAGTTTTAACATTAGAATAGCCTCAATCACAGTTTAAGCGAAAATTTGGAAGTGTGACTGTAGAAAAGCTATCGGGAAGTGATAGAACGGTTTTTTTGTATTTTTTCTTTGTATCAACTGTTAAAATGGTTAGAAAAAAATCATTGACAGTAGCAGAATTTGCCAAAATAGAGGCCTATCATTAGCAAGGCCGTTCTAACCGCACTGTAGCTCATAAAATTAATCGAAGCCCGAAAGTAATTATTAATTATTTAAAAAATCCTTTATTATACTGTTATTATATGGAAAAAACTATAAAGGCCGTACTTCTTCAGTTCTTTCTAATCAAGAAAAGCGGAAAACCATTAGATTAGCTTCCAATTCCACCCACTCTTTGAATAAAATAAGACATGAAGCTGGATAAGAAGTTAGCCAAAGGACCATAAGTCGGGTTAACAAAAGTGTTGGACACCTAAAGCGACTAAAGATGAAGAAAAAACCACAACTAAACAATGCGCGTAAACTACAGGGGCTTGCTTACTTTTGCAAAATACCACATGGCATGGAATACCGATGCCTTTTTAAATTTTAATTTAATTTAATTTATTATTGCTTAATACAAGCGTACAGAAAGAACAAAATATATACATAAACAATCTACTGATGTTAAGACTACAAAAAATATATTGCGATTACAATTACAATTCAATCACGAATTAAAAGCATAAATATGGGTATAAATTAACAATTTTGTGGTTGGGAACAGAAATGGGGTAGTCAAGGACTAAGGTAGTTATGAAGAGCATGTTTCAAAGTTGGTTTTGTGCAGTTCAAGTCAAATATGTTGGGAACCATGTTTGCTTTGCAGAGCATTCTTGTTAAGGGTTCATGTTGACCATAGTCAGTATACGGTGTTGGGGAAGGCGGAATAGGGGTACTGATCGTAAGTGATGAGGATTGGCGTTGAAAGAGATCTGATGAAGTAGATGAGGGCAATCTATGTTTCCAGATAAAAGCTGGTGAACAAAAACTATATCAGCGATATCTCGACGAGTTTTAAGAGCCTGTAAATCAGAGGATATCCATTAATGAGTAGGGACACTCTCCACGTGCTTCTCATCAGTTTACAATTTGCAGTACACATACACGAGAAATAGACGGCAATAAAAGTACTCTAGTAAAAGAGGGATGGAAGAGTTACTTACTTACTTAGATGGCGCTACAGTCCGGGGTGGATCTGGGCCTCAACCAACATGCCTCTCCAGTTAGCCCGATCTTTGGCTAACCGCCTCCAGTTGCGCACTCCAAGTTGGTTGAGGTCCCCTTCCACTTGTGCGCGCCACCTAAGGCGAGGTCTTCCTCTACTGCGTTGTCCCTCCGGGTTGGAATCGAAGACTCTTCGGGCCGGAGCGTTGGTGTCCATTCGCTCTACATGTCCTAGCCATCTTAGTCGACTGATACGCACTTTTCTGACCAGGTCTATGTCGCTGTACAGCTCGTAGAGTTCGCTGTTAAATCTTCTCCTCCAAAGCCCGTCAACGCAAACGGGACCGAAAATCACTCGAAGAATTTTGCGTTCGAAACGACCAAGAAGATCTTCATCCGCCTTTGGCGGGATGGAAGAGTAGTCGAACTATTTCGAAATGTGGAACAGGGTGTGACGTAAAAAAAAAGCAAAAATCAATTTGTAATATTTTTTATTGAACATTTTGTATCTATGTAATAATAAATATTCACATGTGTGCTACTTAAATATTTTTGGTTGTTGGTACATTTTTTTGTTAATTTTATTGAAATGTTTTAGAATATGGTAAACCCGTACTCGGACGTAAAATTTTTTAAGAAATTCCTTATTTTAATTTTTAATGAAATTCATTTTTCAAAAAGTTAAAAATATTCGCCTCAAAATTATTTAGGTAATACATAATTGGAAAACAAGAAATAAATTTTTGTTCCAGATTCTCTAACGAGTCTAAAAAAATTTGATAAGGTTGTGTCAATTTCGCATCTTCATATTCTTTGAAATCTGTGAAAAGCGAGGAAACGTTAAGTTGTGGACTCAATTTTAACTCACACTTCTGGTTTAACTTTTACTTTTTAAAAATATAGCCTGCGAAATAATAGAACGCATTATCAGTACCAAAGTCCACAGTGGAAGTTCCATGTTAGCAGTTGGGTCACAGTTTCCACGGGTATTATCTTCCATAGGCGTATTTTTTTGGGAATCTATAGCTAGCTCACTTTTACTTTTACATGCAAAACTGGTATACTCACTTTTGGTTTTACATGCAAAACTGTTATACTCGCTTTTGGTTTTGTTATACTCACTACCCAAGAAAATACGCCTCATATACTTTGCCGAAAAATATATTTTAAATAAACAAATGAATTGAAATTGAGTAAAGAAAGCTACGAGTACACCATACGTCCGACTCAGAATGACATGTAAAATTCGGAGAATAAAAAAAAATCGTTCGAATTGGAGATTTTTTGGACGTTTTTTAATCCATTGACATCGTAGCCATCCTTTGATGGAATTGGTTACCTGATCAACCTGCATGGTTGAGAGAGAATACTAATATACTGACAGTCATTCCGGCCCGCCTTTAAAAATGCTTTATGAAAAAACCCACAATCGTTCGTCGTACGCAGCAAGCCCCATGTAGTGGTTCAGGTAAAATGTGTTGCGTACGTTGGACCTGCTTCCACTTATTGTACGATTTTTCTGCATTTTGCTTTGTTGTCAGAGTCTAGGAGTCAAAGGTCCTAGATGACTTCCCTGTGGTACACCATAGGACGCTATGACTGGGTTAGATACGGAAAATCTGAAAAGGACACTATATCTTCGATCTTCTAGATAGGACTTAACCCAGGAAATAAACCGCGGTCGAAAACCGGTAGCTTTTAGTTTGAGTAGTATGACTTTGTGCGAGATTTTGTCAAACGCTTTGCTGAAATCAGTAGCTACGACATCCACTTCCTTACCATTTTCCAAGGCGCATAATGTGTTGGATACAAATTCCGTGAGGTTTGTGGTTGTGACAGCAGCAATTCAAACGATTGATGAAAAGTGTTATTTTTAGATGAAAAAAACCACCTTGTAGGTCACAATATAATATTTTATATGGAAAAATTCGCTATTGTGAGTTCGTTAAACTTAACCTGGAGATCAAAAATGATTATTAGTACCGCGCATTAAATGGCTCTTAAGAGAGAACTCTCAACTCCATACTCCTGTAATGTAATACAGTCCAGAGTTTACTTCTAGGGACTCGGTCGTATGCTTTCTCCAAGTCTATAAAGCCTGAGTAAATAAAACCTTACGGGGTTGATAAAGTACTTTCCCTTTAGTTTGTGACCTTTTTTATGCGAAGGCAAAACCTCTAAAAGAATTGTATTAAATTCAACTATTTTTTTTACAGTGTAGCTGTGTGCGGATTTTTTCCGAGTCGCTCCATTATCATTTGATCTTTTCATTGACGTTAATCAGTGACTACAACTTTGATGCACCTATAGTTATTATTATTACGCTACATTTTAATATTTAGTTATATAGTGTATATGTATAGGTAGCTTAGGACTAGGAGCACGATTTGCCCTCTTGGTGTGGCTCGTTGTCGCTTGTGCGATGCGATTTAGTGTCAGTATTCTGTTGGAAGGGGTCGATACAATGACAGTATTTGAGAGTTTTTATAGAGTCTCTGTAAAAATGATGTTTCAATTAATCGGTGTACTAGTTCTTCTTCTGCATAGTGATTTGTCGGGTATAAACGGTGCCAATATCTTAGGATTAATGAGTGTGCCATCGCCTAGTCATCATATTTGGTATCTATGAATTTCTGTGATTACTTATAGAACTGGAACTATTTTTTGTCTCCCAACCGTAGGAATAGTGTCCTAATGCAGAGACTCGCCGAATTGGGTCACAATGTCACTGTTTTGTCCGTAGACATACCGAAACCAACTGAAAAACTGCCCCCAAATTTGCATTACATTCATTTGGAAGAAGGCTACTCATTCTATGAGGGCGACAACAAAGTTGATTTATCCGCGTTCATTGGTGTCGGTCCGTTTGAATACATTCCGATGTTTTATGATACTGCAATGGCAATATGCGTATCCATTTTCAAATCAAAAGGCATCCAGGTCCTTCTCAATTATCCAGATGACTTTAAATTCGATTTGGTTATTAATGACTACACTATGGGACCGTGTCTATTGGGTTTTATGCACAAATTTGACTATCCGCCATTAGCTGGCATGAGTGCTTTTCACAATCCACCAAATACTATTGATTTGATGTCGAACCATTACTTTCCCGCTTATGTGCCGTATTATTCGACCACATATGCTCCAGAAATGAATTTCTGGCAAAGGCTTAAGAATACTTTGATATTTTTGTACGATACTGCGTAAGTATAAATTTACCCGGATGTGTGTTTTTTATTTTGATATAGATCTACGATGTCGGATTCGCACTATACTGAATGTCATCGTCGCGCGCGAGGGACCTGAAGTGTTATAGGTTCCTTTTGACAACAGCGTTTCGTAAAGTGCGGATCAAATCAAAGACACCTAGCTGATTGACAATTTCACTACTTTCCTTAGGTATCGTCGCTTAATTTTTCTGCCGAAGGCAGATACCCTAATGCGGTCTTATTTCTCTAAGGACATGCCATATGTGGGCGATATTTTAAAGCGCACTGTCATATCGCTGGTAAACTCCCACCCTGCTACAAACTACGTTGAGCCTCTTCCACCCAGTGTCATTGAAGTTGGAGGAATGCAAATAATCGACCCAAAACCATTGCCCGAGGATTTAAAAGATTTTATGGACAAATCCGAGAACGGAGTTATTTTTATCTCATTCGGAACAAACATGAAAAGTGAAGATTTCACTAAGGAACAAATCCGTACAATTGTCAGCGCAATGTCAACACTGCCAGAGTACAGGTTCTTGTGGAAGTTTGATATGAAATATTTAAAGGAAGACCTGCCTGCTAATGTCCTTGTGAGATCTTTCTTCCCCCAAAGGGATATTCTTGGTAGGTTACAATATATAAGAAATATGAGAAATGAAATGTGATTTGCTTTTCTTGAATCTTAATTTTTTTCTGCAGCTCATCCGAAACTTAAGGCTTTCGTCACACATTGCGGAGGTCTAAGTTCACATGAGTCGATTTGGCGTGGAGTTCCTATTATCGGTGTTCCAATCTTTTTCGATCAGCACAGGGTAACAATATTTGACAATTATTATGAAAACATTTTCTAAAATTGATGTCGTCTTTTCCAGAATCTCCGTCAAGCAATGCTAGCCGGCGTAGCAGAGCAACTTGACTTTCTCACAATGACCACCGACAATTTGCAAAAAACCATCAAAAAAGTTGCAGAAGATCCGAAAATACGTGCAAATGCAAAAGCTAAAGCAGCACAATATCGAGACAGGCCTATGAGACCATTACAGACTGCAGTCTGGTGGATGGAATATCTGTTGCGCAACCCAAATCCGTATCACCTTAAATCACCTGCAGCGAAATTGAATATTTTTGCAGCGAATTCGTTAGATTGCCTCTTGGTTATATGTTTGGTTTTGACATTGTTTGTGTACATTATAGGCGAGGTACTGTCATTTACATGGAAGAAATTAAACAAAAGTCAAAGTGTAAAGGGTGCTACGAAGATTAAGACAAAATAAAAGCATATCGAAAGGAATTACAATGTATATGCAATATGTAAATTATTGTAAGTAAAGTCTTTTCTGCGAATTAAAAATGAGAACAGCTTTTGACAACTCCTTTACTTTTTATAGTTCACGTGCTATAATAGGCTCTAGCTCAAATCAAATGTTTATGTGGGAAAATGAATCTGATAATACCTACGGAAGTCAAAATTATTGTTAAAAAGTGCTCGAGCTGTTCAGATGAACATTCTCCAAATTTTAAGTTTCCAATCAGTGCATGGATTCCATTTGACAGATTACTACAATTTAACAATTCTTGGGTAACATTTCGTTAGAGCGGACATTTTCCAATTTTTCGATTGATTTATCTTCATCCAAAACAGGGAAACAGGATTTAGTATTTTGGTTTATCCCAATTACGTATAATTATTTATCGTTCAATGGAACTTTTTCTAAATGTTTTTATAAGACTGTGAGATAATTTTAAGCTATGTTGTTCATAGCCACGTCCTTTGGGACAGTTTTCAACTAAAATGTATTTTTCCTTATAGTCAGAAAATTGCAAATCAGTTGTTTCAGCTACTAGTATGTATTTCAAAAGATTAGACTTCAACATTTTGATCCAAAAGTCTTCAACCCCAAACTGGGAGTAAAACGTAGTACAGGAACACTAAAAATGATTATGAGCTCCGCGCCAAGAAAATCTAGTTTAATGTCATAGTTTACTAATTTTATAGTGAGGCAATTCATAACTAAAGCTTTTTAATATCCATTTTGAATTTGAATGTCCTTGCACTCTATTTGTCACAATTGAATGAATGAATGAATGAATGAATGAATGTAGTTTATTTAGCTTTAAAAGCCATTTAGGTTACAATTTGTACAATTTAGTTTATAACTAATATAACTTAGAATCCTAAAAACTAATATATAGTTCTAACATATTAGGTCAGTTCTCTTTTAAATTTATTTAAGTTATTGTTGTTCTTAATATCTATCGGAAGAGTGTTGAATCCTTGAAAACCCATGTAAAAAATGGTTCTTTGACCTCTTACTGTTCTTGTTCGTTGTATTCTAAGGTCCTCATTGTTTCGAAGGTTGTATACCGCCAATGCATTAGTACGTGCATTTTCACACAGGTAGCCCGGGTACATATTGTTTTTAATTTTAAATACGAATATCATACATAACATAAAAAGTCGTTGATTTATATTTAACCACTTTAAGGCATTTAACATATATGTTATTGGAGTGTATCTACTACATTTTAGAATAATTCGCATTACCTTATTTTGTTGTACTTACAATCTATTTTTTTTTTGACTTTGTGGACACATGTACAGTAAACTAGCACAATAATCAAAATGCGGCTTAATCAATACATTACAAACATTTACAGCCGTACTCATAGAGATATTTTTTCTGATTTTACGTAATACACCAATTTTTTTTAGATATTTTCATACATATATAATTGACATTTTCTGCAAAGCTTAGTTGTTCGTCTAGTACAACACCGAGATATTTTAATATTTTAAATTTGTTCATGATTTATGTACAGATTTGCACTTATTGACACACGTAGGGGATTACAACTGAATAACATACACTTAGTTTTTGAAACATTTAGCACCAGTCTATTCATTTTTAGCCATGTACTTATTTTTTCTAGATCTTGATTTATTTTATGTAGGCAGTCCGCAGTATCCCTTCCAGAGATATAGAGTAAGCCGTCGTCAGCAAATAGAATTAGTTTTGAAATTAGAGTGGTAACATTCATTTACCGTTTCTGTTTTCCAAAATTATACATACAGTCAGCGTCAAAAGTGAGTAAACACCAATTAAGTTTTAAGTTTTCTTTAGGGTCTTTAAAAAATTCTTAAAAACCAGAAATCTGTAAAAAGTTTTATATCGAAATAACAATAACAAAACGTATTTCATTTCGACAACATAAAATCTATATATAGATACTAGCGGGCCCGGCAAACATTGTTTTGCATTCGCACATTCGAAATAGGTTTAACAATTTCCCAAATGAGTTTGATAAAAACGCAGATGAAATTAACAAATGTGTCAATATTATCTACTAACAATAACGCCAATAAGTTTAACATATTCTCAATTCAATTTGGCAGAATCGCATTTCTTTTTAACAATTTCGGAAATCAAATTAACGAATAAACATAATAATATAATTCACAGAATCGCGTACCTATCAATTTCAATGAAACGAAATGTCAGAAATGTAGACATTTTATGATCCGATTTTGATGAAACTTTTTTTATAAGTTAACTGCACATTTGGGGAATATAAAAAAATTAATTTTACAAAAAATGGACACTTCATTCCTGAAATGTTGGTACTATTTCATATGGTATTTTTGAAACTTTGGGGGTGTGCCACGTCCAAACGGAAGAGACCGCCAAATTTTGTTTGCAGACTTGAGCTCAGCGCATTAAAGTCAATCGGAATAAACAAAAAAAAGTATTTTTTTCGAATGGGCAGTAGGTAAAGTAAAATCTAGCCTTTTATAATATTCATTTTTAACCGATTTCTGTCATTCGACTATGGAGACTCAATCAATATTAGTATTAATGTAGTATCATTCTCAATCAATATTCGTTCCACAAATGAATTTGACAATATAGAAATGAATTTGATAGATAGATAGATAGATTGGGAATAGAAAAAAAAAATTTAATTATATTTTTAATGATCGGAAGCTTGTTGTTTTGGAAAATTTTGCACCACATCTTTTGTGCCAGTGGTTCATCAAAATTGTTGTTTTCCTCTGAAAGCATATTCTCTACTTTCATTCTACTACTTCGAATTATATTCACTTCATCCTATAATAGGAATAATGATCACAAGATATGTGAAGGGGTTCCACAACATGGTCAAAAAAAATTATGTGAGAATAATAAACTAAAGTACCTATGAGCAATGGTTAACAGTTGTTAATTGTCGAATATGAAAAAAAGCTTAACATTGATAAGTTGATCTCCACAAAATGTATTTAAAGCGTGATTACGCAGAAATAGTGTTTGTAAACCGGTAAACGGGTTCTGCCATGGAAACGCTTCGTTGGCAAGATAGGAGTCACAACGCCCGCCGATACCCAAACACCTCCAAATTAGAGGTCACAAAAAAAAAAATAAACCTTTTGCAATTTACTGATCTTGACGACTATTCAGCCCTATCACAGGATCCTTAAATGAAAGCTACGCTATACGAACTACGAAAAATTTACTTCACAAAATCCGAATGGAATCCATAGAAGTATTGCCTCATTAACCGCTCTAGTTATAGCTATCATTGAAATGCATCATTGAAACAAATCAGTGGAGTGGTGGTTTCATATTTTTGACAAGTCGGTTATAGCAATCATTGAAAAATTCCTGCCAGTGGAGGTACCTGTCAGTGACTTTTCAACAAACAAGTCTAGGTTTTGAAGTTAGAGTTGATCATTGAAAGCAAAACTGACAGGTGAGAATAGAATGAGAATCGAACACATCAGTGAAATGATTGGGTTTCAAATTAGAGAAACGAGAATCAGCTGTTCATTGAAATCGATTTCGATCTGTGAAATAATAAAATTGGATTTAAAGAAAAGTTTTAATCAGAATTAAGTAATTTCTTTCGTAAGAAAATTCCACAGTTGATTAGCTTTATTTTGATACCAACTAAGGCTTCAATTATAGCTATCAGTAAAATGCAAAGGAAAAAATATTTGATTGCTTTTTTGGAGCACTTAAACTTAATCGTTGAACTCAATCGTGGTCTTAAAATGTTGCTTCTGAATTATAAAGTCAGTTCATCTAAAAAAAATTATCAATTGATCTACAACTTTTCTAGAAAACGAATTTATACATTTTTCCGTACGAAAAACTTTTTCTGTTCAACTTCTCAATCAGTTTCACGAAGTATTCCACGGAATTCCTATGATATGCTATGGTTAAATGTGACAGTTTTGTTCTGTTTCGTGTTTTTACGGATGCATTTTACTGATTGCTATAATTGAAGCCTAAAGCCAATATTGTCTGATTAATCGTCTTAAAAACGGAAATCAAAATTTTCAATGATGCATTTCAATGATAGCTATAACTAGGGCCTTATTCGAAATCAGCTGTTTGTGTCAAACATTTGTAATTTGTAAAAATTATTGAAATAAATTGTCATTAAACTTTTCAGAATTAATAATCATGTTCTTTTTTTATCAACAAATTAAAAATGGATTAAGTTGCCTTCTCAACAATTTGGTGGTCGAACAGAGACCTCCAGGCGAAAGTGAAATATGAAAATTCAGAGAAAAATACTTCGAGACACTTGTGAGTGAATTGTAGTGAATTCAATTCGTTTTATATTTTAAAAAGAATGATAAACTTACAGGCTTCAAATAAATTTTCGACTCAATAAACCGGCATTTTAATATGTACTAGACCATTGGTTCCCAACCTTTTCAATGTTGTTACCAGTTTAACCTATCAGCGAAAAATATTTTACCACCCCCCCCCCCCCCCTTAATTTAAGGTATCATAAAAGAAAACAATTTCTACATTAAAGTACAAAATATTGTCTGTATCAATTATTATAATAAATTACACAAAAATATAAATTAAAGAATTTTAAAAATAATGAATAATATATTCAGTGTGAATGTTGGCATTGTTCTAGTTTTCACAATTTTTTGTATGTTTTGTTTCACTTAAAGCGCATCTTAGGTCATGTTTCACAATGAGGTGGTTTCTGCCCTTTATTTTAGCTGTTACTATAAAGTTGAAAAACCACTCTCGCCTCTTTAAGTGGTTGCAAACTGTATTAACATTTTTAAAGCTCTTTCAGCTATATTAGGATATTCGGTACCGACTTTTCGCCAAAATGTACCAAGGTCATAATTTTGTAAATCTACTTTGAAAGTGTTATACTCGCGTAGTCCTAGAAATTCTGCTTTGGTTGACACATCTTTGTCTTTAAAAATTGCATCATTACTAAAAAACGGTCTTAATATCCAAGATTTGGACTGACGATTATCCATGTTCGGGAAATATTTCAGTGACTACATGACTGAAGATATACAGTGATCGACAAAAGTGAGTGAACACCAACGTGGTTTTCATTTGTCTTTGGAGTTTGGATACAATTTTTTTAAATAAAAGAATTTTTTGCTTTTGACATGAAATATCTTTAATTATTGTTATTTCGTAATCAAACTTTTTACAGATTGTTGGTTTTTTAGAAATGTTTTCAGACCTTAAAGAAAACTCAAAGAAGCATCGGTGGTAACTCACTTTTGACGCTCACTGGAAGTTGAGCCACCGAATTTTTATATGTTATTCTGTCAGATACGTCATTTACCAATTACTCAGACAGTTGTATAAACATTGGCACATCGCCAAATTGAACTCTACATTGGTAAAGTTCCGATTTACGGACAAAACTTGCAACTTTATCCTTATCGCTGTGAAGATGTTCGTCATATTTCCGTGTAATGGGGTATTAGGTGTAAAGGTGCTAGTACACGGTTCTGACGTAATTTTGACGTCAGCGTATGTAGCCAATGGCTACATAAGGTACTCATACGTATGAGGCACGTTATGAGGCACTCGTGACACATACGCATTGTGTGCCTTTTCGACATTCCGTGTACTACCCTTGCTCATACGATTTGTGCCAATACGCTACATAATGTCGAGTGGTTACCTGCATGGTTCGTATGTATTTTTCAATGGGCCTTACCAATAATCATTTTTAGTCTTCAACTTAAATATTTTGACGGTCACAATGAATAATTTTATATGGAAATTTTCGCCATTGTAACTTCGTAAAAGTTAGCCTGGACACTAAAAATGATTATTAGTATCGCGGAATGTAATTTCAGCATTTCAGTTTGCGTTTTGTACGAACAGGTATAACTTAAATACACCCAAAGCAATAAAACAATTAGTACCTACAGTTCTAGTGCAAGACTGCACACAGGGCAATAAAACTGCGGATAGCATCATCATACACGAATAACCAACAGCCAACCGATATGTGCGGTGCGCCCTTATGTAGCCACCGCGCCACATACGAAAAACGAAATGTGTGCCTTATGTGTACTCTATCTGGTGACGTCAGAGCCACATATATATGTGGCGCGCTACATACCGTGTACTAGCACCTTAATAAAAAGAAATTCATAATTTTTTCATAAATTAAAGGCTTTGGGCCTTACCAATAATCATTTTTGGTCTTGAACTTAAATATTTTGACGGTCACAATGGATAATTTTATATGGAAATTTTCGCAATTGTGACTTCGTAAAAGTTAGTCTGGACACTAAAAATGATTATTGGTACCGCGGTTTATATTGCTTCTTTTTGTATCCAGCGTCCAGCCTTATTCAAATGGTTCCAAAAGGTTTTTTTGTAGAATGTTTATTTCCTGGGCAGTCGGAATGACGGTTAAATGACGGTGGGATTCGACGATTTCCATGATTTTATCGATATTTTCGATAATTGGCCTTCCAAAGCGATGTACATCTTTAACATCGAAATTCCTGCAACGGAATCGACGAAACTGCGCATGATTAGCTGTTACAGTATCAGGACCATAAACACTTTTCGCATTTTTAACCGCCTGACTTGCGTTATTGCCTTCATCGAAGAAAAACTGTAAAATATGGAGTATTTTCTCTTTGCTGATGTCCATGTTTGACGCGCGCTCACCAACAAAAAATTTTCATAATGATATGAAATAATTTAAGACTATAGGAAAACACTACATCTAATATCGGGCGAAGATCGATACTTCTTAGATGTAGTGTTTTCCTATATAGTGAGGCGGCATAGTATAAAATTGTATAACAATTGTGCACTTTGTGATGAAAGCATGAAATTTTTACCATGGAGGACACATTATATGAAAATGATTTTAAGATATTGGGGCGCTTCAGATTGCGCCCTAAAGGGGTAAAAGAGGGGGGTCGAAGTTTGTATGGGACCATTTTTATTTTTCATCCGATTGACTTCAAACTCGGTTTGTGTACTCTCTATGAAGAATAAAGAAAACTATTTTCTTCGATTTTGGAAATTCAACCCTTAAAGGGGTAAAATTGGGGACAATGTTTGTTCATGTTTTTTCTTAAAGTTTTTAAGGGGTGTAAGCTTTACCGCCCCGGGTGCCACTGCTTCTTAGTCCGCCCCTGTCTCAACATATTTTATACCACAATACATTAAAATATATACCTATGTAGGTATATTTGAATTTAAACTTTGACCCCTTTTACCCCTGTAAGAGTTGAATTTAAGATACCTAACTAATAAAATATTTGTCGCCTCGCCGAAATCAGTATTAGAAGTCATTGAAGCATTTCAAAGGGAGTCGATTTGGAATACTTAACTACTGTATTACCTATCGCTACCAAACATGATCATGATCAACCTTTTCCATTTTTTGAGGCTTCATTTTCGTTCTTCATTTTTGCATCCGAAAATATAATGCGACTGATAAACGAAAATGCAACGTTTAAAATTGTACCAATTGGATGCTTTACACAACTTCTCATCGTCCATACGGTACGGTTATATTATTTCGAGCATGTGAGTTTAACCTCTTATTGCATTTGACGATATCAAATGCAATATTTGCAAATTTATAGTTATGTCAAAGAAAACGGAAAGCTGTTAGACGCACACGCAGTTATTTTCATACATTAACCAAAGAATTTTTTTTAAACCTCATTTAAGCCGATTACGAGCGTGCGCGTGGAATGCGAAACGCCATAAAAAAGTATTTCCAAACTCAATTCATTTAGCATGCTGGTTCCATTATTGCCAGGCAATTAGAAAATTCAAAATTTTGTCTCTAATGTAAGAGAAAATAAGAATGCTTTAAAAATAAATTACAGCTTTGACATTGCTGCCCAGCTGAAGTGTTCAACAATATCCCAGTTAGGCGAAGATTTTTTGATGAGTCAAACCGCGGTACTAATAATTATTTTTAGTGTCCAGTATAGCTTTTACGAAGTCACAGTTGCAAAATTTTCAATATAAAATTATCTATTGTGACCGTCAAAATATTATTTAAGTTCAAGGTTAAAAATGATTATTGGTGAGGACTAAAGTGATTAGTTTGTAACTGGTGCCTAGAAAGCGAGTTCATGGGATCTTCCTAGTCCGATGACATTTTAAAATCCGATTTTTGAAAAAGGAAAAACTGTTTCAAGTTTCCATCGAATGAAAATAGAAAATTCTACCAATATGTGTATGCCAGGAAATTTATATTAATTACGGACAATATAAGCCTCTTACCCAAATCCTTGCACCTGGAAAAGGATTGCCAACACTATCGGCAACCAGGATGCAACACTATGCAATTTTTTTGCAATCATTTCATTATGAGATACGCTACAGAAAATCAGCCGAAAATTCAAACGCTGATGCTTTATCTCGATTGCCACTTTCCGAGGTACATCCTAAAAAAGATGAAATTGAGATAATTGAAATGAACGCCATTGAAACTTAACCTCTCTCAGTAGAACGGTTGCAAGCTGTAACTGAAGACTATGGGGAGGCTAGGGATTTAATTAACGCCCTTATGTCCGGTAAAATTATAAGCATAGATAAACGTTTTGGCATTGACCAAACAGAGTTCACCCTACAGCATACAGTTATTTCAAGGCGTGCGAGTATACGTCCCAAAACAGTTAAGAAAATCCGTTCTTGAAGAGCTTCATATAGCTCATTTTGGCATTTCTCGGATGAAATCGTAAGCACGAAGTTTCTGTTGGTGGCCCAAAATCGATTTGGACATCGAAAATATGTCAAAAAACTGTGTTAAATGCCAGTCAACAAGGCCAAACCCAAAAAGGGTTGCAACCCACATCTGGGAAGCAGACAAAAGTGCATTTGAACGTGTACACTTCGATTTCGCGGGTCCCTTTATGGGAAAATATTTTTTTTTTACTTATCGACGCATACACAAAATGGCCAGAAATACACATGATACCAAATATTACCACGGATATTACAATCGACAAATGTCGTGAAATTTTTTCAAAATTCGGTATTCCTGAAGTTCTGGTAAGCGATAACGGAGTACAGTTTACTTCCGAAAAATTTCAAATTTTTCTAAAAATGATGGGAGAATCATTCATAAACGAAGTGCTCCTTATCACCCTGCCATGCCACGAATGGGCAAGCGGAGCGCAACGTTCAAACTTTCAAAAACAAACTTAAAACTATTAACTGCAAGCCCTCAGAAATTGAAAAAGAATTATGTAATATTTTATTAAATCATCGACGCACTCCTCACGCTACTACAGGCGAATCACCATCGTTTCTAATGTTTAATAGACAAATACGTTCACGTCTCGATTTAATGCTTCCTAAAGAACCTTCTTATCAAAGTACAAAAGAAATACATAAGAATATTAGAAAATTAGTTGTCAACGATCGGGTTTCAGTTCGCGATTATAGTAATTGTAATTCAAAATATCAATCTGGAACTGTAATGTAAGTTCTTGGTGCGCTCCATTATACTGTAAAGTTAGATGATGGACGTCTATGGAAGCGTCCACATCGACCAAATACACCGCATAGGCTCAGAAATTGTGACGCCCCAAGAAGATAAAATTTTATTCCATTATGATATGAGACAAAATCCAAAATTAACTGCAATTGAAAACCCGAAACAGAACGACACCATTGAGGAACCGCAACCTTTTAAACCAAATCCGCAACCAGTTTCAAATAAAGAAGAACATTTAGAGCCTAGCGTTTCAAAACCGGTGCCAATTTCGAAAAAAAAATATACCTTTAAGAGATAGAAAACAACCAGACCGTTTAAAGAATAATTCAAAACTTGATCAAACTAAATGAAATTTTAAATGAATTACAAATACTTGATTTTTTTTTGTAAAGGGGAAAGCTCGTAGATATGAAATAATAAAAAACAAAATAATTTTACAAAAGGAATGGATTTTGAAATATGTATACATAAAACATCTTATTTTATCATTTATGTAATCATTATTTAAATTTATTAAAATGAATTCTTAAACAGATTTGTTAAAAAATAATCATATTAATTTTTAGATTTATAAAAGTAGTTGTAAGAATTGAAATACTATATTAAAGAGGGGTGACTGTCATATCCATATAAATATAGTATTGAACGCACTCTCTTTAGTCTAGCTTTTAAGTATTACAAATGTCAATTTATTAAGTAAGACAATAAAGTGTGCACCTAGCAAGAAAGAAGGTTGTGTTTTACATCACAGCCCCAATGTAAATCTTTCATTCTAAACAAAATTAAAGCAGCAGCGAAATTTTTAATGAGCTGAAACAGTTCTTCACTATGGCTAATGTAGCTCTGCCAAAAAACTAGGCCAATTGAAAAAGTAAAAAATTACTTCCATTAGAATATCAATATCTGTAACAGAACTGTTCGACAATTCGCAATCGAACGCACTTCGAGGTGATCGATACTCGAAGTTGCAGACTTGTTTTTTTTGTAAGCCGTGAGAGGAGAGACCAATTATAACTGCTGCTTAAAAACGATTTCCAGAAAGCCGTTCAAATTAACGGCTAGTAATGCTAATAGTCATTTTAAATTCTAACTTGGCCGTACAAACGCCATTATACTCTTGTTGAGTTCGACTAATAGTAAAAAGTATAGCTATTACAGTGCAGATTTTTTTGATTAAAAGACAAACCAAAAAGTGTTAAGACTGTGTAATACCAAACAAGCAGAAACAAATACGAAATTCAGGTACATAGAACAAGCATTAAGATACAAAATTAGGCAAAATTACTGATACTAATCTCCCGTGTAGATTTAGACGGAAAATAGGCAGGAATTAAACGGCAGCGCTTCTGCATAAAGAGCCAAGAGCGCTGTCCGAAGCGAAGCGAAGCGAGCGAAAAACCCCCGAAGCCTAAAGCCGTTCTGAATTGCGCCAGAAAATCGAAAAACGATTTTAATCAGCAATTATTACTCCACCACCGCCATTGTCGCAAAAGCCGCTATTAACAGCCAAGCAGCGCCATAAGAGCAGTTGGAGGTTAATTGGAGCTCCAAGCCCCAACACCGCCTTTGGTCGAGCGAGTTAAGGCGTGACGAATTGTGAGGTGACACCAAATTATCACCAGCCCGGGTTCGAAACCCAGCCCAGGACATAGAAGCTTTATGTATATATTTTTTTTTGTCAAATTCCTTTTTTTTTTTTGTTAAATTCTTTCTTTGTTAAATTCTTTCTTTGTTAAATTATTTCTAATTGTAAAATTGTTGTATTAGTGTGTACATATTTAATAATTTTTATTTACAAAACGTGAAGGTAAGGGAATCAAATCACTTTTCCCATATATATATATATATTTATCCGAGTCTTTTTGCGCGATTTAAAACAGGTACAAAAGGTACATCGCTAACACACCCAACCTTGATGCAGTGGCCATTGGATCGTCAGTTGCGGATCTTCGATTAAAGTATGGTGAGTCAAATTTAAACTCATACTATAAAAAAAAAATATATGTACATTATTATATATAAAGTGATTTTTTTAACGTTAAATAATTGCCCGTATCGCTAATGAGGTATACGTAGATATATGCCAGTGCCATATATGGTTATACCACCCCACAGTAGTGCAAAAAAAAGATACACGAAAATACATTGAACAAAAGAACAAGAACATAAATATATACACACAAATTACTTTTGATTTTAAAATTCGTTTTATCCGCGTTTTTATTAATTGTTAATGTATTTAAATTTTTCGTTTTATTCGCGTTTTGTATAAATAGTTAAATAGTCAAATAGAGTCAATAGTTTTTTTTTTATTCGAGTCAAAGTAAAATTTTAATTAAGAATTTCAAAAATGAATAAATTATGAATCGATACAAAAGGATAATGATGCGTTTAAGCTAAATAAGGCGTAAGAGGATGAGGAAGTGCGGATAGGGAAGGATGGTTCGGAGTAGGAGGTGAAAGGTGGCGGCATAAGGGACTACTTAGGCGAGAGTGGTAGTCAAAGATAGGGAGGGTGTAGAAAAATGTTCTCGCAGCGTCTATCAACACCTCGATGCAAGTGCAAGTCTGGTATGACAAATTTTTTTGTTGCTAGGCAAAAAGGGTCAAGTCCCACGCCCACCGACCGACGAGCTATAGAGGGAACTAGCATACCAGCACAGACCCGAAGGCAACCAAAGTTTAGCAACATATCTTATCCCTTAGACAGACTGTCAACTCTCCTTTTTTCATACAATTAGAATTACTACGGACCGTGAAACATTTTTAGCCATTTTGCATTGTGAAAAAAAATATTATTAGAGAATGCTCCCAACTCCCAAGGATCTCAACTGTTGTCCATCGATCTGTCCTCTGAACCAAAACTTTTAGACTTAAAAAACGTTGACATTGGCTTCAAAATAAATAAAATTATAAACAACTAAGAAAATACTTTATCGGAAAAGCATAATTAAAATATAAACAAGATTGACAGGGCTGGAATCACGTTTGTGATAAGTGATAGTAACAATCAATAAAATCGGTCTGCGTAATTGTCACTTGTGACAAATTAATTGCGATTAATTGCAATGAAATTAATCGATTAATCTGTGTTTTCGATTAAAATTTGATAGGTACCTATGTATTGTCATGAAGAAGAAAATAACTTCAAAAATAAATTGTTTGCTGAGTATGAGTTTATTAAGCGTTTAATTCACTAAATTATACATAAAGGGCCTTACCAATAATCATTTTTAACCTTCAGCTTAAATATTTTGACGGTCACAATGGATAATTTTATATGGAAATTTTCGCCATTGTGACTTCGTAAAAGTTAGCCTGGACACTAAAAATGATTATTAGTACCGCGGAAAGAAAAAACAAACACATTATTTATTAAAAAATAAGAGTTTTGATTCGTCACTAAACGATTTTTCCGTAGCAGTTTCACCTGTTTTGGAAAGAAACCGTTCGGAAGGTAGAGAAGTTCCAATTAAGAAGCAATATATTATTTCATTTCTTCCTAAACATCAACCACATTTCGTTTTAACTCGAGAACCGGAGCATTGAGGAAGACGCTTAGTTCGTCTTGAGGGAGTGCTGTGTTATCACCAGTAAAAATGGACTCACTTCCAATGCTTCAATTTGAGCCAATTCGCTTCTGATGGTTTTCATAACTTTGGATTTTGTTGAACCGTGGGTCTAGGAGTGATGATGCTGCCAGTAGAAACGAATGTTCCAATTGACCAAAGCGATGGTCAAAATATTTGTTTTTAAATTGTTTTCTACCACGGATGTAGAAAATTTGTTTACTATTTGTTGACGCCCACAATCAGCAAGTGGAATAACTTGACTTAATGTGTCGTATTTCTCTCCACTTATTTGCGTAGTCATAGCTTCCAATGGTATCAATAAGGTAAGCATTTCTACAATTTCCCCTTTATTTTTGGTTGTTATGATCAGCGGCGCATAGGAATCGGAATAGTTTATTAAAATTTAGCTGATGTATGGATGTATGGTGTTCCTTTTTTTAAAACGGTCAAGCATATAATGTGTGGAATTCCATATTGTCTGTACATCCAAAATTAGCTTCAGCATTTTGCCTTCCGATGTAACAGCAGAATGTTGTAAGTGTGCGGCATGTTATCATTCGCTTTAACATGCTGCCTAAACCACGTTACTATTTCTCTGCATTTTGTGATAACGTCGCTAACCTCAGGCGTATTTAACGAATTTTCGCAAACTAGGTTTAGTGTGTGTGCAAAGCATTGAATATATGACGTCTTTTTCTAAAAGCGTCGTGTATTGCTCTGACGATATTAAACCGTTGTCTGTGACTATTGTCATACTGCTATCTTTCCTAATGGAAAATTCCGAAAGCGAATTTATTAGCACTTCGCCTACTTATGTGGGCAGCTGTAAGGGCTTCAGTTAGACTAAAAACGCCAATAGTCCCACAAATTTGTTTCCTTGCGAATGATCTTTCACACCGAGCAAGCTGTTCATTGTGGTCAAACACAGATTCGGCCCTTGCGACAAACTTTTTTTTGAAACTGTCTTCCGGGATGGAACTTTATATAGAGGAAATTGCTGCTTCATTAACTTTAAAAAGCCTTTTCCTGTAGAAATAAAAATGCAAAATTAGCAGTAACCGCGTATGTAGTCACAAAATTTTAAAATACCTTCAACATGAGAAAATGGTAGACTGTCTGTGACAATCATTTCCACTATTTATTGGGTAAATTTTTGCTGCTTAGAACCGCCTGATCACCACCTGATGCGTAGCTCTGTGCATTCGATAAAATTGCCTGAATTTTTAGCTGACTACAACTTGCCTTGCTGGTGCTGGCTATTTCTTAGCTGGTTGACGTCGCCTTGCTGGTGCTGGCTATTGCTTGGGTGCTTGACGTTGTCTTTCTGTTGTAGTAGGAAAGTTTGCAGCTCTCTTCATCACAGCTGCTTTGAAATTCTTCATTGCTTTTTGTTGGTGCCTATCAAAATTAAATCATGACGAAATGATATAGTGTGAGGAAAGCTCAAAGAAAGCAACATGACAATCACGATAATGTCAAAAAGATATAAGGGAGAACCACACACACTTTTGACGCACCGAATTTTAAACTAGCGTTATTGTAATTATTTTTATTGTGCTTACCTTGCGGGTTTCTGGATCCTACGAGTGCTTCAGTTTTAAATGCTGCATCATATTGGATGTGTTGTTAGAGAACTTTAAAATTTTGTGGCACAACCGGCATTTCCAGTGCGTTTCAGTGCGTTGCAACTAATAATAATCTATTGTTATAGTTGCAGCTCTATTTATACCCCCAGTTATGTGTGGCACATTCGCAGAGATACAATTCCAGGTACTGCATCCTTTCGTTTAGTGGTTTTTTTTTTAAATCATATTAATGATTTTATGGCTCTTTAATTAGTGTCGTCTAATACTGATTACTTGTGCGCGCAGATGTTTTATTGCTGGTGTTACCTCAATGATCTGCGCTGTCTTGTTCTAGACAGTATTGTTTTAGCAATGATGGTTTTCTTTCGATCGCTTTTTTCAATGAATCGATTATTTTGTCAATGTCTTCGTTTTCTTACTTAAGTTGACAGCGGCTACGCTTTAGAACCATTTCTTATCACACCAGCGCAGCAGAAAATTCGACAGAAGCGTACTTTAACTTTATTCACTCCCAGGCCAGGAGTATTGTGGAGCGATGTATTGGACACATGAAAAGTAATGAAGCGATTCAATAAAGAACATCACTGCCACCGATTTCGAGAACGCAAATCAATGGAAGTTATGCTTTCAACAGTATCGCCCAATTTTAATCTTCTTCATGACTTAATAAAGAATGTGTTTTTTCTTCTAACAGCTCGATGGAGGAGTATTCTAAATCTAGAGAAAAGAAAGTTTATGTAGGTATTCTCCGAAAATGGCCACCCAAATAGTAAATCTTAGCGCTGGCTCTAAAAAATGCTGCGAGCAAAATGTACCACTCCCGGAAGTGGAAATAAGAATTCCATCACCTGGAAGCTTAAACGACCAAGGAGAAGAAAACAACAACTACACCGAAGTAGTACAAATCCGTAACAGAATACGGGATGTTCTTTGGGCTAACCGTCCTCAACACTAACAAAAACTATCTTACTTTCACATTATTTATTTATTTAAGTAATGAAAATAAATAAGTAGGCGCAGTAGCGCGTTAGTGTGGACTACTGTGCGAGGGATCCCAGGTTCGATCCCCGGAAAAACACAAATTACATCTTAAGGTTTTTTCTACTGCGCCACCTCTCGCGAACGTCTGACAAACATCCGAGAGTATAACTGTCCTGAAAAAGCTTCTCAATTCAGCCGTTCGGACTCGGCATAAAATTGTAGGTCCCTTCCATTCGTTCTAAAAATAGAAACTCACACAAAACGAATGGTTGCGAGAAGCTAGGCCTTGGGTGTCTACCGCCTGTTGCGCCGCCTATTTATTTATTTTTTTTAAGTAATGAAAAGAGCACAGACAAATTAGGTACATATCTACCTAAAGATTTAAAAAAAAAAACACTTTACCTAACGTTATTTTATTTAGAAATTATCGGTAGTTCTAGAAACCACGATTCAAAGTCAGAAAATTGCAAAGGAATGTAAGCAAAAAAAGTACATGCAAATAACTTACGATTTGGCTATTGCAAAGGTCGCTCTTCAAATGCAAGCTACTGAAAACCCAAGATTCAATGACCTTTTCATTCATCTAGGCAGCTTTCACATCATGATGGCTTATTTCAAAGCTATCGGAAAGTTTGTAGATGATTGTGGACTGTCGTATGTAATGGTTCATTGCGAACTTTTGGCAAATGGCAAAACCGCGCAATTCTAAATGATTTATGTAAATCTTGTTAATTATTATTATTTAACTTTGAGGCGAAGCATTCGTACTGGAGACTTCGAATTGTTTAAATCGCAAAGCTTGCATGCGATTTAACGACTTTACATCCAGCTACACGCAAAAAAAATTGTGTAAATACAATCACCCTTATTCCGAGTGGCGTTTACGACGATTTATGAAACGCTTATTTGAATTTGGAATTACGAGTGGCGTTTTTGAGTCGTTGAACGCCATTTGTCACTGAACGGCATGTGGAACCTATTGGCGTACGACGAACGACATGTGAGAAACTTCACTGCCATTCTGTAAGGCGTTGAACGCCACAAAACGACAAGAAAAACGATGATTTCTGTCGTTAACAAATTAGTGAACGCCAAGTAATGAAAATCGACTAAAAATTGAACTTCTTGAATTGTTATTTTATTCAATTTAATTAGATTCTTTTCAAGGGTTATAAGTACCAAACCAGAAACAATATAATGGAATTTAATTAATTGGCAAATGGATTTTAAGAGGTCTTAAATGATGACCCAGCCTAGACCACCATCAAGAAATGGAAAAGATTGGCAGAAAGTTTTTGTGAGCTACACTTTAAAACATTTTTTATAAATGTAGGCTGTGATCGTCTCGTCCTTAATTAAAATGTTTTCCTACACCATTCTGGTAGCTACCCTCAGTCAAGAATCTCGCAGTCGCAGCAAATTATATAGCCTGCACAGACGGCGACCATGTAGGTACTTTCCACGAGCTTACCTTTTATTTCGTCCAATGAAGATTTCCTTACATTCTAAAAAACATTATGGAATCCGAAAATAATTAAACTGAGAATTTCTTTCGAAAAAGATAAACAACAAAACGATACAACCAACAACAATTTATCTGTCAGCACTGATTAGCTCGTTTGGATCGTATGTGGAATGTGAACTACTTACCGACGACGTCGTACCCTGTCGAGGAAGTTAGGGAATAAGTCTTCCAAAATGAAACGCCTCCAATAACGACAAACGTCGTGAAAGTTATACGCCACTCGGAATAAGGGTGATTATCTTGCCCAAAATTTCAAATATATTTTTTTTTATTCAACCAACCAAACTACGCGCGTTGGTTGGTCAAGTACCATGACAATATATTAAAAATCGACGAAACCCATCCAGGACTACGAGAATTGTTTGAGAAAGGATCCTGTGGAATAAAAAGAACCAACAAATTATTTTCCAGACAACCAATATATTTGACTTTGAAACAGACAATAAATGCAGATACTGCTAGAAGATTAACAGGAGTTATACATTTTACGACTTTGGTCTAAAAGTCATATCATAAGATCGACAATTATATCGCACGTATTTGAAGAATGCGGATTGTATAAAAGCTAAGACGTAACAGCAAACCTTGAAAAGAGTAAAATCGAAAAAAGTTCCGCCCATCTTACAAGTTTTATGCAATACATTAAACAAAATATAAATCCTTTTGATCCAGAATTGAACAAAGAGAGTCCGCTATGAGAGAATTATTAATATGATATATTTATTTCCGTTCTTTGAAATCTGTCCGGTTATGAGAGTTTTCCGTAAGGAGAGTGTTGGGGAATAAGCGAAGAAAACGACGAGATTGAAGGACCAGCACTTGGGGAAGCAAAAAGAAATCAACCCAAGAGAAACCAAACAAAAAAACCATCAAATTAAAATATAATTGTCCGCAGGTAGGTATATTTGTATGGTACTTAGCTGTGCTCAGGCTGACGATCGAAATCCAAGTGGACGAGAGATCGAGCTTGCCCATTGCACAAACATAAATTCTAATAAACATGTACATGTACATAAAAAATGCCAAATACAACAATCAAGTGGCAAAACCAGTATTTTACGAGAGCAAGAAAATAGAGAAATTGTATGTAAGTTCTTACGTTACGTTTCATAGTGTAAACTTCAAAATGTAGGCAATTCAATTAAAAATAATAAATCAATCAACTATAAACGATTTTAACAAATTAGAAAGAGAAATTTAACATTTAGAATAATTAATTTAAGTATTGAAATAAATACGATATATTTCCGAACATTCCGCCGCCCCTGGAACATAGTTTCAGCTAGTGGGGAGTGGTGCCAATTTATGAATTGGTCGAACTAGATTTCCATTAGCAGTGCGTAGGGTTACGACTCGAACATGGCCATCCTTGCCTGGATGGATGGTGATGACTCGTCCCATTGCCCATTTCCCTGGTGGTAAATTCGAGTCTTTGATGACAACCAAGTCGTTCAACTGCAAGTTTCGTTCGGGTTGCGACCATCGAGAACGTTGCTGTAACGAAGTCAGGTACTCCATACTCCAGCGCTTCCAGTACCCATTGATTTTTGCCTGTATTGCTTGCCAACATGATAGGCGATTTTGTGGTATTTCAAGCGATGGCTCAGGAACAGCTGCGTATGATTCACCTATAATAAAATGAGCTGGAGTTAATGGGTCTAAATCATTATCTGAATTATTTTGACATATAGGACGACAATTTAAAAGGGCTTCAATTTGGGTGAGAAGGGTGTAAAGTTCTTCGAAATTCATAATATCAGAACCAATAACACGACGAAGGTGTTGTTTTACAGACTTTACCCCCGCTTCCCACAATCCGCCGAAATGTGGTGCTGATGGGGGGATAAAGTGCCAGGTGATTGTGTCGCGGGCAAGAGACTGTGCAACTATGGAGTTGTGGTGTTCGGACAAGGTGAGTTGGTGCATATCGGATAGTCGTTTTGACGCTCCCCGAAAATTGGTACCATTGTCCGAATACATATGAGACGGTTTCCCACGACGCGCGATAAAACGACGAAGAGCTGCGAGGAATGCGTCAGTAGTCAAGTCACTCACAAGCTCTAAGTGAATGGCTTTAGTAGCCAGACAGACGAATAGCGATATATATCCCTTTGTATAGTGAGTTTTCCGACCGATTTTGACTTTAATTGAAATGGGACCCGCGTAGTCACAGCCGCAGTGAGTAAATGGTCTACTTGTCTGGATGCGAGGTGCCGGAAGATTGCCCATGACCTGTGTAGCAGTAGATTTCCTTTGGCGAAAACAACGAACGCAGTCATGTGTGATCTTACGAAGTAGATTCCTGCAGCCGATAATCCAGTACTCCTGCCGAATTAGGACGAACAATGCGGAGACTCCCGGATGTAACATGCGTTGATGGAAGTCAATTGCAATCAATTCTGTCACTGGATGTTGCTTTGGTATGATGATTGGGTGTTTGACGTTGAACGCGACGTTAGCTTCAAGAATCCTTCCTCCCACTCGCAGTATATGTTGATCATCTAAAAATGGACATAGATTAGCAATGCGACAACCTTTTTTGAAATGGCCATGGTTTTCAAAGTATGCAATATCATCTCCGAAATGAAGATGCTGTAGCCATCTTATGAGATTGCATTTCGCATTAAAAATTTCGTGAGAGCGAAGTTGAAGTGTTGTAGGTATATTTTCCCGCGATAATTTCCTACTATTCGTAATAAACCGATAGACAAAGGCGACGATTCGAATTAGACGATACCAAGATGATACTCTAGGGTATAGTTGATGAAAAGGGTGTTCGATGTTGACGACTAGGCACGATTGTTGGAAGTGTTTTTTCTCTTCCAATTTACAGTCTGGATGTTCGTGCAAATGGTGTTCGATTGGCCAATGTTCATCACTCTGTCTTAACCAATGAGGACCTGTCCACCAGATTGGATGTTGAACGAGAGCCGACGGTGCTATCCCGCGCGAAGCACAATCCGCTGGATTCTGTTCCGACCTTATATAAAACCACCTATTTCTATCTATAGTGCTCAAAATCTCAGCTGTCCGATTTCCGACGAATACATCCCAACGACGAGGGGGGGACGAGAACCAAGAAAGAACCACTTGAGAGTCACAAAAAGCATAAATATTTGAGAAGACTATGCCCAACGATTTTTGAACAGTAGCTAACAGTCGTGCGAGTAATAGCGCTCCACACAATTCCAGTCGAGGAATGCTAAGTTGTTTTATTGGAGCTACTCGGCTCTTAGCTGCCACGATATTTGTTTCAATGGTTCCATCGGGTGAAATGTAGCGAGAATAAATGACGGCCGCGTACGCTGAGGCTGAGGCATCCGAGAATCCAACCAGTTGAAGTGTAGCATTAGCAACGCCTATGTAACGAGGTATGCTCAGGTTAGCGATATCAGGAAGTTCCTGGCGATGTTTTCGCCATTGTGTAACAAGGGAATCAGGTAGAGAATCATCCCAGTCAAGTTTTAAATGCCACAATTGTTGAAATATAATTTTGAGTTGTACTACCGAGGGGGCGAGAAAACCGAGAGGGTCAAAAATTCGAGCAACTTCCCTCAGAATTTGACGTTTTGTTATAGGTTCGCTTGGGGTTAGATTTATACGATACGAGAAGCAATCGACCTTAGAGTTCCAGTATAAGCCGAGTACTTTAACCCACGATTCACTTTCGAACGAAACGTTTTCACTTTGAACTGATTCTTGTTCATACAAAAGTTCTTTGCAATTACTTTGCCATTTGCTTAGCTCTAAGCCACATTTTGAAAGAAGTTCGACTAAGGAGTTTCTTTTTTCAATTGCATCAGGGAGTGAGTCTCCACCTGACACAACATCATCGACGTAAAAGTCATTAAGGAGTATTTCTGATGCAACAGGATACTCTTCACGATAGTCACAAGCAATTTGTTGTAAAACACGCACCGATAAATATGGAGCACACGTTGTGCCATATGTCACTGTACATAACCGAAAATGTTCAAGGGGATCTGTATTCGATTTTCGCCAAACGATCCTTTGGTAGTCAGTATCTTCATCTGCTACCCAAATCTGCCGAAACATTTTCACGATATCGGCAGTGAAAACATATTTATGGCGACGGAATCGTAAACAGACGGAAAAAAGGTTGCGTTGGATTGGTGGTCCGATCATAAGCGCATCGTTTAAAGAGTTACCGCTCGCATCTCTAAACGAACCGTCGAAAACAACACGAAGCTTCGTTGTTGCACTGTCAGGCTTTAGCACCGAGTGATGTGGCAAATAAAAAACATTAGGTTTAGAAACCTCCGACGACGGTATTCTACGCATGTGCCCAAGCCTTAAATATTCCTCAAGAAAATCGGAATAAGAACGAAAAAGCGCTTCGTCTTTTCGATACCTTCTTTCCATGGCCGACAATCGAGAAACCGCACCCCCGAGGGTGTCCGCGAAAACCGGTGGTTGTTTAAAGGGAAGATTAACGATGTATTTTCCATCTTTACCCCTGCGATGTGTATGAACGAAGTGGTCTTCAATGGCCTTATCTTCTTTTGAGACAATAGACTTCGGATCAACCTCTTCGATTGTCCAAAAGGCCTGTAAAGTTGAATCGATATCAAGAAGAGAGTGATGAGATTGAATGTTGTAGTCAACCCCCGAAAACAGTTGTCCTGCCAATACCCAGCCAAAGGCTGTTTTTTGTGCTATGGGGTACCCATTAGCACCACGAACGACTTCACCTAATAGTATGTCCCACACCCTATCTGCTCCGAGCAAAATGTCTATAGCGCTGGGTTGATTAAACGATGGATCGGCTAAATTGAGTTTTGAAATATGATCCCAATCCTTGACGTCAAACGAAATGGATGGCAATGCTGATGTTACGTTTGATAGAATATAGGTATCTACCGGGATACTAAATGAATCAAACCGTGAACAAATTGCCATTGAAACTAGACCCCGGGATGTTCCTGCGCAGGTTGCGCCAATACCGCTTATCGGTATCCGGGCATTTGTTCTTTTAAGTCCGAGTCTTTGGACACAAGACTCGGTGATAAATGATACCTGCGATCCCGAATCGATCAGGAGGCGGACTAGTTGGTATTTTCCATTGCAATCCTTTACCTTACCGACCGCTGTAGGTAGTAATGTTTTTGGCAGAAATTGGGAGAAATTAATGGAGTGATGAGCTACGAGATGATTTGAGTTAAACGACGAGGATGGCTGGTTCGAGTTAGATGAATGAGGACGAGATGTTGAAGTATTTTCCGATGAAGAGCTAGCGATATTTGCATTACCTGTACCGAGATGTACAAGGCTATGGTGCTTTGAACTACAAGAGTTGCATCGAAACTTCGATTTACAACGAGCAGAGTTGTGACCACGGCGCAAACAATTAAAACAAAGCTTTTGGGATTTGACAAATTCTCTTTTCGATTCTATACCCATGCTAATAAATTCCGGACACTGAGGAAGAGCATGAGACTGACTACATTTAGGGCAATGTATTTCTGAGGAAACATGCATACTTTTCAAAGACGAAGTCTTCCGATTTGTTCCGGGTTCATGAACATGCGATCGACACGATTCTAACGCCTCACACCGGCGTTCCAAAAAGTCTAAAAATTCCTGTATAGTGGGATAGTCAGAGTCTACACTGTCAGCAGACCAAGCCTGTCGGGTATCTGGATCGACCTTGCCTATTAAAGTGTAAATCATCCATGGATCTCTATCCATTGAGTTAAGAGAAGTTAAACCACGTAAAACTTCATCAGCGCAATCCGAAATCTTGCGCAGAACTCTAACGTTTGAGCTCTGAATTGATGGTAGTTGCATGAATGTTTCGAGAAGACCATTTATAATATAACGTGGCCTGTCATATCGTTTCTCCAATCTTTCCCATGCCTGTTCATAGGTAGATCAGACAATGGGAGATGAGAGAGCAAATTTAAAGCATCGCCGCGAAGAGACGAACGAAGGTATTGAAATTTTTGTGTTGCTGATAAGTTCACCTTGTGATGAACCGAACTTTCGAACATGTCGCGAAAAGATGGCCAGTCGCGATAATTCCCAGAAAATGGCTCGATATGGAATTTGGGAAGGTGGTCATTTATATGCATTACCGAACTTGTTGCGATTGATTGCGAACCGACAGGTGCACGTGTGTTAATTGACTGATCAACTTCCATTGAATTTGTTGCAGGCTTCTTTTTTTCCCTAATAGATGAAAGCAATACCGATTTAATTACAAGATATTTGGACTCGAACTCCTCAAATTCAGGTTGAGGATCAATGTAACCTTCTAGCCCAACGAATGCATACATATCTTGTTGAGATGAATAAAACTTTTCCCACAGATCATCAAGCTTTTCCACGCGTACTTCGAGTGCCTCTACGGTGATTGATTCCGTAATCTTTTCGGAAAATGTGGCTAATTTAGTTAGCGAACCTTTCAAATTTCCGCGAATAGCTCGTAAAACCGAAATATTATTTGAGGTCATATTTTATCGAATAAGTCTTTTATTGTATCACGAAAGTATGAAAATATAGGGAAGTAAGTATACTAATATGAGTTATCAATCAGCACGTGCAAATATCAAAGTTCGTATATATATACACGTAGTAGCTAGATTTTATTCACCACGTGATCAAAATGAACGACTACTTATATCCACAAAACCGAAATGTCCACACTGTATAGTCCGATTAAATCAATTTGTTTGATTGAAATGCTTGTAGCAACGACGAATGCCAAATCTAATTAACGCGAACTCCGTTAATAATTGACGAAATAGATTAATGCAAATGTCTGTATTTCCCAAGAGATTCCAGAAATGGGTAATCTTAATTCAAACCCAGAATCCGGCTCGAAGGACCAAAAATATGTTGGGGAATAAGCGAAGAAAACGACGAGATTGAAGGACCAGCACTTGGGGAAGCAAAAAGAAATCAACCCAAGAGAAACCAAACAAAAAAACCATCAAATTAAAATATAATTGTCCGCAGGTAGGTATATTTGTATGGTACTTAGCTGTGCTCAGGCTGACGATCGAAATCCAAGTGGACGAGAGATCGAGCTTGCCCATTGCACAAACATAAATTCTAATAAACATGTACATGTACATAAAAAATGCCAAATACAACAATCAAGTGGCAAAACCAGTATTTTACGAGAGCAAGAAAATAGAGAAATTGTATGTAAGTTCTTACGTTACGTTTCATAGTGTAAACTTCAAAATGTAGGCAATTCAATTAAAAATAATAAATCAATCAACTATAAACGATTTTAACAAATTAGAAAGAGAAATTTAACATTTAGAATAATTAATTTAAGTATTGAAATAAATACGATATATTTCCGAATAGAGAGAGTACACTGTATTTGATGATGATTTAATGATTGGTAAGTGATATATGAGGTGGTTGGGTGTGTATGAATCGGGTAGGCGCTGACTGGCATCAACTTGGTGGTGCCCAGCTGTTGTAACTTTTTCATACACATCAATTGTGCTTATTTTACCTCCGCGTGGTAACCACCGGGTACTGGCCTCGCCCTTCCGGGCTTGGCTTGCTAAACTTATAAGCGCGAGTGTTGAACACGAAGAAAATAGCAACACTATAATGCTCTGTCGGAAAGACTGACTGAACGAGTCTCAGAAGTCTTACATGAGCCCCTCAGAAAGAGGACGTGCGGCGGAAGAATTCACGCGATTGAATCAACGGTGACGTCAACAGTCGACATGACAGATACCTTAATGAGCTACTTCGACGTATTTGGAGCTGAGGTCATTAAGGATTTTTCAATACTAGTCAGGGTGTTGAAATAGAGATGGTGGCGGAAGAGCCCTTAATGGGCCAACGGCAGCACTCAAATCCCCGAAGCGGGTTACTGACTCCGGAATATCCGGCCCCTTTCGTCCAAGGGGTCACAGAAAGGGCCTGGCCCTCCAGGTTGGGGGTTGTGCGTGGGGTTAACTACCCAACCACGGAAAAACAATATGGTTACGAAGCAACCAAGAGCCTCGGATAAGGACGGATTCACTGTTGACGACCCTGCAAAACGAAATATGGACAATGACGTTCGGATCTGCACGTGGAATGTTCGAACCCTGAACAGACCGCGTGCAGCCGAACAACTAGCGGAGGCCCTAAGCTGCTACAAAGCAGATATCACCGCCATCCAGGAGGTGCGGTGGGATGGGCCGGGCAAAAGAAGGATAAAAAACTGTGACATCTACTACGGTGATTGCTACAGAGAACAGAAGCAGCGTCTATTTGGATGCGGATTCGTTATAAGCGGTAGACTTAGGCAAGAAGTCTTGAGCTTTCGACACGTTAGTGAACGCCTTACAACTATCCGCATCAAGGCTAAATTCGCCAACATCAGCCTGATATGCGCTCACGCCCCTACCGAAGATAAAGACGATGCTACCAAAGAATGTTTCTACGAGCTCCTCGACAAAACATATGAGCAATGTCCTAAGTATGACGTTAAAATCATCTTGGGTGATTTTAACGCCAAAATAGGAAAGGAGGACATCCGATGCCGATCGCGTCTCCCTCAACCTCTCGAGAAGTCCTTTGCAGCCTTCATCAAGTGCTGAAGACCAGTGGCATCGATGCCAAGAAGCCGACAGAAAAGCCGCAACTGATGTGCTCGGTTTCACCCGACCACCACCACCAAACCCTTGGTTTGATGAAGAGTGCCGGCAAGCACATGCAGCGAAGCAACTGGCCTACAAAGCGGCGCTGCAGAGAAGGACGAGAACAGCTCGTGAGCTCTACGAGCAAAAAAGGAGGGAAGAACACCGGCTTCTCCGGAGGAAAAAGAAAGAGCATGAGAAGCGCGCGATCGAGGAAATAGAGAGGTGTTACTCCAGGAACAATGTTCGGAAGTTTTACCAAAAGGTAAAAAGAACGTGTCACGGGAACAAGACCCGAACAGAGACCTGTAGAGACGAACAAGGAAACCTTGTAGTGGAGTCACAGTCGGTGCTGAGGACATGGAAAAACCATTTCTGCAGACTGTTAAACGGCGAAGACGACACATATTCCGCTGTCAGGCAGAATGAACCATTCAACCTGGGCGATGAAAGCCAAGAATTCCGTCCACCTGACCAAAATGAGGTAAGGATAGCAATATCTAAGCTGAAGTCCAACAAAGCTGCAGGACAGGACGGTTTACCGGCCGAGCTTTTTAAGGCAGCGGGAGATGACTTGGTAGAGAGCATACACCAACTCGTTTCTAAAATTTGGTCAGAGGAAAGTATGCCTGATGATTGGAACCTCAGCATCGTTTGCCCGATCTACAAGAAAGGAGACCCTCTAAACTGCGCCAATTATAGAGGCATCAGTCTCCTCAACATCGCCTATAAGATGATATCTGCTGTACTGTGTGAGCACCTGAAACCATTCGTCAACGAGCTGATTGGTCCCTATCAGTGTGGTTTTAGGCCCGGTAAGTCCACAACCGACCAAATATTCACACTACGACAGATCCTGGAGAAAACTCAAGAAGTCCAAATCGATACTCACCATCTATTTATCGATTTTAAAGCCGCATATGACAGCATTTATAGAGACGAGCTATACAGAGCCATGTCTAGTTTTGGCAACCCTGCCAAACTTGTCAGATTGTGCAGAATGACGATGGAGAACGCTCGCTGCTCCGTAAAGGTCGGAAATAATCTCACCGAGACCTTTGATGTCAAAAAAGGATTTAGACAAGGTGATGCGCTGTCATGTGACTTTTTCAACATCATACTTGAGAAAATTTTCCGAAACTCGCAAGCCAACACCAGGGGCACAATTTTCCAAAAGTCTGTGCAACTACTTGCATACGCTGACGACATTGACATAATTGGCAGAACGCAGCGAGCTGTTACTGGTGCGTTTGCAAGTATTAGCACAGAAGCGGCAAAAATGGGTTTAGTGGTGAATGAGGGCAAAACAAAGTACATGCTGTCAACAAGAAGGGACACACAACATTGGCGAATCGGACAGAACGTCACGATAGACAGCTATAACTTTGAGGTGGTTAGGGACTTTATCTACCTCGGCTCCGCTATAAACTCTGATAATGACACCACAGCAGAAATCAAACGAAGAGTTACACTTGCCAACCGCTGTTTCTTTGGCCTAAGAAGGCAACTGACTAGTAAGGCCTTGTCAAGAAACACTAAGGAGACTCTATATAAGACCCTCATCATCCCAGTCCTACTCTATGGCGCAGAAGCATGGACGTTAACAAAGGCGGATGAAGATCTTCTTGGTCGTTTCGAACGCAAAATTCTTCGAGTGATTTTCGGTCCCGTTTGCGTTGACGGGTTTTGGAGGAGAAGATTTAACAGCGAACTCTACGAGCTGTACAGCGACATAGACCTGGTCAGAAAAGTGCGTATCAGTCGACTAAGATGGCTAGGACATGTAGAGCGTATGGACACCAACGCTCCGGACCGAAGAGTCTTCGATTCCAACCCGGAGGGACAACGCAGTAGAGGAAGACCTCGCCTTAGGTGGCGCGCACAAGTGGAAGGGGACCTCAACCAACTTGGAGTGCGCAACTGGAGGCGGTTAGCCAAAGATCGGGCTAACTGGAGAGGCATGTTGGTTGAGGCCCAGGTCCACCCCGGACTGTAGCGCCATCTAAGTAAGTAAGTAAGTGATATATGATATATATTCATAAATATATAAAGACTATAGATTTGTTGGATTAATTTACTAGTTTTATGTTTCTGCGGAAATCGGGGAACTTATATCCATAAATATGGGCTCAGTAATTTCGGATGATCCTATGTTGTGGGGACTATTCAATGATAGTACCGATGTATTCATTGGATGAGTTCCGCTGCCACTTCCGCATGACTCGAAGATGTGTATGTTTCTCAGAATATGAATTTATTCATCAATTTAACTTTTCCAATTAATTTGCAAACTTTATAGGATTTAATGAACAAAATTGCGCTTACAGGAATAATTTTGAATCTGGGGAAGAAGCTGCTTTTTACTGTTTGGATGCTAAGTAAGCAAGAGAGATTTTTGGCTGCTGGCGATCGTTTCAATTATTGCAAAAGTGTTGCGCATAGGACCTTTTGCGAAATTCTAAATGCAATATGTACTTTGCATGATACACAGGAACAATTGACAGGAACAAATTTAACGAAATATCTCAGGTAAATATATCGTCATACCTATATCTGTAGATAAATACATTAAATATTTAGAATAAAGAAATTTCGGGACAAAACCGGTGGATTCATTCCAGGTGTCATTGGGCTATTGATGGGTGTCACATCCAAATAAAACAGCCAATGAGGAATCCTATTAATTATTATTATTATAATCGAAAAAATACACACTCGCTTATCTTAATAAATGCTTTACAGCTGTATGTGATGACCGAAATATTTTTACGGATGTGCACATAGGAGCCCCGGGAAGACTATCTACATGATACACGGGTCTTTCGTACAAGTCCGCTTTACGAACAAATTGATATATTAATCTTATCGGAGTATCATTTGTTAGGAGACTCGGCATATCCATTGATGAGCAATTTAGTGACAGCATTTCGGAACAATGTACATCTAACCGAATCTCAATCCCGCTTTAACTTCAGCCATAGCAAGGCTAGAGTTGCTATAGAACGAGCTTTTGGCCTCATTAAAGTTCGATTTAGGAGACTTAAGTATATCGACACAAATTAACCCGAAACTTGCGAATAAAATTGTGTGCAGTAGTGTAATTCTACACAATCATATTCAGCTGTTCGGTGCTGATGACTTTGAAGTTGATATAGAGGAGGACGATGTGGACGAAGACCCCATTTCCAATGAAGAACGAGACTTGTTATTAAGAAATAGAAGAGATGCTGGAAATATTAAGAGAAACTACATTCTTTCATTATTTTAGTTATAAATAAAAAACAAATTGATAAATGAACACACGGAATTCTTTTTTTTTATTTAACAACTAAAAAGGAATTTAACAGAAATAAGAAAAAAAAAAAAACAAAAACGACAATGTACACATATAATACGTTATGTACATGGGTTCAATAGGTGTGGGAAGAAATCTTTCACATAAGACATCAAATTTATTGGCGTGAAGTTAAGTCTGGATTTCTATAATAAAACATGTTATTGGAAATGAATATATATTTGGTAAGGAACTTACGCTTTCATTATATCCAGGTACTCTCTCTTGAGTTTATTTGACTCTACTATCGCATTGGCAGGAGTTTCTGCTGCCACAGTTCGCCTCTATCCCATTGCGATCACAACCAGGGCTGTCACTTTGCTGCAATTGCAGTAGATCTACTGCACTTTTTTCGAAAAATAAATCTTCTGTCTTTAAATCAAATCTACTGCACTTTCGCCTTTCTTTTGTAAATATCCCTTATAACAAAATAGCCCACGACCAATTTCTCAATTCTGTCACTGAATGCAGTCATTCTAATTCTTACCAAAATTAACCCACTCACGGCTTCCGGCTACCGGCTTTGTTTTAATGACGCGCGTTTTATATTTCATTTTCGTTTGTTATTTTGTTGACAAAAAACTTGTTGTAAAATGGACAAATTTTTAATTAAATGTTCAGGAAAAAGGTAAAATAGTTTTATATACTTTAAGTTAGATATAAGCAGTTTATTTCTAATCTTTAAATAGTAATAAAAAAAAACAACGTGTAGTCGACAACAATGAGTCTGTTGACCAAGACGGGCGCTGGTCCCAACAGAACTTTGATTTTTTAACTAAGGGTTTTTTATGACAGAGTTGAAGTTGACGATGACCAAATTTCAAGACCTAACCCACCAAAATAAAAAATATCAGCAAAAATATAAGCCAATTTGGGAGTCTGAGTTTTCGTGGCTTAAATTTGTGGACGGTAATAGTTTTTGCAAGATATGCTTTAAGTAAGTCGTTGGACAACAACAAAACTAATCTCGAGAGGCACAGTATATCAAGAACGTACATAGAAAAAATGAAAAACACCACAAGTTCAACTCCCATATCAGAAATGTTCCGAGAAACAAGCTCTCGAAGTGCAACTACAAACAAGTTGACTGCAGAAATAACTTGCGGTATTTATTGTGTTAGACACAATTTGTCCTTCAGTTTAATGGATTCAATTCCTGCTTTAATACGCACTAAGGATTCTTCTATTGCGAAGGAAGTTAATTGTGGACGTACAAAGGCAGCTTTAATGGTAAATTCAGTGATTGGACCATATAAAAAAATAAATAGGCGGCGCAACAGGCGTCTCGCAACCATTCGTTTTGTGTGAGTTTCTATTTTTGGAACGAATGGAAGGGACCTACAATTTTATGCCGAGTCCGAACGGCTGAATTGAGAAGCTTTTTCAGGACAGTCATACTCTCGGTTGTTTGTCAGATGTTCGCGAGAGGTGGCGCAGTAGAAAAAACCTTAAGATGTAATTTGTGTTTTTCGCACAGTAGCCCAGCACACTAACCACTGCGCTACCGCGCCCATATGCCCAAGAAAAAATAAGTGCGTTGTTAAGAAATTGCAAGTTTTCGATAATAATTGATGAGACAACAGACGTATCAAGTTCAAAGTGTCTTGTAGTTGTAACTCGGTATTTTGACGCATAACTAAAAATTTAATTTTTGACAAATTTTTTGGCCTTCTAGAGCTGACCGATTCCGATTCGAAGGAAATATTTTTAAAAGTAAAGAGTTTTTTTGAAACCAAAAATATTCCTTTCAAAAATATCATAGGACTAGCAACAGATAATGCTTCTGTTCTGAAAGGAATATGAGGGGTAATATAAGTGGTGTAAGAGCAAGGCTGGAAGAAGAAAATAAGGAATTATTTTACATAGGATGCACATGTCATTCCTTGCATTTATGTGCCTCGGCAGCATGCAAAAAATTGCCGACATTTATTGAAAAAATAATAAGAGATATATATAACCATTTTTCTTATAGTCCTAAGCGTATCGGTGCCTATAAAGACTTTCAAAAATATTTCGATATATCAAAAATAACAAAATTTTATTTTCAAGTACCCGATGGCTGTCGATGGAAAGTGTTGTTGATCGACTTGTAGAGCAATGGACTCCGTTACAACATTATTTTAACCTTTTACATTTTGAAAATGCTTATTCTTTTAGTGAAATCACAAACTTTTTAACTGATCTGATCATTCAAACAAACTTTATTTTCTTTTTCTTTCATATGTGCTAAGCCTTATAAATCATAAAAATAAAATCTTTCAAGCTTATTCACCAACTCGACCAACACATAATAATAAAGTATGGATGCACATGCAATTAATGTTCATTAGATACAGAAAGTTCTTCGCATCATCTTTCCTATTCGGACATGTATTCTGGGATCGAATTTCAGAAGTATATCACTTCAAGTGATTTCGAACAAAGCAAAATTCATGAAATAAAAACCTATTTGGTGCAGTTTTATAAAGAAACTTGCAGACAAATAAAAAAGCGTTTCGATTTTAGTGACAACAAATTAAAACTTCTTAAGTATTTAGATGGGAAGTTTGTCGTGGACGTCCATTTTGTCAATTTTAACATCATTCCCCTTTTATTAAAAAAATAATGAAAAGCTCAATATTGCTTGGAGGTCATTATTAGGCAATCAGTATCTTTTAAATAAGTACTATTATGCTTTTGACATCACGGCGTTTTGGGTAAATTTGCCACATAGTACCTACCTAGTGCTGCAGCAGAACGAAAATTTTCTACTGTGAGTTTAGTAAAAAATAAACTCAGAAATAAGTTGAACACAAAGACTTTAGAAAATGTTAGCTTATGTAAGGAAATGGATGGGATGAGATGAATGAAATACTTCGGCGGATTTTTGGTCCTGTGTGCGAGGAGGGCGAATGGAGAAGAAGATATAACCGCGAACTCTATGAGCTGTACCAAGATGTGGATGTAGTCCAAAAAGCCAAAACACGTTGGCCACATCGAGCGAATGGACAATAATGCTCCAGCTAAGAGGATCTTCGAATCCCAGCCCCCAGGTTCGAGAAGACAAGGAAGACCGAACCTCCGTTTCAAAGACCAAGCCATCGCGGATGCCAGAGCGCTTGGTCTGGACAACTGGAAGCAGCATGCCCGGGATCGTAGAGGATGGAAGGCTGCAGTGTCTCAGGCAGAGACTCTTCAGGGGTCGGGAGCCCGATAAGTACCGTTTACCGCAATTTTTCCCGCACTTTCTTTTCCCTTTTTGCAATTTCTTGTGTATTTTCGGAAACAAGTTCTAAAATTGCATACAAAGTTAATCATTTTAGCAGCAGCTCTTTTGCAGACTGGAAGTTGAAAATTGAAAACCAAATAAGGAACTATGTACATAATTAGAAAATATAAAATCAGTCAACGGGCAGTATTTTGTATGAAAAATCCGAAAGAAAACTAATTTTGGGAATAATTGAAGCAAGTATCTAAGCAACGTTTATTTGGATGTGGAATCGTCGTTGGACGCAGACTTAGGCAAGAAGTCTTAAGTTTCAGCTGCGTGAACAAGCGCCTCACGACTATTCGCATCAAGGCTAAATTCGCCAACATTAGCCTAATATGCGCCCATGCCTCCAAGGAGGAGAAAGACGACGACACCAAAGAGAGGTTCTACGAGCTCTTGAACAAGACATACGAGCAGTGCCCTAACTATGACATTAAAATTGTCCTAGGTGATTTTAATGCAAAAATAGGAAGAGAGGGCATCTTTGGTAGTACTGTCGGAAGGTACAGCCTACACGACACCACCTCCGATAACGGATTTAGGCTGATCGACTTCGCGGCGGGGCGAAATGGTGTCATAGCAAGGAAAAGGAAACAGCACGAGAAGCGCGCGATCGAGGAAATAGAGAGATGTTACAGCAGGAATGAGGTTCGGAAGTTTTACCAAAGGGTAAAAAGAAGCTGCCAAGGCTACAGAGCCCGAACCGAAGCCTGCAAGGACGAACAAGGGAACATCATAGTAGAATCGCAGTCGATGCTGAGGATATGGAAGAACTACTTCTGCAGACTGTTTAACGGCGATGACGAAGTAAATACCGCTGTCAGGCAGAATGAACCATTCAATCTGGACGATCTGGATCCGCTGGAGCAGATGGCCTAACCGCCGAGCTATTCAAAGCGGCAGGCGATGACTTGGTTAGGAGTATGCACCAACTCATCTGTAAAATATGGTCGGAGGAAAGTATGCCCGGTGAATGGAACCTCAGAATTGTTTGCCCGATCCTCAAGAAAGGAGACCCTCTGAACTGCGCCAACTACAGAGGGATTAGTCTTCTTAACATCGCCTACAAGATCCTATCTGCCGTGTTGTGTGAACGCCTTTCGTCAACAACCTGATTGGTCCCTATCAGTGTGGCTTCAGGCCAGGAAAGTCTACCATCGACCAAATATTCACACTGCGGCAGATCTTGGAAAAAACCCAGGAAGTCCAAATCGATACCCACCATCTTTTCATCGATTTTAAAGCCGCCTATGACAGCTTTTATAGAGACGAGCTATACAGAGCAATGTCTAGTTTTGGCATCCCTGCCAAACTCGTCCGTTTGTGCAGGATGACAATGGAGAACGCACGCTGCTCCATCAAGGTCGGTAAAGAACTCACCGAACTACCTTCGATGTCAAAAAAGGATTTAGACAAGGCGATGCGCTGTCATGTGACTTCTTCAACATCGTTCTTGAAAGAATAGTGCAAAACTCAAACGCTAACACCAGAGGCACTATCTTTCAAAAGTCCGTCCACCTACTCGCCTACGCCGACGACATCGACATAATCGGCAGAACGCAGCGTGATGTCACTGGCGCGTTCGTGGGCATTGAGACGGAAGCGGCGAAAATGGGTTTGGCGGTCAATGAGGGCAAGACAAAGTATATGCTGTCATCAAGAAAGGACACCCAACACCGACGTCTTGGACAGAACGTCACTATAGACAGATATAACTTTGAAGTGGTAAAGGTCTTTGTCTACCTAGGCTCCGCTATGAACTCAGACAATGACACCAGCGCTGATATTAAACGAAGAATAACTCCTGCCAATCGCTGTTTCTTTGGGCTAAGAAAGCAATTGAGTAGCAAAGCCCTCTCTCGAACAACTAAAGTGACCCTTTATAAGACCCTAATCATCCCTGTCCTACTTTATGGTGCAGAGGCATGGGCTCTATCAAAAGTGGATGAGGCTACTCTTGGCTGCTTCGAGAGGAAAATTCTTCGAGTAATTTTCGGTCCCGTCTGCATAGACGGTGAATGGAGGAGGAGATACAACGACGAACTGTACGGGCTGTACAGCGACATCGATCTAGCGAGAAGACTGAAGGTCCAACGACTGCGGTGGCTGGGTCATGTAGAGCGAATGGACGTGAATGCTCCGGCCCGGAAGATCTTCGAATCCACACCCGAGGGACGGCGCAGTAGAGGAAGACCGCGACTCAGGTGGCGCACGCAAGTGGAAGGGGACCTCAACCAACTTAGCGTGCGAAACTGGAGGCAGCTGGCCAAAGATCGTGCTGGCTTGAGACGCTTGTTGGTTGAGGCCCAGGTCCACCCCGGACTGTAGCGCCACCTTAAGAAGATCTAAGCAACGTAGGTTGTGTAAAAGAATTGATATCAGAATGCCGCTATAAAATCCAGTTAGTGAAGACATGAATGATTGACGTATAAAGCCTGTTTATGCCTGTTTTGATTGCAATTATTTTATTTGTTTAAATAAGTTCATTTCCATGTGGATACCTATAGATACATATAACTTGCTGTAAACGAATTTTTAATATAATCAAATATTGCATTAGTAATACCTACATTTATAGAATTTAGGTACTTACGTTGGTTCCTTCTGATATAATGGATGTTATTAAATAATTTAATTTACGACAATATAGATTCCGAAAAGTAATATCAAATATTCGCGAAATATTTGATATAGGATCCAAACTTGTTGCTCAAGGTTTCTGATGATAATATACCGATGTGATTTCAGAATGAACCTGTTATACAAATCTCTGCCTGATTATTTTGAACTTTATGTTCAACTAAATCAACCAAGATAAAATATAATAAAATGTATGAACGTCACTTTCACTGAATAGCAATGAATTCGAAACTAGTTACAAAAGGCTAATTTTGTAAATAAATTCAATTCTGTATGTACGTATGAGATCTAATAATATCAATTATTATTTAAAACATAACACTCTGGCTCATTTACTACTGTATATAATTTCTCGTAAACCGTTAGATCTAGACAATTGAAATTTTAAACAAAAGGTTCCTTCTCAAACGTATGCAAGTGTTGAATTTTACGAAAAAAATGCTGCTTTCGGTTAGAAAAGAGATCAGAAAATTTACCAAATTGCGATTGACTTGATTCTTGTAATTTTCAAAGCGGCCAACATTGTCTAGGACCTGCACTACTAGCCAAGATAAAACTGCTGATATCAATCACACCTCAACTAAGATAATTGTGATACCTATGAGTAAGTTGTGATGTGGAAAAGTTACAATGGGAAGAGATTAGCAGAATCTTCGCCGACCGGGTATCCCGGCATCTTACGATGGGACCCACTGCTGCAATAGTTAGCGTAGAAATCCATTGGCAACATTGCAATAATGCCAAAACTGATGTGCTAAATTGTGGACGAGAACCACGAATAAACCCCTTCTCTTGGTTTGACGAACAAGGTCGACAATGGGCGTATAAAGCGGTACTCTACGAGCAAAAGGGACGAAAGACCATCGTCTTCTCAGGAAAAAAAGGAGAGCACGAGAAGCGTGAAGTAAAAGAAATTGAGAGTTGCTCTAGGAATAATATATGTAAGTTTTACTAAAGCATCCCAGAAAGAACCTTGAATCACTGTCGGTGCTAAGAGACAGCGGGGAAATAAGCAGCAGCTCAGAGAATAGCCGAAATCGCTGTTACGAATGCACTTCGATCAACACTAACGGATGGCGGCTGCGGACGCGTTTCTGAAATTACTGCCGCTTGATTTACAGATTAAGCTAAAAGTTTTAAATAGTTCGCTTAGGCTCATAAACTCAAGCTCTTTTCATAAAACCAATATAGGGCACTAATAAATCATGGGTGAATTTTTCTATGACGTTCCCATAACAACGGATGAAATCGGCCCTTTGCTGGATTTAGAAGATATACCACACTCATATACAGTATATCGTATCCAGAAAGAGAAGAAACGCAGTAATAAAACCAAGTGAACTGGCAATCTATACTGACGGATCAAAAACCACGGGGGAACAAGCTCTGGCATAGGTTTGCACATTGACATCGACCGCAAGAAATCGATTGATTCACTGAATGACATTGGAACTGGACTGGACTGGATATGGATACGGATAGTGGATTTCAGTTTAAGATGTAGTTTAGTTTATTCTTTTTTGTGTATAGGTATTAGGTATCTTGGAAAACTAAGAAAAAATAAATAAATAAAAATAAAGGCATCGATTGTTATAAGGAATAATAATTTTTATACCTACTAGATGTTAAGTAAACAAATGCAGGTGAGTTTGTATTACTTTTTGATAAATATTGTATTTTTTCAATCGCCTCGCACTATTTTTGTTTTGATTTCCACTAAATTTAACGCTGTTTGTTGAAATCTCTGTCCCCAATCAATTTTGTTAACAAGAAAAATCATATTTTTTTGTTCCAGAGTCCTTTCATAATGGCAACTAAGAAAAAGAGTCAGGTATGGAATTGTTTTGAAAAAATTTATGATATAACATCTGAGTGATATGCCAACAAATTTTACGAACGAGGGGAAACACTACCAATTTAATAGGAAACATAAAGAACATCCACAAATCTGTTAGTTTAGAATTAATAAAAACTACAAATGTGCAAAAAAAAAATACATTCAGATTCGACATGCGCAAGTAGGTACATCAGCAAAGGCAATGGAAGAAGATGTAGATGATCCAATAGATCTGAATATTGACAATGATTGCGACACAGTTTTAACTTTAAAGTGTCCGAATATTCGGCAGACTCAAAGGTCAATAAAGATAACTTTTGAAGAAATAAATTCATAGGTATACTTCTTCTACTTTTGACAGAGCGACAATTAAATTTTTTATATGATAATTTAAGGACACCAACCTTTTTCCGTGTTAAGAGTTACTTCTCCTTATTATAAAATGCCCTGCATAACTACCGTGACACGTTGGCTAGATGACACGTATGATGTTTTGTCAAAATTATTGAAATCAAAACTTACCAATATTGAACACCTTGCTTCAACTAGTGATTTGGTCAGACATACAGATGTGCAGCTTTTAAGGTGTCACAGCTAATTTTGGTCTTGACACGGAGTTTAAATCAGTGAAATTAGGAGTTTATCAACTCGATGAAAGACATTAGAATATATTACACAAATGCTCAATAAAATCTGCAACGATTGGGGATTTGATACAAATAAAGTCTCGACCGTTGTTACTGATAATGCCGCGAATATGGTAAAAGCTGTGGAAATAGCATTTGCAAAGAAGAAGCGCATCTCCTGTTTCACTCATACACTGAATTTAGTTGCTCACTCAAACTATTTTACAAATTCCTGCGTAGCAAAATATTCTCTCAACAATAAAGATTGTAACGTTTCTTAAATAAAGCATTGTGGCATGTTGTGAGCCAGGGTCGAGCCACAGGGGCAACTTCGGTATAGGCGAGGAGGGCGTGGCATGCTTGTGGTTGCTCGGCTAGAGCTCGTCGGACGGGGGTGTTCTTGCCCCCTCACCACATACCACCTGCTCAACAACTTTTATCCATGCCAAATATTAAAGAAAGAGAGAAAAAAATAGAAAAAGAAAGCTACTCTAACTGGACTTCGGACGGACTTAAAAAGATAGGAAAGAAAAGAAGAGTGAAGAGAAGAAAAGAGTTTAAGGACCTGTGCCAATACCCCAGAGGGAGGACGGGAAAGAACCGCGAAACTAATCCTAACTATCCTAATCTATACCTAAACTAACCTATCACTTAATCTAGTCCCTATACTACAGCTACACTAACTTAAAACTAGCCTACTCTTACCCTAAACGCAACTTTCTTCCCATTGTCCCTCCAGGGTAAAGGTTCGTCATGAACCGGAGACCTGCCAGATGTTGTTGGCAAGGAATGGCCAGGTCTCCGGTTCATGACGAACCTTTACCCTGGAGGGACAATGGGAAGAAAGTTGCGTTTAGGGTAAGAGTAGGCTAGTTTTAAGTTAGTGTAGCTGTAGTATAGGGACTAGATTAAGTGATAGGTTAGTTTAGGTATAGATTAGGATAGTTAGGATTAGTTTCGCGGTTCTTTCCCGTCCTCCCTCAGGGGTATTGGCACAGGTCCTTAAACTCTTTTCTTCTCTTCACTCTTCTTTTCTTTCCTATCTTTTTAAGTCCGTCCGAAGTCCAGTTAGAGTAGCTTTCTTTTTCTATTTTTTTCTCTCTTTCTTTAATATTTGGCATGGATAAAAGTTGTTGAGCAGGTGGTATGTGGTGAGGGGGCAAGAACACCCCCGTCCGACGAGCTCTAGCCGAGCAACCACAAGCATGCCACGCCCTCCTCGCCTATACCGAAGTTGCCCCTGTGGCTCGACCCTGGCTCACAACAATGGCGCCCAACGTTTTTTTTACCGGCTAGGCAGATTGCGACTCCAAGGGGATGATTTTCTGCTTGAAAGTCATCGCCTTGGACTTGCAATAGCCTTCGCGTTTTTTTTTTAGCTTTCATCTTTTATACATTTTTTTCTATTCTGTCTTCTTCTTCGTTCAAGTACTGGTTACGCTTTTGGATTTCATCACAGAGTGAAGGCGGCTGTCCAATTCTAAGGCTAAAGGCCAGGGGATTTTGTGAGGTAGCCTGAGATCTGTGGAGAGGTCAAGAGCGGCTTTCGAACCTGATATAAACGGGAGACGGCTGTCCAATCCTAAGGCGTGTAGCCAGCGGATCTCGTGAGGTAGTCAACTGTTTATGGCAGGATTGAGAGCTAGGTTGAAGTGGATAGGCCAGTTACTAGCTGCTGTCCGTAGGATCAAGGCCTCAAGCCGATTCTACGTGAGGCGTGGGTACTGGTTTAGAAACTTTAGCCGTGTTGAATTCTAACTTGGATGTCCCAGCCATCCTTGGATTTGGTCTTGCCAGATCTCAAGTAGTGGTAGGGAAAGAAGGGTTAGTTGACAACACTCGTCAAGATTTCGAGATACTGGTCACAATCGGACTGGACTTAAGAGTAACACTTAACGAATACACATACGAAACATACTTAAGTCCATTGAAGAGTTAGCGGAGAACTTGTCCAGAAATCCACACACCACAGCGATATACATAATATAATATATAAAACAATCCGAAAATCAACCAATCAACAGCGATTTCAATCGAAAAGCAATCAGTTTTAAGTTTTCCCTTTGAAGTTTAATTTTAAAGTTTTTTAGTTTAATTGAAAAGTTTTTGAAGTTTGTTTTTTTTTAATTTATTTGAAGTTTTTTGAATTTTATTTGCAAAATTTGATTTGCATTCTGAATATCGATCCACAAATGGACGATAGGGGGAAAAAGTTAGGAGCAGTCCCAAAGGGGACATCGTCCGCTAAGACGGCTAAGACGGACGCTGAGAGCTACGATAGGGGTGGAGGCTCTACAGCAAAAAGCAAAAAGTTTGTCTCGTTATGGGACACTAATTGCACCAACCAACCACGAGAATTCGGTCACCGAAAAAGACTAACCACTACGGCAACCGAATTAGATAATTTGACAGACTTAACCACCTACTCGTACGACTTACTTTACTTCAGCCCAGACGATGAGACACAGAGATATAGAAGGACAGACATGACCGACCAAACTAACCTGGAGGTTGCTCGGCCCATAGGACCAGAGCAACAATCCCTCCCTCAACCACGTTACGAGACCGAATTTACGGAACAAACTTCGACGCAAAAACGGGCTCCAGTAAAACGACAAGACGCACTACAACAAGCACAAAATGCTCAGAGGACTTACGAACAAGGACCAAATGCCGTAGTGGAAAATAAGCAAACAGACGTACAACGAACGATACGCAATAACGACGATAGAAACACACGTGGGCAGACTCAGGGTGATAACGAACATAGTACACGACAAATACCAGAGGAAATCTCTTGTGCTGCACGGAATAGTCCAGCTGATCTCATGTCAGCCTTAATGGTTACCATGAAGGACATGATGTTGACGTTTCAGGATAACATCCAGACGATCAACAACAAAATTGACAACCTGGAACATTCAGTGTCAGCTCCAAGAGACCCTCCAGTAACTAACGGACGACAGAGCACAATAAGAGAACGTACATTTGAACGAACACTACTGACAGAGCCCGACAATAGACCAGACATTAGGTCTGAAAGATATTTTCAACCCGAGATGGGCAGAAAGAGCGAAATGCCTATACACAAATGGGGGGTAAAGTTTGATGGCACACCAAAAACTATGGCCGTGGAAAGTTTCATTTTCCGAATAGAAACTTTACAAAAGAAAAGCGGCATTTCAAACGACCAGCTATTCGCCCAGTTCCACACACTATTGTCAGGTCCTGCAGAAGTGTGGTACTGGCAGTTTTTGCAGGAAAACGAGCAGGATGTAGGCTTAAACTATTTTGATCTGAAAGCAGAGCTTCTAAAACAATTCAAAAATAACAAAAGAGACCACGAGATTTTGAGAGCCATCATGGATAGGAGACAGCTACCCCATGAGACATTCGACACATTTTACAGTGACATACGATCGCTGGCCCTACAAATGACTAACAGACCACACGAACTAGACCTAGTGGACATACTGAGACAAAACGTTAAGGACAGAGTAGCGACGCTCATCTTCGGATGCTCCATTAAGAGCATTCAGGACCTGCGAGAGGAGTGTAGACGAGCGGAGCAACACTTGACAGTTAGGGACCAAAAGTTCAGACGAAACATTACGGAAATCGACGACGAACAACTAGCACACAGAGCTAGAAGTGGCCAGCGAGAGTACCTAGAGGACGAATACGAGGACATGGAGATTGCTGCCCTCCAACAACACAATCGAACGAACAGGCAGCCAAACTACACAAGGACAGACAGAACTTATAGGACAGACCGGGACAATACTAACAGAACGGACGCGAACATGGTCCAAAACACAGCGACGACTTCACCGGCATGTCCTTCAAATTTTCATACCTTGACCTGTTTCAGTTGCGGTCAGGGTAAAATCAGCTACAACTGTCCTACATGTCAGGAAAACCTGAGATTCGGCGGTGTATCCGGGAACAACCCGTCGAAAACGAATCCACTCCCGGAGAACCAATAGAACCAGGACATTATCGAATTCTAAAACGCGATACAAATGTGGAGGGGAACCCTACACGGAAGAACCCTCCACCAAGAAAGACACTCCACCAAAGGCTCCTGGATTATCAGGAAGCAAGGCAAAGGATATTTGCGGAAGAAGTGACATGTCCGGTGAAAGAAACAAGAAAATATATTAAAATCCGTAGGCTTAGGAACAAAAGTGCAATAACCAGACGACGAATGAGAAAAATTGTAGCATCTGTGATAAATATAAATGACGATAATAGACCCTACGCTAAAGTTAGGATAGACGGTGAAGAGCTCCTGGGTCTATTAGATAGTGGAGCATCTATTAGCTGTCTAGGAAAGGGAGCATTAGAGTTTTTAGAGAAACACAACATTACAATGACCAATATGACAACAGACATTAAGACCGCAGACGGGAACCACCAACGTATACTCGGACGATTCACGACGACAGTCTCTTGGGGTGGCAAATCTCACGACGTCGAAATATTTGTTGTCCCAAATTTACAGCAAGCATTATATTTAGGGGTAGATTTTTGGAGGCTGTTCAAGGTCGCTCCGAACGTGATCGACGAACTAGACGCTCCATCACCGACGGAAGGGGTATCGCCAGTCCAGGCGTTGTCACCCGCACAGGCACAGCAGCTGGAGAGAATCAAGCAGCTGTTCCCGTCGTTCGCGGTGTTGGGATTGGGGAAAACCTGCCTCGAAGAACATGTCATCGAGGTGGAGGACGAGAAAATTCCCATTAAACAGCGCCACTACCCAGTCTCACCCGCGATACAAAAGCTGTTATATGACGAGCTCGACAGGATGATCTCTCTCGGAGTAATCGAGGAGAGCAACAGCCCTTGGAGCTCCCCAGTAGTGCTTGTGCGGAAACCCGGCAAAAACAGACTATGCCTGGACTCACGAAAGGTAAACTCTGTAACAAAAAAAGATGCTTACCCGCTCCCACACATCGAAGGCCTACTGAGCCGTCTACAGGATACCCGATATATTTCGGGAATCGATTTGAAGGACGCATTCTGGCAGATTCCGCTGGAGCGCAAGTCAAGAGAGAAGACAGCCTTCACAGTCCCTGGACGGCCGTTATACCAGTTCACGGTGATGCCGTTCGGATTGTGTAACGCCGCCCAGAGAATGTGTCGGCTGATGGACAAAGCCATTCCCTCTCGCTTGAGAGAGAGTGTCTTTGTCTATCTCGATGACCTCTTGGTTTGCTCTCCAGATTTCGAATCCCACGCCAGATTGCTGGAAGAGGTATCAAAATGTTTACGGGAAGCGGGTCTAACCATCAACGTCGAGAAAAGTAAATTTTGTTACAGAGAAATCAAATACTTAGGGTATATCGTCGGTGATGGATGTTTGAGGACAGACCCCGACAAGGTATCGGCGGTCGAGAATTTCCCGGTTCCAAAGACTCCTAAGCAACTCCGTCGGTTTCTGGGGATGACGGGGTGGTACAGACGATTCATACCGAACTTTGCGACATTAGCCGCACCAATGACGGACTGCCTTAAGAAAGGACAAACTTTTTCGATGACAGACGATGCGCTTAACGCGTTTGCAAAGCTTAAGGCGACTTTGGTGTCCGCACCCATTTTGACAAATCCCGATTTTTCGAAACGCTTTTACGTACAATGCGACGCTTCGACATCAGGTGTAGGGAGTGTGCTGTTCCAGATGGATGTGGAAAACAATGAACGACCGATAGCATTCATGTCCCAGAAGCTGAATTCCGCACAGCGGAACTACAGCGTAACGGAACTTGAATGCTATGCGGCCGTTCTATCTGTTAAGAAATTCAGGGCTTACGTGGAGGGATTACCTTTCACGATCATTACAGATCACATGAGTCTTAAGTGGCTCATGACTCAAAAGGATCTGTCTGGTCGTCTGGCTAGATGGAGTCTCAAACTCCAAGGCTTCGACTTCCAGATAGAGCACAGGAAAGGTACCCAAAATGTAGTCCCTGATACTCTTTCCCGCATGCATATGGAGGAGCTCAGTCCCGAACCCGAAATACTACAGGTTGACCTCAGTTCACCATCTTTCTCTACGGAGGAATATGATGGGCTGAGGAAGATCGTCGACGACAACAAAGACCGACTACCCGACATATGCGTTTCTGACGGATTTGTCTACAAAAGAACAGATATACGAACTGGCGACGCTATACGAGACGACAGGGCGTGGAAACTCTGGATTCCGAAGGAGTTGCGTGGGAGTCTGGTCGAATCGGCGCACAATCCACCAGCTGCGGGGCATGGCGGAATCCATAAGACTCTGGCTAGGCTGAGGCAGATGTATTTCTGGCCCGGAATGGTATCAGATGTCCAGGATTTCGTCAGGTCCTGCGAAATATGTAAAGGTTGCAAACCTATGAACACGATTGCTCGGCCGCCGATGGGACAACAAACCATAACGGAGCGGCCTTTTCAAAGACTCTATATAGACTTTTTAGGACCATACCCACGAACGAGAAACGGACATACCCACATTTTCATAGTCTTAGATCATTTCTCTAAGTATGTGTTTTTGAAACCTATTAGGAAGGCAACGGCAACTGAGGTAGTGAAGTACCTAGAGGAGAGTGTATTCCATATCTTTGGTGTACCGGAATACATACATTCAGACAATGGCAAGCAGTTCGTCTCTGAACTGTTTGCCAGCTTTTTAGGAAAGTACGGGGTCAAGCACATTCGCACCGCGTTCTACTCTCCTCAAGCTAACGCATCCGAAAGGGTCAACCGGTCCATTTTGGCCAAAATCAGGTCATACATAAGCGATGACCAAAAGAACTGGGACACACATGTCAGCGACGCGGCATTTTCATTGAGGAGCGTAGTTCACGATGCGATTGGGCTTGAACCCTACTACGCGGTGTTCGGCACCCATATGATACAGCACGCCAAAAACTACGAAGTGCTCAGAAAAATAGGGGTCATCAAAGATATGGATACGGAAGTGATATGCAAAAACGATAAGCTAGAACTAATTAGGAAAAAGATATTCGAGAATCTTAAGATTGCACATGATAAGGCAACGCGAATCTACAACACAAGAAGTAGGGACGTCAAATACAGAGAAGGCCAATTAGTATACCGGCGAAACTTCAAACAAAGCAGTTTACCTGCAAACTACAACGCCAAATTGGGTCAGAAGTTTCTAAAGTCGGTTATACTAAAGCCGATAGGAAACTCCCTATATGAAGTAGGTGACCAAAACGGGGTGAAAGTAGGCGTATTTCACGCAAAAGATCTTCACACCTAACCTTGACGCACTTAGTTGTCGTTGCCAAAATATCTGTGATATAAGTGTTTCATCTATGTTATTTATTTATTTATATTGTGTCGTCACAGAGTTTATTTATTTATTTATTTATTTATTTACATTTATCTTAGTTATATTTATATTATTTATTTATTTATTTTTACTTATTTTAGTTATCTAAGACCATCTGTGATAGTATAGTTATACCTACGAGCAGCTATGTTGCGCATAGTGAGTGTTTCTGTGTACTATCTATCTAATAGGAAGTGCACAGAATCATACACCAAACGTGCAATATAGCAACCTGTGATATAACTCTGTGATATGTAACCTGTGATATTTTATAACCAATTATTTTATTATTTATTTATTATTAATTATTTATTTACTAACTTGACCATAAGAAACTTGCCCGACTAACTACCACGGTAGAGCAAGAGCCATCTCAGAGCATGGGCCCTTACCACACGTTGGGAAGTAAACACGCTCGCGGTATAAAAATTAAACAAACAACCAGGATGGCCTACCTTGTTTTTACGAGGCCGGTTGAGTCACGACCACTCCACAACCGTCGTCGATCCTGTTACGGCAGCCCATAACCACCCCAAGTGTGATCTTAGATCCTCCATCGGACGAACCTCACGATGGGATCTGTCACAGGGGTGGAAACACCTCAAAGCACAAAAAAAAATACATCACTAAAACTGATCGCATTGCGACACTCCCGGGGGTTATTATTACGATCAATAAATACAATTACAATACAAAACATAAATTAAAACACAAAATTAAACATAACAAATCACAACATAACAAATATTTTTACAAATTAGAAACAAATAAAAAAATCCACAATACAAAAACCCGACCGACATGATGCAAAATTTCATTCGTTTTGACATTTTGTTTTGGTCGTCTCTTTGCATTTTGTTTCGTTGTTTTCCCCTCCCGTGCAATTCGTCGTAATTTTTGTACTAATTCCAAGTCGTGCTCCACATTTGCCCAAGCGGTTGGAGTGACGTCACGGGCAATATGTTTGTTGACAATTATTAATTCGCTAATTAATAATATTGAATGTCGATTGAGTTATGTTTATAGGTATAGTTTATTTATTAATTTATTTAAAGTATGTATTGTGTATGTCAGGCTATGTATTTTTATATTATGTATGTTTATAATAATTATGTTAAGCTTAAAGATTTCGAAAAGTTTGATGGACGACTGGATGGACTCGACTTGACGAAAGACATAACCAAATTACAGAAGAAGGAGAAACAGAAAAAGAAAAGATAAAAGGGGACTTAAACGAAACTAACGAAAGAGAAGAGAACACATAAAGAAACAATAAGAAGGGGAAAAAGTGAATTTCAAGTTCAAGATCATTTATGTACAATGTAAATATGTGGTCGTTGAACTTGGCGAGGAGAATTTAGTTACGGGGATTTACATAAGCAAAGGCACAGCTGAAAGATATGTCACAGTGGCGCGCATATATTAATTGTGCATAGTTGCGAGAACTTTAAACACAGTGGCGCGCTCGAATTTCAAAATTTTTGTGAGAACAAATCATTTGTATTAACGTGAGTTGCTTTAAATTCAGAATTCCGTGTAGTTTTTTTTAATCAATTGTTTTGTATAGGATAGAGTGTAGAGTGCTGGCCAAATTTAAAATCGATCGTTTGGAAGATTAATTCCACCAATTCCCATGATAGGAATTTAAATATAGAAGCGGTATAACCGAACATACAAAGGTAGGTGCATATAGATTTTTTTTTGTGAACAAAGTGTGACCATTTCTACCCTTAACGTATAGGCATTTGAGCTATTTCTGCTCCACATTGTGGGATATCAGAGATATCAAATTGTTCAGGGATTCGTTTCGGAAAATCGGTGGTCTTAACCGTTGGAGTCACTAGCGTAGCGGTGTATATATAACGTACCCGACACATATAGCGTTTGAAGTGGGCACCGGACTCCAACAGCCATCGATCTCCACGGTCCTCACAAAGGACAAAGGAGGAATCCAACGATCCCTGGACAACAGGATTTAGTCCCCACCCAATTTTGGACACAAAAAACGACACAACGACAACAACAAAATACAAAAACAACACACAAAGGTGCTCTGCTCCAAGCGTGGTGGTGTAACCACCCCACCAACAACACCAACAACAAAACCACCCGCAGCACTGCCCCGGAGGCGTCGCAAAACAGGGTGCTCCACAAATCGGCGCAAAAGGCGATACGAATTTTAGTGAATTCAGTTTTTTTTTTAATTTTTGATTAGTGTTAAGTTTAGCTTTTGATTTTGATTTTTTGATTTGTGAATTAACGTAAAGTAAGGTTAGGATAATTAGTAGTAGTTTATCTGCTTTTAATATTTAGTTTTTGTTCGCGGTTAAGGTACATTGCCAACATATTCATCGTCCTTCCTCGTGCTGGCGCCAGGACAACGGGGGATCATTTTGTAACCGTAAGTAATAGTAAATAAGGTATTTGATTTGAATTTTTAATTTAGGATAGTTTATTTATAGTATTAAGGGCAGATTTGGTAGTTTTTAGTTTTTTTTTTTTTTGTTTTTTTCAATAAAATTATGATTGTTCCCCTTTTTAAATCTCGTGTTCGTTGATTGTGAAATGATGTGCGCTTAAAAACCGTTCGCACTCGGTGTGTGGACAATGGACAGGCCGTCCTTCAATGGGTAGACAAAGACCTACGTGACATTCACTAACTTTGACGACTGAACATGACTTAGACTGACTTTTCTCTTGGGAAGGTCGTAGATTGTGATCGGGAGGAACTTTTAGGGGCTACCATTCACAATATCGGCCAGAGTGGTAGCAATCGGTTGTGTTTATGACACACAGGGTGGGCAGGCCAACCTTTGCCATTTCCATCCGGCATGTCTCGGGTTCTTGACGAACCATTGCGTTTGAGAGACTATGGGAAGGAAAGTTGCGGTTAGGGAAGATGTAGTTATAGGTTAGTATTAAGTTAGAATAGGCATAGAATAGGGCTTATTTTAAATTTAGAATAGAGTAGATGTAGTTTAGGCTAGTTAGAGTAAGATTCGCGGTAACCTTCCCGTTCTCTCTCATCGGCATTGGCACAAGTACATGGGCTTTTCCTTTTCATTAATTTCACTGTCCTATCTTTTCTGTCCGTCCGCAGTCTGATTAACGTAGCTTTCTCTCTTCTTCTTTCTTTTGATTTTGATAAATGGCACGATATAAAAAGTGTGTTGAGCAGGTGGTGTATGGTGAGGGGGCAAGAACAACCCCCGTCCGACGAGCTGAGCCGAGCAACCGCGAGCGTGCCGCGCCCTCCTCACCTGCATCGAAGATGCCCCCGTGGCCTACCTAGACTCGCAACAGGCAAGCGACGAATTGTGAAAGTCATTAAGCGCAGAAACTAAGTTGATTCAAGATGTTCCAACACGTTGGAACAGCAACAGCACTTATATGATTCAATGATTTCTGGAGCTTAAAAGTGCTGAGAGTACCTAATATATTAATTTTCCATAAAACTGCACCTCCCATGCTGACTGGTCTGGAATTGAGCATATCATCATCGCTAATCAAGGAAGGTCAAAGGACTTCTCTTGCGAAAATTATTATATTTTTATATTTAGTGGAAACTTTTAATTAAACCAAGACCATGATCTTGTCATTTGCTTTGCCTTTTTTTAATTAATTTAAATTTCAATTAATATGATTAGAATTTCGCGAATTTTGCTTAAATTTAATTTTCGATTAGTTTTTTTTTAAATATAAAGTAATGAAATTGAATAACTATAAATCTGAATTGTTTTTCCTATGAAATTTGATTTCGTAATCATGGTTTGGTAAAGCTTACAGTAGAAGGGGAGGATGATGATGAGAAGTGAAATGAGGATAGGGAAGTAAAGTGAAGTGAGAGTTATAAGTAGAAAGGGGTCAACGAAGAAAAATAAAGAGGCCACTCGATGACAAAGGCGTGAAGCTTTTAAGGAGTTTCAATGGCGGCGGGAATGCCCCATGTAGGAACCATCTAACCTACCACAGGTGCGAATTATAACAGGTGCCATAGGTAATGAGAAGTAGATCAGGAAGCAGTGTTGTCGTATAACTAAAATTTTTTTTGGCACGAATTTTTTTTTAATTTTTTTCGGGTTTTATGTGGAAACAAGTTCCTACCCCAATACGGCGAGCTATGCCGAGCATCGCGTGCGTGCCATCCATTTCCACTATAGGGGATTCTACACCTAAACCCCGACCATTACAAAATAAAATGGCGCCCAACGTGGGGCCGAAGTTTACATTTACTGTAAACTTGGTAGATAGAAACGTGTAAAGGAGAATCTACCCAAAAGTAAAAATATGTAGGTAGATTCCCAGCATGGTGATCTAAATTTTAAATTGATTTTTTTGACTCTGAGCAGATACCGGTACGGATCTTATATACTACAAAAATTGTTCTTATGTTGAAGATCTATTATAGTATCTACTTTAAAATTTTCGGAACTAGACCCGCATAGAAAGATGATTTTTAGTTCTTTTAAATCACTTCTATGCAGAGGGCTGCTCCAATCTTTTTATAAACTATGAATGTATCGATAACAATTAGCTCAAAGGGTACAAAGGGTACATAGTACCTACCTATAGTTTATAGTTTACATGAAATTGAATGTGGACAACAAATGCTGTTCGATATGTTTTAAATTTTTATTAAATCAGTAGATATACAAATTGACAGGAAATACTTAAAAAAACCCGGCTACAAAAATAGCGCCTGATACGGGTTAATGGTCGAGATGGAATTTGATACAACATTTGATAGCAAGATTCCTTCTTTTGTCGGGCGGAACCGCGCAATCAGAGTGTCAGTTTTAGCGTTGTTATAATCATATTCTTTATAGAAAATTTTAACCGCAAAAGGCAAAAAAAAAATTATTAATCAAGCAACATTCATACGAACGTTGGCACTAAACTGTATTTATATTTATGCCCACCTCTTCTTCTCAAAATTGGATCAAGCATCCGATAAATAATAATTAAAAACTTAAAAAATGTAAAGCTTTGTGTGATGTGCCTAAATAATGGGATACTAAGCTATAAATATACAAACATAAGTTAATCGAAAACGCGTGTGATATCTTCTTTGACTATAACAACTTCAAACTAGATACCTTTTAGCACTAAGGTTGAAGAATTTCTGGTTTTCTCTTTCGTCTAACTTTTCATTATCAATTTTCAAGGTCGTGGATTTGGGGTTTTTTTTTTTCTAATTTAAATTAATTTTGATGGACAGGTACTTAAGTGTGCCTTTCTTATTTTTTGTCATTGTTTTAAATAGTTTGTTATAGTAGCGACAGACAGAGATGATATTTATCAAAACCGAGGCTTTAAAAGAAAATTAATCAGTGGCAAAATGAAATTATTTTTGGCCAGTTCACCACGGCCAAATCTCATCTCGCAGTTATTCAACAGCAATGGGAATGGGAATTTTATTTATTAAAGGCTCGATGATGCTTACAAAAAAAATGTATTTATTGTTAATCATGTCTAAATTATTCTTTTGTTTAAAGTAGGTATATTGGCAGTGCCAACTACTGTAGTCTCATACGAATATGTTATTGGCAACCCCTGCCAATAATTAATTATATTGCTATTGCGAGAAAGAACTCCCAACATCGGCGACTCGGACAAAACGTCACGATGGACATGATATAACTTCGAAGTAGTTAAAGACTTTGTCTACCTGGGCTCCACTATCACCTCGCAAAATGACATCGGCTTAGAGATCAAGCGAAGAATCACCCTTGCCAATCGCTGTTTCTTCGAGCTAAGAAGGCATCTAAGAAGTAAAGCCCTATCTCATAGAACCAAGGAGATATTATATAAGGCCTTAATTATCCCCGTCCTGCTGTAGAAGCATGGACCCTGTCAAAAACGGATGAAAACCTTCGGTTATGCTTTGAGAGAAAGATTCTTCGAGTGATATTCGGTCCAGTTTGTGACGATGGAGTGTGGAGAAGAAGATTCAATGACGAACTATACGGGCTATACAACGACGCTGACCTGGTCAAAAACCTAAAAATACAACGGCTGCGATGGCTGGGACACGTGGAGCGTATGGACAACAATGCACCAGCCCGACGCGTCTTCGAATCCACCCCTGAGGAACAAACGCAGCAGAGGAAGACACCACCTTAGGTGGCGCGCACAATTGGAGAACGACCTCAACCAACTTGGTGTGCGTAACTGGAAGCAACTAGCGAGGGACCGAGCTGGCTGGTGGCGCTGGTTGGTTGAGGCCGTGGTCCACCCCGGACTGTAAGCGCCACCAAAAGTAAAGTAAATTAAAGCTTTTGTTTGATACAGTTATTGGCATCAATCTTATTTAATACCCTAGCAAATAATTTGAGTAATTAAACTTAAAGTAATAATATCTAATATATGCTATTGCCAGCGCAAATCGCTTTTAAATAGAGAGGTGCCAACTACCGTATCAAAAAAAAAAGACTGTCAAAGTGTCAACTACTGTATCCGTTCCTATTTGGATTTCGATTGATTGAAATATTTTTGACGATGTCGATGAGTTAAATTTTATAAATTAATACATTTTGTTCAGTTGTTTCTCGACTTTTATAAAGTGAGTAATTGTCAGCAATTATTATCTTGCATAATGTAATAATAAGTTTTGTTTTTCAAATAGCTCAAAATCTATTTTTATATAGCGGGAATGCCATTGGTTGATGGAGCTGTTGATGAAACTTTAATACCAATCGAAGCGCCATCGGTTCATGAGCAGACATTTGTTGATTAAAAAGGTCATCATTCCTTAAACGTTTTGGTAGATGCTGGTCCTGATTATCGTTTACGCAGTGAACAGTAATTATCCGGCTCCGTGTTTTACAGTGCAGCAGGTTATAAGGGGTGTCCCATAATTCAAGCAAAATTTGTATTTTGCGCCATTTAATAGTAGAAAAAGAGATAAAAATGTGACAGCTGAGGACAGTTCGGGGTTAGTAAAAATGGAGCGCTATACGAAAGAATAATGAATTTTCATTGTTGCGATCAATATTTTAAAAGTAATGAAGGTTTGTCAGCTACAGTCCGCAATTTTCGAACAAAATCATCTTCAGTGATGAAGCTCATTTTCCTCTTGATGGATTCGTTAATCGTCAAAATTGTCGCCTTTGGGGTTCAGAAAACCCACGAGTAATTGTTGAGAAACAAATGCATCCACAACTCGTGACTGTTTGGTGCGGATTTTGAGCTGGAGGCATTATCAGACCATTCTTCTTCGAAAATGCTGCTGGTCAGGCAGTAACAATTAATGGTGTTCGCTATCGTGACATTCTAACTCAGTTTCTAGTACCAAAATTACAAGATATAGATGTGACCAACATGTGGTTTCAACAAAGACGGTGCCACATGCCATACAGCCAGAGAAACAATTCAATTACTGCATGGCATGAGTCATTTCCTAATCGTGTAGTTGGTCGTGCAAAATGAGCAAAAAAAAAAAATAATTCGTTACAGCACTTTGACAGCGGAATATTGTAGAACAAGCTCTTGTAAAACAGGACAAAAAAGAAATCGAACCGACAGCAGCTATCCGGAGTGCAATGGGGTGCATTTTTAGGGGTTAACAATGGTTTTTCGCGATTTCTGGCTAAACTGTGCATCCTATCAAAAAAAGTTGAACGTAACAGTTGTAGGGAATAAAAAGAATATCGCTTTTTTTTTGTTTAAAAATTAAATTTAACAACAACCTCTTAATATTTCCGTCTGAAAAAATTACTGCATTTTCGCAAAACTAAAAAGAATCGTTTGTCCAGGTTTCAGCTTCATAGACGTTTTTCTGTCAAAGAAAAGAATTAAAAACCGAAAAACCGGTTTTCCTCCATTTTTTCGAAAAATTTTAAGGTTAAGGTAAAAATGGTTAATACAAAAGTTGTAGATCTTTTTATTCCCTACAACTGTTACGTTCAACTTTTTTTGATAGGATGCACAGTTCAGCCAGAAATCGCGAAAAACTATTGTTAACCCCTAAAAATGCACCCCATTGCACTCCGGATAGCTGCTGTCGGTTCGATTTTTTTGTCCTGTTTTACAAGAGCTTGTTCTACAATATTCCGCTGTCAGAGTGCTGTAACGATTTTTTTTGTTGTTCGAATCCTATTTCTGCTGGACTATATATATGTAAAGTCCACACTCTTCAAACAATTTTCCGATGTTATGAGGGGTTTATTCCATCAGTTCGCTCAATGTACCTATGTATATATCTAAAAATGCTGACTTATCATCTTAGTGATGTTTCCTGGAGCGGAATCTAGAGGCATCACTAGTATCTACAATCGATATAAAGAATATGTTCCACGTTTTCCTTTTCGGTTGTCTCGTCAAGTATATCCGTCTTGCTTTCTAAATATCCCATTACATTATAATATTATCCTCTACCACTTTAGCCCTGTTGAAGATTTGTCTGACCTGCTTTCTCTTCCACCACGGAAATTGAGATCTTTTGTTCGGCTCCCGGACATTTTTTTTTTCGAAAAAATTCCAGAAAATGTGTTTGTTTTCGAATTTGGAAAAAATATCAGAATTTTTTTTGGAAAATATGCCAGAAATTGGGAAATGATGCCAGACAGATGTGGAGAAAGCAGCACCAGAAAGTAAAATGGAAACTAATAGTACATTTACACCGCACCTAAATTCAACATTTCAGCAGACAACATTTCGAAATCCAATTTTGCGTTCCCATTGAAACTTCAACATTTCAAATGACAGCTAGTACCAGAATTGATTCCCACTGATGTTTTTTATGTTTCGAAATCAGAAGTGGTTTGTACCTAAAGAATTAATTTTATAATTATATTAATTTTTTTTTTTTTTTTTTTTTTTTTGTTGGAGGTTGTTACTTTTCGATGGAGCACTCAGACACAACTACTGGTCCATTGTACTGCCAAACAGACACCTTACATTGCATTATATTAATCTAATCATGAATATAAGTGATAATTCAGACATTTTAAATACAATCTTAAACAAATAATATTAAATACAACAAAAAATTCCTCATCGAATTTTTTTTACAGCGGTTTTTTTTTTTTGTCAGTGAGCCCAAAAGTCATCAAAATGAGGTTTGTTCGATTTGACATACTTGCAAATACAGCGATGAGATTCAACATTTCGCTGAAATTCAACATTTCGAAATGCTGGAAAATATAATATGGCGAAATGCTGAACATTTGGCCTGAAATGCTGCATTTAGTCGAAATGATGAATTTAGGTGCGGTGTAAACGTACTATAATGCCCAAAACACATGTGCAGAAATTCTGAATGCTTCACTGCATGCAGTACTGCAGATGAAACACATGTGCAGAATTCAATTTGCAGCGGGAAAAATACGTGAGTGAAACAAAGACGACAAATAATTCCCGTCTCTCTTTTCCTCGTATGCAGCAGTAGCTGAATTTAAAAATTCGATGCTGCCAAGTCTACTTAATTTAATTCACTGCGTTGCTATGCAGTGGATTTAGAAATAGAGACATGTTGCAGTGCTGCGGTGGCTGCAGAATTTACATTTGTTTCACCACATAAGAACATGTGTATTCTAATCCTGCTGCGCAGTGAATTCTGCACGTGTGTTTTGGGCATAAGGCGGAAAATAACATAAAAAAAATAAATAAATAGGCGGCGCAACAGGCGGTAGACACCCAAGGCCTAGCTTCTCGCAACCATTCGTTTTGTGTGAGTTTCTATTTTTGGAACGAATGGAAGGGACCTACAGTTTTATGCCGAGTCCGAACGGCTGAATTGAGAAGCTTTTTCAGGACAGTCATACTCTCGGATGTTTGTCAGACGTTCGCGAGAGGTGGCGCAGTAGAAAAAACCTTAAGATATCGCTCATTTACTAGAAGACTGTCATAACTCAAAAAACGCGATTTTTGAGTTAATGATGCAGAAATATTCGTTTTATGATGCTTCATTATTGTGTAAAAGTTTCGTATTAATATCCTGTATACCTTCCGCGTTAGAAGAGAATATGCCGTTATTTCATTTCATATATCCTAACATTTTTTACTCATAAGAGCGACATATCTCAGTTTGCTACAGTCGTCATCGTGTGTTAGTTGGTTTGCTTTTCTAAAAAACTGGCATATTTTGTGTTGTGACATTATTCGTTAAAATGTTATGATATTTGTAATGTAGATAAATTTCATATAAAGTGCATTATTTCGTGTTGTGACTGATTTGTTGAAATATTTAACTTGAATCAAACTCCATATACTGCAACATGTGACGTTCTTGATGAAAAAAATACTTTCGTCAACTGAAGTATTTCTTCTTATGACGTTATTTTTGTAAAAAAGACTGGCTGTTTAGAAGTCAGCCGTTTATATTATAAGACAATGTGTCGTTGTTGAAGATAATTTTGTCGATGGAAACTCTCAATAGATCTCAATAACTCAAAATGAGACGAAATTGTTGATAAAAATTATAAATTTTTATAAATAATACACAATGGCCACCGCACACGGAATGATTTCTGCCGGCATAATAAATTGTATACAGGAACTCTTTTTCATTGGAGTGCATTTTTTTCTTCGAAATGTAAGAATAGAATAGGAACTATTAATTAAATATGAAATAAATGATAAATATTTTAATTCATACATTTTCTATGGCCCGCTTATCCATTAAGTGGGTCGCGGGTGTAGGTTGCTGAAGTGGACCCTCCATACCTTTGTCTATGGTTTCGTTATCTAATTTGTCTTCAGTTCGATCAATACCACCTTGAGTTTGAACAGAATACTTCTTTTTCGAATCACAGCGTGTCCGGCTTCGTTTTTTATCCAATGATATCTATAAGGCGATGTACGACATGTTCAAGTTGATCTTAGTCTTGCAATTTTTCGTACGTCCACGTTCACGTCTTATTCATGGAAGCAAACACTCGACCGTGCGTCGATCAATAGAATTTTTCAAGTTTATTCAAATGGGAATAAAACAGTATGATTACACGATAAAACAGGGTTTTTCTCATAAACACAGGAGTAATTTTTCTACAGGATTTTCATTGAAATTGGCATGGTTAGCCATACACAAAACAAAGGAGACTCTGTGCATTTCTTAATTGAGAGGGAACGGAACGAATGCTTAAAAGTGGTCCCATTTATACTCCCGAATTATTTTTTTCAATAATCCGATCGGCGAAAAAAACAGGAGATCCATTTATTGTAAAATAGCTTTGTTTTGAGAATTTTTTTGATTTAAAAATGCTGGCAAATGACATTGCTCCGTTAAATATGGTAGAGCTGAAACGTTCACAAGTAAAAATACTTAAAATTTAATGAGAATCACCAAATTCAGTTTTTTACAAATCTGCATACACTAAAGAGCAATTCAAGTAGGGTAGTGTACTCAAAAAAAGAAGTTACGCTGAAGATATTTTCTTGTTATTGAATTATTATTTTTATTAATTAAATACTAGAAGTAAAGGGTGTTTTTCTAGAGTTTTGGTTCTTAAATTGGCAACTCTGTTTCTACAGATTGTCAAATGGCAGTTGAAAGTTGATTTGTGGTAAGTACGTTTTGCCATTTTACGATGAATGAACTCCAGAACAACGAGTGCAAATTGTGCAAACTTATTTTGAAAACCATGGTTCGGTTCGCCCGAAATTTAAAAAGTAATGGCAAAAAATTATTAGCTATTAAATAAAGCTAATATCATAGACATTAATATTAGCTGGAAGTATTTTATTCCATATTGTATTTGTATACCTTTAAAAAAAACTCCCTTTATATTAAGTTCAAAAAGTTCAAATTATAAGACTTTGAAAATGAAATGACTAAGTACAAAACTATTGTTTTTTTTCTCAATAATAACGACATATTCGAACTTATGACACTCCTATGAATATAATTTTTGCAACAATAACGTCACAATTCGAAGTAGGGAATATTTTCGTTCAGGTAAAAACCATAAAAGACTAGTTGTTGTCGATTTACCTTTATGGATATATTAAATTTATAAAAGTTTACTAGTTAATTTCGAAATTATAAGATTTCTTCAGATTTCTGCAAGGCGGTAGTCAATTGAAAACTTTAAACATGTTTTCTGCAAAATCGAGTTTTTTGAGTTATGACAGTCTTCAAGTAAATGAGCGATATAATTTGTGTTTTTCCGGGGATCGAACTTGGGATCCCTCGCACAGTAGTCCAGCACACTAACCACTGCGCTACTGCGCCCAAAATAACATAGGCCACTCGTATTTTGCCATAATTTCCAAACAAATTTTGTAAAAAAGGTCAGAAAATGTTATTTATTTGAAATTTATCGAAGTTCACATACAAAAAACCTCACACCCACTCCAAATCCTACAGTGACCCAAAGCAGGGGGGCTGTAGGGGGGGGGGGCATCATGCCCGCCCATAAATATTGTACTGAATATGCATTGTGGATAAAATATATTTATATTATATAAACAGTGGGATATGTATGGGGGGCACTGCTTGGGGTCACTATAGGATTTGGAGTGACTGCGAGGTGTTTTGTGTGTAAAGTTCGGAACACCCTTTTTCTTTGTGTCAGAAAATATTATTTCTGGCATTTTTTCCAAACATCTTTTCTCTGGCGTTTTTTCCATTTCTGCAAATTCCTTTCCTTTTTGGAAAAAAGACCTGAAATTTCGAAAAGATAGCCAGAAAACTCTTTCTTTTCTTCCTAGGAAAAAGGCCAGACTTTGTATAGACAATTTTCAGGCATTTTTTCCATAAAAAAAAAAATCTGGCGTAATTTCCGGGAGCCCTTTTGGTGGGCCATTATTCATTATTTCGCATAATTCAGCTAACATAAGATTTTTGTAGGTGCTGTAAGTTCTACTTTGAAAGACTAAAAAAAAGTAAAGACGCATTAACAAAAATTAAGCAGATAGTCGGAAATTGAAGTATTTTCATCACATCTTGGAGATAACAATTGTTTGAAAAATTGTACCATTCTAGATGGTCCACTGAGTAAACAACTTGTTGCATATCTTAAAACTGTATCCACAGCTGAAATGTTTCATATGATTTATGATTCAGTAGATTCATAGATTATTTTTAATGCTCACTGCCTACTTTTGTTAAATTAATGACATATATTCGATTTCTGAATTCATAATGAGCGATTGCGAAATTTCGCATAATCCGCTTATAAATGCTCGGCATTTTGAGTATTTGTGCATATATCAATCATTTTCAAATCAATCGGATGGATCAACAAAATGGTCAATATATGCAGCTAAACGAACAAAATTAAAAATATGAATATATTAACTTGAATATGAATATAACACCTCTTCGGTGTAAGGCAGTAGTGTAGATTTCATCGATATCAGTTTCTGCTCGACATCAGTCTCTCTCACAACATACTAACTGTCAAAGGCAACAGGCGGGGGTATACTGTTTCCGTTACCCTCCGAGCAAATTCGTCTCTGTTCCGTACCAGGCACACTTCTTGCAAGCGAACGGCCAGAAGCTACAGGCGTGGGGTTAGATAGTTTCGGTCACCCTTTGTCTGTTTCTGAAGACTAACCGCCAACGGGAGGAGTCAGTCAATTTCACCTTCACACGTCGAACTTCCAGACTCCGTCAGAAGTGATAGGCGTGGGGTTAGACTGTTTAGGTCACCCTTTGTCGTTCTCTCGTGTTTCTCTTTTACGATCGCCCTCCACCTTGACCCGAAGACTAAGCCGCAACCTGGAGGTGCAAACTTATATAAGATTTGACTGCCTCAGACACCACCAGAACTGCTCAACGAGGTAGGACACCCAAATTCGCAAATATGTAGTAATAAAATTCCCACTTTAATGCCCGGTACATAGAATCTTTCCGGCCACTTCCCCACTTCTTGTGGTATCACAATGGATCAAAAAATAATTATGGACTAAGTGTATCCCCTTTTAGGACAGCCACCTTACCTAACCTAACCTAACTTGAATTTAATCACAAAATTCATTTACCAATACCCTTTAGGCTATATACATCATCATTGCAGGAACTTTTTCGTGTGGGTTATTTACTAATGTCGGAATGTCATCATATCAGTTCTTAACGGCAAATAAAACTAACAATTTATTTCCCGAATTGTGTGTTCCCATAAAACGTTGTAGATACATCCACAATACAACAACTTAAGTTGAAAACGCAAACTGAGGCTACCTATAAAACACCCACTCTGGGAGAAACTGAACAAATTTCATTAACGAATTTATCGAAAGTAGCTATGTTGGTTCTTTCGTCTATCAATTATGTCACATTCAAAGTTTACTTCAAATTAACAAATTAAAATCTAGTTTGACGGATATGTTTGTCTTACCTATAGTAAACCTGATATTTGTTTTCAAATAAATATATTGGCACGGAACATGTTTCAAGCTGAAACGAAATACCTGTAAAACAGGTAGCTTCACTTTAGAGGATCTACATAAATTGATCAATATCGATATAGGTATATGTATGTTTGTAAATTTAACCGCGCTTTGAATTTATAAATAAACCATAATGTGTCTATATGGCCGACAGAGACAGAGGGTGGTCACATATATTTGCGAGGAATTTGGTTTGACAAACAAACATTTCAATAAAATTACTATAGCGATTTGACGTGTCAGCGAAACTTTGTGATGTTTGGAGATTATGATTGAGTCCATCCAATGATAAAATATGAGCGCATCTGGTGCAAACAATTGTTTTGAAAATTTGGCTGTTCTGAGACAAGTTAAATCTAAAGCTCAACATAAGACCGCTTCAATTACAGAAGCCACACAGTTTTCAAGCAGGAGTTCCAACTACAGCGGAGCACACTATTCCTAGATTCACGCGATAAAAAGCATTCGCCTTTGTGAGTTGTATTTTTGACGGAATGGAAGGGTCAATTTACGACTTATACTACTTTTATTGTTAAAAGTCAATTCTTGTCTTATAATTCCAAGTACCAGCTGTAAAGAAGACATGACGTATTTGGGATGCGAAGCGGAGTTTAACATAAAATTCAATATTCTTCACTTAATGAATAGAAGACTCATAAATCAGGGAACGGATTTTGTTGACGTAAAAAATAAAAAAAAAGCAAAACTAAACTATAAAAAAGGCTTTAAGCCTTATAATAAGACTGTACTATCGTAGAGAGTTTAGAATTTGTTGGCAACAAACGCATGCGATTGTCCCTCAGGAAAGCTTTGAAAGAGCTAAAGAGAGGACATAGACAGAAACTGCAATATTTGGAGGCAATTTGAAATTTCCAGCGCCTTTATTGCTTATTATTTCTTTAAAGGTTTTGAGTCTTTCATTTGCAGAAAAAAAGCTGCCACGACTTCGGCAGCTGGTCCTTTTGTGTTTTGCAATTTCTCATCGATCCAATTCAAAATAATTAAAATATCTCCAATCAATTGCACACAGGACACAAAAATAAAATAAGTAAATAGTTGGCGCAACAGGTCCGTATAGGAACCTTAGGCCTAGCTTCTCACAACCATTCGTTTGTTGTGAGTTTTTATTTTTGTAACGAATGGAAGGGACCTACAATTTTTATGCCGAGAATGAACGGCTGAATTGAGAAGCCTTTTCAGGACTGTTATACTCTCGGATGTTTGTCAGACGTTCGCAGACAACGTACACAAGTATAATGCTTCGGCGATATTATTTTTTAAATCGTACAGTTAAGAAGAAAGTGCACATAAACTTGATAGATATGACCAAAAAAAGGCAGAAAAAACCAACCTTGGTAAAAAAGGCAAAAAAGGCAATATCAACTAAATCCGTTCCCTGCAATCATAATGATAAGAGCAAATACAAATATTTACATATAGCTAATGTTGTTCGTTCTGTACTCCATTTTCTGCAACCATTCCCAAAAATAAAAACTCACACAAGCAAAGGGTTGTAAGAAGCTAGTCCCAGGTGCTAATAGGAGGCCCTAAGAACTAAGTCCCAACTGGAACTAACTCCCACTAGCCAAAACGAACTAAGTCCCAGAAAATTTAGGATTTAGTTCATATGAACTAAGGCCTAGGCCACGCACTGAGCGGCAAAAAATATTTCAAACATATGAAATTGTAGGCGTTGCCAACCACTTTTCACGAAAAAATTCCTAACTTGAAAGAAAAAGATGCCTTTTTCAATAAAATAATGCCTTAAATAATTTTTTAAGTAAAGTGGAATAGTAAAATAAAAATTAAACACAAATATAAAAAAATAAACAAAAACAAAATCTTAAATTATAAAATCACAGAAAAAAATCTTAATAGGAACAAAATTCATGACATTTTAGTTTCATAAGTATAGGTACAAAGTATTGAATACAAAACAAACATAGTTTTAGTCCTCAGATCGCATTGGTCCTTGAAATCATACCTACATTGGTTTTTGAAACAAAGATATGTCTGTTAGTTTTAATTGCAGATCATAGCAGTTTTTATCTTTAAAAAGCGACTTTGTGTGCAGAATTCCTCTTAAAGTACTTTTATCCCCAGTTTCACACGTCCGGTTTCACAATCTAATCTGAACTTCAGTTCAATTGAATTCAGTTTAACTAAATTTAATGAATAAAATTTGGTAGTATTGTACAGTACTTAGCTTTAATACGACTTTTCCAAAATCGTTCCTTGTCTTTTCTTTCAAAGAACACGCAAAACAAAGTAAAATGTGTGTGTTTTTGACAATCGGCTGATCTGAGGTCTAAACGGCAGAATACTGTAGTTTAATTTAAACTACAGAATGAACTCTGTTCAAGGTTTAAACGAAACTGTGAAACCGAATTATTTGTTGAACTAAAGTTTAAACAAAAAGTGTAGTTTAAACTCCCACTGTGAAACTGGGGCTAAGAATGTTTAAAAAAATAAAGTCAGTATGTATGTATGTTGAATAAAAAAAAAATTAAAAAAATAATTGAAATAAAAAAAAGATGCCTTTTTGACAAAAAACAAGCCTTAAAGCCTTAGCTTCCTAAAAGGTATGAAAAAGCCTTAGTTGGCATCGCTGAGTATGGGTGTGGCTGTGGCCACGCGGTCTCTGAGCGGCAAGCGACGTTTATGAGCGGCAGAGCGCCGTCGCTCAGCTTTCAATTCTGTTCTATTATTTTAGTGTAGTGCTGAGCGGCAAGAAATCATCATGTATGTTTGAACGTTTATATCTCGAGTTTAGCAACACCAAAATTTATGATTCTTTTTTTGCTGGAAATGTATTCTTTTGTAGTAGGTTTGTATGTAAAAAAAAATTGGAAAAAGGGGCGTGGCACCTCCCATACAAAAACCATGGTGTATCTCAAAAACCACAAAACCGATCGAGCTAAAATTTTTGGAAATTTTTGTTTTTGGCACAAAGGCTATTTTATTAAGTTTGGTCAAAATCGGACAAAGGGGCTTGGCTCCGCCCATACAAAAAAAACATTCAAAATCGTATATCTCGAAAACAAATCGATTGAGCTTAAACTTACAGATGACCTTAGGTATTGGCCCTGGAGTGCTCCTGTGAAGATTGGTCAAAATTGGACAAAGGGGCATGGCACCTCCCATACAAAAAAAACATTCTATATCTTATACCTCCTATACAAAAAATATCTTCTATGGGAATTGCCGCTTAATAAATGGCCACTTGCCGCTTATGATTGCCGCTCAGATATTTGCCGCTCTGCCGCTGTGCCGCTGTGCTCAGTGCGTGGCCTAGGCCTTACTCCCATGATTTTTAGGAACTAAGACCCAAATAAGAATGAACAAAGTCCCAATATAAGAATGAATTAAAACTCAATAGTGGGACTTTGTTCCGTTTTGCTCGGGTTGACACCAAGGTCACACATTTACAGACTAATTTGCTATTATCAGATAGGCTTATGATGACGTTTCATGCTTTGGGTAATGTGGAGTCATCAATGGTAGAACATCATTGAAAGTCCCTCCTGCTGACACGACGACGACGCACGGCGCAGCGGGCCGTCCAACCCTTTGGTAAATACACCGAAGTTTGTTTGTGTTTGTGTTGCTTAAGCTAAGTACACACGATTGTCAGATCTTACAATATTGTCAGATCTGTCAGTGAAAAATGTATCCCAAATGTCTTACAACCGTCTGAACTTACAATTTTGTCTTACAATATTGTCAGAAATGTCACTGTTAGCCCATTGTAAGATATTCATCTGACAATGAAATTGTCAGTTTGTTGACGATCGTCTGAACAAGTCTGAACACACAATGTTATTATTGTCAGACAATTAGGACATTGTAAGACTCATTAGATATTGTCAGATGTCGTTGTTTATGGAAGCTGACAATAGCTTACAATTTCTTCATTGTCAGTCAATATAACCAGTGGTTTACGTGCGAAATCGAAGTTTGCTTTTAAACGATGGAAAATAATTCAGAAGATATTGATATGAACAACTTTGGAAATTGGAATTGCAAAAGTCGAAACAAGAAAAAAAAAAAAATTTACAGGAAGAAAATACAGAGTGAATGGGGTTGTTGGATGCGCAAAGTATAAACTACCCAAAGAAGCCCTGTGGTAAGAGGTAGAGGCAGCGTTGCCGCAAACAAATTTTCTTAGGTGCCATTGACGGTAACCAAAGGTGCCAACTGGGTGCCACCAGCCCTTCAACGGCAGAGAGATATTTAAAAACACAAGAAACATTATAATTTCGCATTAGTAGATATCATTACGATTATTTGTGTATGAATTCGTACACACACACACACGATATGTATGTTTCACTACTTGAAAAAAAAACATTCTTTTCAGTCTTTTTTAAATGACTTTATTAATTTTTTTTCATTAACCAATAGAACAACGTAAATAAACACTTAAAAATTATAAATATTTTTAAATATTATGTATTAAAATGTATCAAGCTCATAAGGTGCCAAATGAGAACTGAAGGTGCCAAGGTGCCAATCGGACTGTAGGGTGCCAAAATGGCACAATTGTGCCACTTCGGCAACGCTGGCGTAGAGGTGATAAAGGAAAAAAAAAGTTGGGTCAAGTTGCCAATGAAACCGTCTCGATTTCCTGGCTGATCGCGCGCATTTTGGTGTCTTGATGTGTGGAGTCACCAAAGCTAGAATTTCATCGGATTGTGTTGAGTCCATTCGCAAAAAATTGCGATAAAGTTCCGGCTCCTCAGCTTGCTATTAGAATCCTTCCTTCTGACGACGCATGGGCCACCCAATCCTTCTTCAAAATATTACGTCGGTTTTTGTATCAATCCATCATCCACCCAGTCTTCTAACACGTAAGTAGTTAAAATCTCACAAGTACAATATTTTGATCCATTATCCGTACTACAAAAAACAACCCACAAGACTTTGAATTTAACTGACAACGTCTGACCAATTTTTCATATTCAAATATCTTCCGACCGTGTAAACACCCAATTTTCAACCTGACAATGTTGTCAGAAAAGTCATTGTCAGACCATTGTAAGACCTCCATCTGACAATAAAATTGTCAGACTTTGGGACAAAATCTTACAACCGTCTGAACGGACAATTTTGGCAGTTGGCTATTGTCAGTCATTGTCAGAGCATTGACAGATCTGACAATATTGTAAGATCTTACAATCGTGTGTACTTAGCTTTACTTACTTCAGTTTGGATTGCTTTCCACGCCTATTCAAGGACATCCATTCTTCTGTGTTCTTTTCTAGTAAAATCGTAAATACAAGGATATTTTTACACAATTTCTACGAATTTTGTATTGAAAACTACGAAGAAATATGTATCTATGTTATGTTGCTACAATCAGCAACATTTTTTGTTCCACCGATAGGTATTGGGTTACGTTGATGTGAGATGTGCAGAAAGAAAAAACTATTTTTTAACTTGTCTGATAATGCCAACCGTTTGAACTGACAAGTTTCAACTAGCAAGCGTTGCCAGACAAATTATTGCCAGCTCATTTATTATCTGACAATGAAATTGTTAGAGTTTGCGACATATTTTGGCAACCGTGTGAACTGACAATTTAGGATTGTAAGGTAGTTCTTTATTGTCAGCTCATTTGCGAATCATTGTCTGAACATTGATAGGCATCGACAATATTGGCAGATCTTAAAAGTAGCTCGTTCGATTCATTAAGATCGCTATCGCGGCGAAATTTGGAAGGCACACTACTTCAGAGGAGAGACTCAGTATCAGTACCAGGGCCCTAATCCACAAAACAACTTATCAACTTTTCACTTTTCACTTATCAAATTGCATTTTTTGGCAAAGTGATAAATGTTTCTGTTCCACAATATTTTTTGGAAAGACTTTGCACTGTATTTTTTTATAAAATTATTGTAAATATTATGAACATTAAGTTAACATTTCATTTTGAAGGTTGATAAATTAGATAAACAGGCTGCTTGGATAGACGTTTTGAAAAAAGCCCAATCTCTGCAAGTGGCGTCGGTCCAAAAAACATGGACCTATGCGAGGGACACTTTGTTTGGGCTCTGGAAGAGTCGGACATTGGTATGTAAAACAATTTATTGCCTCTACACATAGCAAATAATTTGCATCATTTGTTATTGTTGGAATTTCTATTAATTGTAATATCGTGCAGTGCTAATAACTAACAAACATCTTGTATACAGTGCACTCAATTAAACAACTCTTGCTGATTAGAAGAACCGGTTTACGCACAATATAATTATTTGCTATGTGTACCTATAGTGGTGGAAAAAATAATAGAAACAAGCTTGTTTTTCGTCGCTTATCGAAAAAATAAAATGTTTTCAAGAAAAAAAAAAAAAAATAAATTAAACCCATACTAATATGTAGTTTTAATACAATGTAATGAAGAAATGTAACATTAAAATTTTTAACAAAAAAAGAAGATAAATAGTGAATAAATGTCGATTCGTTTTCCTTAATTTTGACCTGGAAAAAATAATAGAAACAAATTAGTTTTTTTTTTTTGTGAGGAATTAATTTACAGTAAACGTGTTTCATATCCTTAATACTTGGTCGTTTCGCCCTTATTTTTAATAACTGCTCCACAACTTCGTCCCATGGAATGAACGGGCGCGTTTAAATAATTTTTAAAAAAAATGGTTTCTTCTTGCATAGTCGTATTAACAGTTTGTCAAATCGTGGAGTCGTTTTTGTGCCTCTGGTTTCTACTTTGGGACTTGAATGGATAGCTGTAAATACTTTTCAGACCTTTTTTTAAAACACTTTATGACCTTAGCTATTTTATCCATTGTTTTGCCGTCTTTTCTTAGCTTTTTTATCACCTCACGCTCAGAACTAGTGCAATGGACACCCTAACCCATTTTAACAAAATGTTAATTTCATAGTTTTAAGATTTTCTTCTAAAAACACTAAATTACAGGATAAACTAATTCACAACTATTTCAATTAAAACAATACCGGGCTTTACTTCAAAATCACTGATGCCGACTGTGGTAATCGTTTGTTTCTATTATTTTTTCCAGGCAAAATAACATTTTTGCTCACACTATTTACTGTTAGACGAAAACCAAAAGCTGATAAGACCGAATTCCTGCAGCATTTCAACTTACTTTTACCTAGCATTTGAGTATAGAAATGATTTCGGAGTAAGACCAAATTGTATGCAGTTAATGATGGTTCAGCATTATGTAAATATTTGTTTATATATATTGTTTTTTCCATTACTGTAAGTACACGTACAGTCAAAAAATATTCAGTATGCTAATAATTTTAATAATTGAACAAGCTTACAACAACAATTGCAAACAAAATTTTGTTTCAATATCATTATTAAATTTTGAACGTAACGGTTTCAATGATTTATTCTAACATTGTTTTTGCTATCGTTAATATATAATATCTGGCTGGCATCTTACTTCAGTTTCAGTTTCGAAGCACTCGCAGATCTCCCTTTGAGAGGGACTCCAATATTTCCCCTCTACAATACAAAACCATTGCAGACCAACCAAACCAGTTAATCACAAAAGGAATGCAAAACCATTGCAAACCAGATCGTTAGAGCACAGTGCAACTACCCCTAACGTAACTCACACTCTAACATATAAGAACGCTTAAAACAAGTTTATAATATAATTTATTATAATAATATAATTTAAAGCTCAACATTTTTTTTTTAAATACATACATTACCCACTTGATAACGAACAGGAATTTTTTTGTTTTAATTTTACGATATTTTTCAAATCCTTCGCTAATCCGGGAAAAACCAAATGCACAAGGAATGAAGGATATATTATGTTTATATTGTAGAAAAAATATGGGATCATGTTGATAAATGTAACTTTTATGACGGTTTTCCCAAAAAGGTCATTCAATTTACCTGTTATTTTTGTTTCTCTTGATTACCAACAGTGGCTTAATCTACCTGTTACCATGTTTTAAATCAAATAAAAGGATACTTGCAGTACTAGGGAGCTTAGTTCAAGTAATAACTTCATAAAATCCACTACTATAGGTAAAGGAAAGACATTAACCAAGGAGGAAATAGGCCAAATTCGAGCTTACCATGAACAAGGATAATCCGTCCGTTTTATAGCCAGCAAGAACGGACGACGCGCCACTGTTGTACGCAGCTTTATTAAGGACCTTGAGAAGTATGGAAAAAACCGCAAAGGAAGAGTCAGCAAAGCAACAACATGTCAGGAAAGGCGGGCGATACTGAGAGCTGTTTCAAGTTCAAGGCTCTCCGTAAGTAAAATTAAGGCAGAAACTGGAGTTACAGCTGGCAGATCGACTGTTCATCGCGTTATACAGAAGGCCAGCCATATTGGCCATGAAAAAATGAAGAGGAAACCACAATTGAATGCGGTACGTAAGATCCAGAGCCTTCAGCTTGCAACAAGTGGGACAGGTGGAATCGAGAGTGGCATACCGTCGTCTTTTCTGATGAAAAAAAATTGTATTTGAGAACAGAAAGAATACATCTTCAAAGGCGGCACAGCAAGGAGGTGGTGTAATGGCATGGGGAGCAATAAGCTATTAAACTGTGGAGCTGGATTTCCAAAGCTCCAAAATGACGGCAATCACTTACAAATCCATACTGGAAAGAGCTTTTCCGCAGTTTTCGGAGTTATTTGGTGGTCAGCGATGGACTTTCCAACAAGACAATGCACCGATACATACCGCACGGACACACAAAGCCTGGATTCAGAACCAAAATGTAAACGTACTTGCATGGCCCCCATATTCACCTGACCTGAGCATCATGGAAAACGTGTGGGGTTGGCTTTCAAGAAAAGTCTACGGAGGAGGAAAGCAATATCTTGAAACGGAAGAAATTATGAAACCATAAAACGAGCCTTGTCCGAAGTTTCGCTTGATTATTTGACAGCATTCTATGAATCTCTATAAAGCAGGCTACTTGAAGTGATTTAGCGATCAAGAGGTAGTACCCATTACTAAAAACTATTGCTACTCTTTGAATAAAAGCATTATTTAATTATAAAAACAAATTTTGTATTTTGTTTTACCTTTTAAGCTTCTAGCAGGTAGATTAAGCCACTGTTCGTAATCAAGTGAAACAAAAATATTTTATGACCTTTTTGGGAAAAGCGTCATAAAAGTTACATTTATCAACTTAATGCCATTTTTTTTTCTACAATATAAACATAATATATCCTTCATTCCTTGTGCATTTGGTTTTTCCCGGATTAGCAAAGGATTTGAAAAATATCGTAAAATTAAAACAAAAAATTCCTGTTCGTAATCAAGTGGCACGGAGTGAAGGAACCCAATGTAACATTGTTCTGAATATTAGTTTTGAAAATAATCGAAGATTTATCCGTGAATATAATTTTGTTAATTTGCAGAGTAAAATGGATAACGCCCGAAAAACTGGGTGACTTAGTAGTAGTAGTAGTAGTAGTGACTTTATTAATAATTCATATAAGTTTACAATCATTATGTTTGTAATTACAGGCATTAAGTCGTTTATGGTTTGGCTTAAGGCCGTCTACCAGATTGACAATTTAGATATTTTAAATAAAAAGTACAGTAGCCTAATATGACTTTAAGTATAAAAGCTTGCTCAAAAATCGCCTTGGCGTAGTTGAATAAAATTTCCCACCCAAGACTCCCGTTCAATATATTAATAACTTCATCAAAGCTCAGCAAAGATCGTCCAAAATATCTCGTGCGGAATTCACTTAAAATGGGGCATCTTCCGATGAAGTGATATACATCCTCTCTCTCTTTAAGGTTACACAGGTCACATAGTAATGGAAGATCGGGCCGATGCGGAATAAAGTATAGGTTTACTAATTCTCCTCTTAGCTTGAATACTGTGCTTATCAGTTGCAGAGAATAGCGGTTAAGAAGGTAAGTGGATGCGTTTTCATTGAGGTTGTGGTTCAATCTACTATACACCAGCCTATGTTGCGATGATTGTGCTTCGGATATAAATTTATCGTACAAGGCATTACCCGCCTTTTTCAGTATATTGCTAAACATTTGTTTTAACATCGAGGGATCCGAATCAGCTGCAATATTAAAGCTCACTCCATAATTTTCCGCTAACTCCTCCCATTTTCGTACCAACTGGCCTCTTGTTGAAATCGTATGCTTCAGAACAATCCAGGGCAACCTTTCTTCTTCCATCTCCACTACTCTTGCAATGTAATCTGCATGCATCTTAAGAGTATCCAAAAAAAGTGGGGGCACTCCAGTTTCTAAATGCAGCAGTTTAAAGATACGCTGGGTGACTTGGCCATCCTCGATATGCTGGAATCAGACTCAGCGGTGGTAGATGAACTGAATTTGCCAGAAAGCTATGGAAATTCAGAAAATCGACCATCTGCTGAGTGTGATTCCAGAATATCGATGACAGAGGAAACACCAGACCACCCACCTCCAAACCCAAGGAAGAGGAAGAGCTCTACCAAGTTTCCAAGTGAAACTTTGCATAGAGAGAAGAAATGTTAGCTGGAGCTCCTGGAGGTTGAAGTTTACTACAATGTCTGAAATTGTAGAGGGAGATACAACTTTTAGCCTCTGCCATAAGTCGGGAAATTGCATCGGCAGAAACTGCAAATATTTCGCCGAGGAGTCTGTTGTTTGAGGACTTTTTTTGTTTTTAATGTATTATTAGATTTATTTATTATTATGTATTTTTATATGTATATTACTATTTTCCTATTATTATGTTTTTTTTTAATTATTTTTATTTCTAAATAAATAAAAGGTAAAGTGAATTTCATATTTTTACTTCTTATATTATTTATTCTCTGAGACCCCAAAAATGCCCCCAAGAGGAACAACGCTTCTGTTGTGGAAAAATGTCATAGCCAAAAAAACCATTTTATTTCAAAACAATACTATAATAGTTGGCATTAGGAAAAGTATTGCAGCAGAGAAGTAAGCCTTTCCATTCCACTCGCCTGATCCATATTATTAAGGGCATCATTTTCTTCTTCAGCATTTAGCAGATCCAATAATTACTCGATTTCATTGTCAGTGTCTTCAGTGGGTTGCATGTTTTCCACTACTCCTTCCGATGCTACTGGCAATATTGCGTAAGATGGCACAAATAATGGCCCCTATTGTGAGTGTCGATAGTTGATCGTTGATCGACAACTGTCGATCGATAGACAACTTTGATTGTCGATTGCGATTGATATTTGTCGATTTGACAGTCGCTTGTAGTCGATTAAAAATGTCTGGTCGATGCTTTCTCTTGGAAGTGAAAAAATGTTGTGCGTATGAATAGCTAAAATCAATCGACGCAATCGACAATTGTCGAGATGATCACTTATCGACAATCCCAATAAGGGCCAATAACTACCATTCCTGCACACACAGGCCTCAGTCGCAAATAATTTAGACGCGGGAAGAGAATGTCAAAACTATTTTCAATTATGCGCCGTGTTTTTTTGTGGCAACGATTGAAAGCTTCTTCAGCAAGGTTATCGGGAATTCGGCGCAATGGTGGTATCAACCAGTTTTTCAGTCCGTAACCACTATCACCCAAAACAACAGCATTCGGAAATTTTCTCCATCCATTGTCAAATCTTTGACTTACAGGCGAATTCCGTAACAACCTTGAGTAATGAACGCTACCCGGGCAACTTGCATTTACACTGTAAAATGTGTAGTCTGGCCCTCATATCATCATCACATTCAATGAGTGGTTTCCATGCCGATCCACATATCCTTCCTCGTGTAATATAGGCGAATCAATTTTAATGATACAACCACAAACACAAGGGAATCCACCCATCATAAGCTTTTCAGCTATACCACTGACTTCATCGGGCCACCACACTGTGTTTTGAAATAAAACGTCTATTATAACGTCGACAACTCTATAGATGGTTCTGAAAACTGTTGATTTTGCAACACAATGCATAGCTGCAACTCCGTGGTACTGGCAACCATTTCCGAGCCAATGCAAACACAGTAGCAGTTGATTTTCAGCCGAAAAAGCATGACTGCGCTGTGTATTGTGCTCTAATATTTCTCCAATTTTATTTAAAAGGAAATCAAATTGAATTTGATTTAAACGAAAGCACCCATTAAAATTAAAGTTTTATAGACCCGAAAAATTAATTCGGTCTCTATAATTTCTTCTTATAACCGCGTCTTCACTATCGTCGAACAAAAACTCACGTCTTAACATTTTGAAAGCTTTACTAGTTATAAACAATACGAATTTGTAAAGCGATAGTTTACCTTGGTAACTTTTGACAAACTTATCAAAATAATTCATCACTTTTCAATATTAACTTTGCACTTTGCATAAAAGAACGTAAGTAGAATAGAAATTACAAAGAGAATATAAAAATTGCAAAGACTTTTCAAATTACACTTATCAATTTCAACTTATCACTTATAAAATTTTATAGTTCTGAGGAACATAAAATTTTGCAAATTGACGGAAAATTTGATAAGTGCAAAGTGAAAAGTTGATAAGTTGTTTTGTGGAATAGGGCCCACAAAAATGGAAACTATAAATGTTGGTAGCAATAGAAATCATAAACAGTTCCTATTCTCCAAATGCCATAAGAAGACATTGATTATTTACATCAAACGGAAGAAATATTTCTAAGGAAATATCCACTGAAATAAAAGAAAAAATTAACCCGAAAAAAACTCCGGGGTTTGATTTAATTACGGGTGAAATTCTAAAAAAAACTGCCCAAAACTAAGCTATGTTCCACGCATGTGGAAAGTCGCGGAAGTTATTATGGTACGAAAGCCTATGTGAAGTTACCTCATATCATCCGATTTCATTGCTGCGAACTCTATCAAAGCTCTTCGAAAAAATTCTTCTGAAACGGCTTAATCCGATCATAGAAGAAAAGACACTGATAATAAACCATCAATTTGGATTAAGAAATAGGTACTCAACTCTAGATCAGGTTCACAGAATAACTGATAAAATAGAAAAGGCCTTAGAAGAAAAATAAAAATGCTCTACCATTTTCCTTGATGTAACACAGGCTTTTGATGAAATCTGGCATTAGGGATTGGTCCATAAGCTACAAAAATATCTTCCCAAACAATACTCAGAAATACTAGAGTCATATATAATCCAGCGATTATTTAGAATTAAGCAAGAAGATGAGTACTCTGCATTAAAATATATAAAAGCGGGAGTACCGCAAGGTAGTGTGTTAGGACCTGTACTTTTCCTTATATACACGAACGACCTACCACAAAATGACGAAACTACTGTAGCCACATTTGCAGACGATGTCGGAAAAACGCTGATCTACATAGAGATCTAAAAATTGAAATGGTAGAGGACGAGGTCAGGAAAGTCGCAAAAAGACATGAAGGTAGGCTTCGCAACCATGCTAATTCAGAAGTAGTTGAACTACTTAATAACAACAATTTAGTTAGAAGATTACGAAGAGTGAAACCTTTCGAACTAGCTAACTAGGAATAAAGAAAATAAATATAATTTTATAACGCAATCACACTAACAAAAGTGATAACGCATTAAAAAACAAAAGTTAACAGTCTTACGTTAGTACCTTATAGCATAGAATTTATTATAAGTATTAGAAACAAATTGCTGATTAGTTTAACGACTATAGGTGCGATTATTGGAAGGATGGTAACACCGTGCTTCTATCGGGTGTTTTTATTCTCCAAAACTGTAACACTCAACATTGCGATTGCATTTTATTTTTTGTGAAACGTTGTACCTATTACTCAAATACCATATCACCCTTTTGTTATGTATGTACATACTTGTAGGTACATCGATTACGTAAATGTAAATTATTTTGTCGACTAAGACTACTAACATCAGTCGGAGCGTAGACGTCGACGAATAAAGACCACCAAATATTAAGCTCTGTCTTTCATTTTGAGTTCTCCATTAAAATAACAAAAAAAAATATTATTTTTAGTGAAAAGGAAAGCTGTAACTTGGACGGTGCAACCGCTGACGTGTAGATATGCATCAGTTTGATTAAGCGGCAATCATCGGCTGCTCAACTTAATCTATAATGACAATTCGCCATGAATAATAATTGAGTTAGTATAAGTTCATTGACTTGTGTCACTATTATACCAGCTCTATACCAATAGTAGGTATGCATAGCCTATAATATCTTAAATCATATTACTTTGACCTTGTAAACTAACTGACCGGCATTTCGAAATCTGTAAGAAATTCCCAAAAGCTAAATTGATTAGATTATCATAGGGTGATTAGTAAGCGTTGAGCATGCGCAATACAGCGAATTTGTTTTGAAAACAACTTGGTCGACGTCCTTCATATAAAATAGGAATGACAGCGATGCTACTGACTAACCATTACTACCGGAAATAATATACAATTTTGACGCGTTGTTCGTTTGATGTACGAGATCACCATCAATCTTCGCTAACTAATGCAATATGTATAAGCGAAATTAATTTAGGTTAATTATATATATTCGATATATCCAATCCATACTCTCTGCAAATAAATTAGATCATCGTATGCGTTCCACAGGAATGTCAATCAACTTAAAGTAAAGCAAATAAATAAACCGGCAGCGAAATATGTGCTGTGCAAATCTTAGCAGATTACACAGAGGCATTGCCACATAACGTTAGACGTGTGCTGTGGCGTATACGTAATATTTACGTTTTTAATTTGCACCCAATCTCGCCGACCTGATAATGAAAATTTAGATATAATTGCATTTTAAAATAGTTAAATCAAGGTTTGTATTAAAAAGCTTTGGGTGGCTTGGAAATGGATTATGGGAAATATAGGTAAAAGTATTTTTCATATTTTAATACAATGTCTGATCCCAGCAAAACTAAGTCCACATGATGTCGCCGCGTCGACAAATATTAGAGCAATTCACAATGCAACTAGTATATCACCAGGGGTAGGACTGGGCCACAACTGGGGCGTTGACAGAAGGAAGTATACAGATTTGTAGTTTGACTCTTCGGACGATACTTGATTTACAGGGTGTTTCCAATTTAAATGTGAATACTCTGGGAAATGCAAATGATTCTTGGTTATAATCTAAGAAAATCAATTTCGTTTCCGATTTTTATTAAACGAAAAAAAATATAATTTTTATTCTCGTAAGAGAACACACACTAAATAAAACGACTCAAACTTAGTATTTAACATTTTATTTTATTAAAAGAGGTTCAGATCCCTTACCACTGGTGGGGGAAACTCTTAAGCTAAACGTTTGAACAAGAACTAACTCTATTTGACCGAAGAAATCATTTTTATACTATTAATTTCTTTAGTCGGCAAATCTATCTTCGACTGAAGATCGATTGCTTTTCTTTGTCTTTGATGCACACTTGTGTCAACAAACCAAGCTGGCGCATTCCGGTTGATTATGGAATATTATTTCATTTAAATGACTGCATTAGTTGGCTTGGCTGGCAGTCAGCTATTCTATCAACTAAATTTGTCAATAAATTGTTTCCGCATTGTCCGCAGAGTATTGTATTTTAAGAGGACCACACATTATTTCGTACTACTGATATAATACTGAGTTTCTGTAAATTTTTTTAAAATGCCCATGCGTATGGCAATTTTTATTTTTATTTTTAATTCATCTTGCTAGGTACAATATATTATAAGATGTGAAAAGAACAATTCAGAGAAATTATTAATAATTTACAATTATAATAGACTAGCAATGCCCGCGGCTCCGCTCGCCGGTTTCTTTTCTTTTAAATAAAAATATAATGTTTTCCTCTTTTTTAAGCTTACACAATATTTTAACGTAATGCCTTTTTGTAAACTCTACAGGTTTTTTTTAGTGTTTTTTGCATAAACAAATTACCACTGCAGCTCACACGCGAACATGCAACTTATAGCTGCCCATGTGAAAAACATAGCTGTCGGAGGTCACCTCCTCCGGTTGTTCTACAGATAACCCCTATACTTCCGTTTCCCCTTCCCCCATCCTCTCCCTAAGTAACCTATATTGGATCTGGAGGATGAGCCAGTAGAATGTTGTCAGAATGTTAAAAATAGGCCAAATAGTTCCAGAGATAGTTCCCATCACTACCATACCTTTACCTTCCCCTCCCCCCCTCACATAAATGAAATATTATGTCCATTATATCGTAACAGGTATGATTTGATTATATATACTACGCGATCATATCGGTACACTTTCCAAAGCTGCAGATCTCAAATATATGTATGAATGTATGTACGATTATGCATACGCATCACTTATATGTACGACGTACATGTGTAAATAGTTTGTTTTATACATATCCATTCCCTACATCAAATTCAACTACGTCATACATACGCATAATTATACAATGTGCATTCTAAATGCTTGTCGTGCGAGGTGCGAGTAATCATTCTATTTTTAGAACGCAATATAAAACTACCCCTGAGCACAACTACAATCGATAAAGCTAATTGTTCGCACTTGCCCAAATAAGATCTATTTTCAATTTATTTTAGTTCACCCTCTGGATTGACCAGAAAGATGAATGTTAGCTCAAAATACTCGGTGAAGTATTGCCTAACAATTAAAAGTATATCTTGAATTGACATACATAGATTTATGAGTACAATGGCAAGTTAAGCGTAGTAAGGTCGAAATATAAAAGTTTGTTTGAAAAGTTTTTCAACCCTTATAGGACGAATTTTTAAAAACGTTGAATGAGGCATGTAATAATGTTTGCTTATCTATCAACATACAAACTTTCAAGTTCATACAGCTAACGGTTCGTGAGGCCCCCCTTACTCCTCGCGACTCTTTTACTCCTGAGCAATTCTCACCCACCCTACGGACTTAGTTGGTCACACATCTATAAATCAGAAAAAAAATCATGAAAATCGGACGAATGGTTCTCGAGTTATGGAGAAACGAACAGACGGACGTTGCATTTTATAAGTAGTATGGATGGATATGATCTTAATCTGTTATAATAATCGTATTGGGAATATTTCGAAATATGGCCTTGTTACACTTTTACAAAGCGACATAAAGTCATATTCGAACGTATTTCCATCATGCGCGGAGGGCCTTATTGGTGACGTGACATAAGGCCATGCGACATAAGGCCATATTTCGAAATATGGCCCTATGACCTATGACGCTTTCGGAAAGCGACATAAGGTCATATTCGGCCATATTCGAACGTATGGCCTTATGTCTTTTTGCAAAAGCGTCATAAGACCATATTTTTTTTTCGACAGAGGGCCATATTTCCATCATGCCCTGAGGGCCTTATTTTGTAGGCTTGTGTAGTTCACGAACGGACTAGTTCAATGAATTAGTTCACTATAGTGAACTAAGTTCACACACTTAGTTCACTAGTTCATTTTGTTCACGGTTATTATTTTGAATTTACCTTACCAATAATCATTTTTAACTTTTAAATTATAATATTAAATTATATTTCAATATAGGTAATTTTATATGGAAATTTTCTTGACTTCGTAAAATTAAGTTGGACACTAAAAATGATTATTAGTACCGCGCAATGCTTTTTATACAAACGGAATAAACTAAAGCTAAGCACACACGATTGTCAGATCTTACAATATTGTCAGATCTATCAATCCTCTGACAATGACTGACAATAAGCTTACAATAGCCAACACTATCTTCCAATACAAATTTGTCCGTTCACACGGTTGTAAGATTTTGTCCCAAATGAAAGTGTGACAATGGTCTGACAATGTTGTCAGGTTGTCAGACAAATTAAAATTTATGTTCCTTGGTTTTGGTTTTTGCTGTAGGATAATGGAACAAAATATTGCACTTGCGACTATTTGAACTCTGCGTGTTAGAAGACTGCGAGGATGATGAATTGACACAAAAACGACGTAGTGTTTGGACGAAGGAGTGCGGGTGGCCCGTTGTCAGCAGGAAGGATTATAGCCCAAATTCCAAGCTGACGAGACGGAACTTTATCGCAATTTTCTGCGAATGGACCAAACACAATTCGATGGAATTCTAGCTTTGGTGACTCCACACATCAAGATGCCAGTACATTCGCTAGTATCCAGGGTACTCATTCCGTAAAATTTAAGACGACAATCGTCAAAGCGATAGTAGTGCACGAGATCGTCTTTTATTTGCTTCACGTAACTCTACCACCATCGAGTCGTCCATCGTTTATTTTGCACAAAGTTTGAGAACTTTCGGTACCTTTCAGGAGCTCACAAACTGTAGTTGAAATAAGGACTATACGTCATCATAATTGTCATAAATGACGTTTGACAAATTACAGTGGCCTACTTTGTGCTTACGGAATATTTAAATTACAGTCACCCACAAAATCTTGCTCTGTTATTTGGTTTTTAATTGATGATTTATAATGTCGGATGAGTTATTATGTAATTTAAATCGTAAATATATCTGAATTCAATTGCTCGCTTTAAAATTCCTGCAGAAAGCTTAAAATTGTCTGCAAAATAAACAAATCAATGTAAGACGATATCTAATTTAATTAGCTATCGTGCAAACACTATCGTCTGGACGATAAATGTAGGATCTTCGAAACGATGTCGTCGAGACGATAGCAATTTTCAATGTTACATGATTCAAGGCTATCGTCGAAACGGTATCGTCATGCGATTATTGACTTACGGAATGAGTGCCCAGGAAATGGGTACGGTTTCATTGACAGCTTCACCCAACTTTTTTTCTGTATTTGTCGAGGTGGCTTTTGAATGTGAATCTCGTCGGCGACCTATTACCACAGGACTTCTTTGGGTAGTTTATACTCTGCGCAACCAACAACCCCATGAATTAAACTGAACTAAAATGAGCGAACTAGTTCAGTAGCGTGATTTGAACTAAATTGATCGATCAGTCAAATGAACTAAATTGCCCAACTCTATTATTTTGCTCAGTTCAAGTTAAATTTTTGAATCGTTGGGTTGGAGCGGTTAGGTACATGCTAAGTTTAAATCCATGCGAATGGCCTTATGACGCACAATCAAAGCGACACAGGGCCATGTTTTCGAATATGGCCTTATGTCGCCTTCCGAAAACGTCATATGGCCATATTTCGAAATATGCGCTGCACCATCTACCATCCTTGGTATTAACCCTTCTATTTGTGCTGTGCGTTAGTAGACACTAAAATAATCCTCTTAAAAATAGTAGTAAATGTAGTAGTGATTGTTAACAAAGTTGTTGTTCTCCGTTGGTTTACGTTTTGAGAAAAATATATTTTAAGTAAAACAAGTAAAAGTGTTATCTTCGGCCTTGTGTTTGCCTTGTGAGTTAGTGGGTATGTAAATTGAACACGCATGGGCCTAAAATTGGTTTTCTATATGGGATGTGTCAGAAATACAGACCGACCTGAACTACATGACTTTGAAGACGGTAAAAGAAAGTCCTCTCACAAAATTCGTTAGGACACTATTGTGTTTACAACAGACAGAGAGACACATGGTTTTGTTTGGGAGGTACCAGAACTACTTGACCGGTATAAACCATTTTTAATACCAACCTGACGGCCGTAAAAATAAGTCCTCTCACAAAATGTCATTCACCTAGGTGAATTCATTTAGACGTTATCGCGTTTTCAATAGACAGGCGGACATATGGACAGACAGACAGACAGGCTTGGCTAAATCCATTCAGAATTTGATCCTCATTCAGAATATATTTATATAGGTATATACTTTATGGGGTCTCCGGTGACTCCTTCTTGGGGTTACAAATGTATTGGCAAAGTGAATTTACCTTCCTGTGGCGGGTATACAAATTGCAACAATAAAGTTTCATAATTTTGAATTTAAATTATATATACATAGAACTTTTTGTAACTGTAGGTATATATACAATTGTACTAGAATTTGTATGCGCTTAATCACTTTTAACCGTTTTTGTAGATACAATAGCTCAGAGCTATAACCTAAAATGATAAATTCGACTCGATGATGATATATTGTTATCATAGCTATCCACCTAATTATATAAACGATTAGAGCTGCTCAATACTTCATTTGATAGGTTATGTATTAAAACACATACCTATATTTTTTTCATTCTCTGTAACCAGTACCTAGACCTACACATTTATCTTTTATTTAAATTGATTTTGAAGTTCACGGATTCCATTTAAATCTCATCATTCCGACTGGCTTGCGTATAAAATCGAGTAGCTATATTCTACTTATCTAATTAAATTAAATATTCAACTCATGCAATATGTCTAAAGCTGTACATAAAAAACTCGGGCAAACATAAAGTTAATAAAATAAATAAAAAGAAAAAAAATATTAAGATATTTTTTGTATCCTGTTTTGTTCATCGATTTTTCGCGTCCATCGCAAGTTCCGTTGGAGAGTATGCACGCGTCCATAAGTGTATAGTTATTATTCTTGTTTCTCTCTTGTTTTCTTTATAATTTCTTCTTGCATTGTTGGGGTCTGAGTTCAGGTTTTTAAATCGTTTTATCGCACACAAGAAAACCGCGACAAGATTTTACATAATGAATGACCTTGAGCGATTATACTGAATTTGGCATGAAATGAAATTAATCCTCCACCATGAATGGTGATCGAGTTTGTATGGCTCCGCACCGTAAACGTTAAAGACTCAACTGAAATAGTGTGACCTTTGCAATGAACTATTAATTTAGGCTTCAACTTGTTGAGGTCTCTAAGAAAGATAAACTTTATAATGAATGGTTTTTCACACCCACGTTACTAATGGGTTTTTTGTATTAACCCTTTAAAGAGGATTCCGTGTAAAAACTAAGTTCAACATGAACAATTTTATAGCATTATGTAACAGCTCGGATTAGCTTTGTCGGTACTGAGACTTACCTATCGTTTTTAGATTAGTAACACTGTTATTTCGTAAGTGATTTTGTGTTGTACAAAAAAAATATATTATTGGCGCACAGCTTCGTTATGTGACAAATTTGGTTGAATCTGTACTCTGGCCAACACCCAAATACTCTTGTGTTTATTGAGGAGTTTTAATCGTGTATGATGCAAAATAATTAGCCTATGTCTGATTCCGGACGTCCAAGAGATGGTAGAATGCTTATGTACTTGATTGTGAACTAACGTTTAAAAATTGTAAACTGAAGAGCTTGATTCAGTTCATATATGTAAATGGAATATATCTACATACATACATAATTTTTGTACATGGGGTACACGAAAATTAGTCGTTTATTTCAATTGCTGGAACCCAAATCGTCGGCTGAGTTCTATCTTGTCCAATGTCCATTTTTTAAGTTGTTCGGAAATCGATTTTTAAAGTTCAGGTTCAAAGTTTTTATTCATGAACCCTGATTTTTGTTCTAAAGCAATTTTTTTATGAAAGCTCAGAAAATTTCATTTATAATGAATATTATATTTTTGTACTTAAAGTATCTGCGAATTGAAATAAAAATCAAAATGTACCATTAAGTCGTTTTGGATATTGGACAATGATGTATGGGATGAGTAAAAGTTAGTTCACATAATGTATGATATTGAACAAAAAAAAGGTATATTGAACAAGATAGAAAAAAAGAAAACGAAACTATGAAAACAATGTAACTAATAGTAATATTGAACAATAAGTCTTCTTAGTTTAGTGGTTATTGAACAGAATAGATCTCTATAACATGAAAACTGAAGGAAATAGAACAAAAGGGATTTCACCAAACGAAAGAGTGTCCCCAAATTAGTTAGACTGCATACCTATAACTCAATTTCGCCAGCCGACAAAATGTATACTACAATTTGTGTTGAGCCAGAAAAGCCCGTATTAAAAAAACCCAAGTACTGGACGTTCTTTAAAATAAACAAAAACGTTTTAACTCACAATATTACTATCGTTTTCATCTCTGGGGAGTGAGGACATATCGGGCTAATAGCCGTTTTTTATTATCAGCTATGATCCATATAGATCATCGATTTACATGCTTACAACAACAACATGTGATCCTGCTTTTCATCGAGATCACGAAATATGATCTGAAAATTAATTCAACTATTTCTTGTTGTTGTTTCGTGGCGTTGTTTATTTCATTCACTAAAGGTTGGTGTCCCGTCCCTGTAAATTATAGCCACACAGTAATGTTGCCAGACCAAAATGTGAACCACAATTAACAACACAAAAAATCAATTAGCATTTTTTCAAATTCGAATAAGTTACTACTCCGACTTTCGAGATGTTTTGTTTCGCTATATAGCACAGAAATATAAATGGAAATATTAGCAGTTCAATACGGTTAATTATAATGCATATTTGAACTTAACATTTGAACATAGTTTCCCCAAAAAAATATTCAATGTTAAATGTATGCAGATTTGTATCCATATGGTAACACCCCGACACAACAAGCGAAATGTCAAACTCAAATATGAGCAAGTGCAATGGAGAAATCATCGCATTGTGACGTCACATTGTACCGTGTGGCTGCAAGATGGCTGGTGGCAATACGAAATTTGTCATAATTGGTATTGGATTTTATATATTTGTTGCCACAACTCAATCAATGATTCAGTTTGTTTTATTTTCATGATCTGATCCGGATCAGATCACGCTGATAATAAAAAATGGCTATTGTTGTCTAATTTAGCCTTGATGTGAATTGTCTTGGGAAGTAAACTATTGTGTCGATAGCCTTTTTGTAAAAATCTGCAGGGATCCATCCTTTGTTAACTGGTCTGGCACGTCATACTGCCGTGTGCGTTGGCGGTTATGAAATAATCACCTTGATTACCGTTGTCGTTTTCGAGTCAAAAATACACGACTCTTCCAAATCTGTATTACACTTGTCGTTTTTACACTACAAAGGTCGGATGAAAATGTCAAATGCCTTTTTTGTACTAGTTTTGTAGTCGTCGAACGACTTTAATTTAATTACATAAGAGAAAGTGACACGACTAATGACCTAAAAAACGACCTTTTTTGTCGTTTGCAATTTCGCTCCCGGCAGGTAGTTGGGTGGTTCAACAGAATTAATTTTTTTTTGTAATGGAAGAATGCACACAAAAATGCAACCGTTCGTTTTTAAATTTGATCTTTATTTATATTGTCAAAACCTTCAGTTTGTTTGCGTATGTCCGATGGATAAGTTGAAAACATAAAAAAAAAATTTGAAAAAAAATGTAAAATAACAAATAAAAACTAATCATAAGCTATTCTTCATTAATTGAGAAGAATATGTATTCATCTGGCGTAAGGATTCAGCAAGGGTCAAATAAGATCGATTTTGATCGTTCTTGGAATTGTATTGCTACTAGCGTTGGCCCCCCAACTGGTTGAAATGTAGCGTGGTGGATTTAAAGTGTAGTAAAACAATAGGCGTGTATTATTGGAAATCTATCTTAGCAAAGTGGGCGCAGTAGCGCAGTGGTTAGTGTGCTGGACGACTGTGCGAGGGATCCCAGGTTCGATCCCCGGAAAAACACAAATTACATCTTAAGGTTTTTTCTACTGCGCCACCTCTCGCGAACGTCTGACAAACATCCGAGAGTATGACTGTCCTGAAAAAGCTTCTCAATTAAGCCGTTCGGACTCGGCAGAAAATTGTAGGTCCCTTCCATTCGTTCCAAAAATAGAAACTCACACAAAACGAATGGTTGCGAGAAGCTTGGCCTTGGGTGTCTACCGCCTGTTGCGCCGCCTATTTATTTTTATTTTATCTTAGCAAAGTAAAGTAAAGTAGAATCTTCAACACGCAATTACAACAACTACGGAAGTGTCAAGTAGAGTATAATTCTTGTAATTGCGTATTGAAGATTCTACTTTACTTTACTTTACTGAGATATAGATGTCCAATAAAACACGGTTAATATAATTTACTTGAAATCGCGGAAAACACTTGTGGAAGCAATTGTTTACATAAGAAAAATAATTCCTTCGATTGCCTTAATAATTCCTTCGATTGCATTATTGCATCCACAGTAGAAATATCTAACTTATTTCGTAAGTCGTTTTAATTATATTTAAGTTTGAAAAGCATCGTTCTGCACTTGCACTACTATCAGGCAAACTACATAACGTTAGCATGTAATTATATAAGTTTGTAAATGCTGGCTTTCCTTCGAAATTCTTGTCGCTTTTCAAATTTACCCAAAATTGCACAATATCTTCATTATAATATTCCTCTAAAATTGCTTTTAAACCCACTATCTATCAACCGAAATTCATCATTTAAGATAGCTTTATGTTTTTCGGAATAAAATGGAAATTTTTTAAGTATGGGAATAATGGAGGGAATTGTCCCTTTGGCAATTTCAAATGGATCTAACAAATGTAAATAAAAAGTTCTGTTATCATTATTAAAATTAAATCTTTCATTAATTTGTTCACACAATTTTACATAATATTGACATATGTAGCTGGGCTGGGTTTTCACTTTTTGTAAGATATTGTTCTCATTATTTTCATTAGCGCAAAATTCTTCGAAATTGAACCCGAAATACATCGATGAATATGGCAAATGATGAATTTTTCTTTTAAGACTTTATAATTCAAAAGTACCTTAGTACCTTCACTTTGAAAAAGTTTATTTAGGTTATTGAGTTTTTCCAAAATAAAAGAAGGAAATAAAATACCTACATATTGAATTATTCTCAAATTCCTTTATAATAACTTCAACTATATCTTTTGCATTTGATTGAATCAATTGCTTCATAGCAAAAAATCTGTCGATAACCTTTCTAATCTTAATACAAAAATACCTAACCACTAATACAATATACAAGTCATTTTGCTGTTGCAATGTCAGTTGTTTCGTCGATTATTAATGAAAACTTTTGTGTTTTTAGCACTGAGCATAGTTCAGTTTTCGAATATGGTCCAATTATAGTCTTTATAAGGGAAGTAGCTTTGGTTCTTCCACATTTTATGGCTTTGGCATGTGACGAGTCGGAGCAAATTGATCTTAACAGCTCGGTTAAAGAGTCCATTAAACGCAATGGAGGATTATGTTTTATACAATACATTAGACACTTTATCTCATCCTTAATTTTCGAAGAATTGTCGTTAGATATTGTTGCGAACATATTTTGGATGGATTTGACATCTTTCTTTGATTTTTCTTTTTGAACATGCAAGGACGAAGATTCGTGCCTTTTCAAATGATTAATGTTGTTTGTTAGAGCTTTATTGCATAGAACACAAAACGACATCTCCTCAACACATTTGAGCCACACAAAATCAGCCTCCCATATTTGTCTACGTATAGGGCTTAGCTGTATTATTATTTATTTCGATTTCTTCAGTTTGCCTACAAAAAAAGTCGTAAATACCTGGTTTGCGTTTTGATAAAAAATTGTTTATAACATTTCTTCTTGCGTTTCTTTTTGTTTACTTTTCTTGACTTTCATTGGTGTTTTCTGTCGTGGTAGCTCTTGAGGATTCTCCATCGGCATTTTCAGTTTGGCTAGTTTAATTTTTTCTAAAAATATAATACCTACGTTGTAGTTAAAAATGTATATAAATCCATAGAGCTTTATTGTTACTTCTGTTTTGGAAGCGTTTGAGTATATCGTTTCATTATTGACAACCTGTAGAAAAAAAACTCTTGCCGGTAGCGGTAATTTAAAATGATACCCAAAACACAATTACATATACACCACAGACCACAACCACACTGCCACTGTTTGTTTGCACTTGTATTTGTATCCAACTAAACTATTATATACTTTCTACTGTAATGATAGAAAAGAGAATACATCATAATGAAAAAATCTATTTTCTTATGCTGTGATAGCCAGTGATGCCATTCTGACCGGATCCCGGTCATATCTGACCGGAATCTGTTTACTCTGACCGGAGAAAATTTTGAAATCCGGCATAACCGTTTTTTGACCGGAACCGGAAAAATGTTTTTAACCGGAAAGGCCTTTTTTGACTGGAAAAATAAAATTGCCCTACTGACTATAATTAAAGATTTCTATAATTTGAATATAACTTTGCCATACATTACGAACATGCTCCCAAGTTCAAACGGAAACCAATTTAATGCGAATAATGGGACTACAATATCACGCATTGAATTCTGCTCCGGGTGCAGGATAATAAATTATCTTATAGGATAATTTGTTGACGTTTTCTTTTGCTAGAATGTTGAAGAGGAAATTAAACTATGAATTCCAATTAATTAAAGTGTGAAATTCGATAAATCTCAGATTGGAGTTTGGTGAACTACTCTTTTCAAGTGTCAGAAAATTATCTGAGGATAATATTATTGACACACGGCCTTAGTATACATGGCCTGGCCATATACGTCTTCTCATGACTTTCATTTCCATTAGCGATTTGGCTACACCCAAAAACCAGGCGTCATTGCAATGAAATAAAATTTGGCAGGTAAAAGAATAGTGAAATTGAAAAACACAAACAAATTATATGGGTAAGCCGAAGAAGGCGCCCGTTTTTGACGTCCTCACTATATCAAATGAAGATTTGTATCGAAAGCACAATGGTGCGAAAAAGAACGTGCCAGAATTATTTCTGAAAGTAGATTTTCTATGCTATATGTACCTTTCTCCTTTACTCACTCAAAATCTGCCTGTGTCGCTGGACACCACGTTCATTGGAAGGCGTGTATGGCCATGCACTAAAAGTGTATTTCAGAACTTAAAACAAGTCATATAAAATGAGAAATTAGTTTCAGTAAATTGTAAACAAACGAAATAAAAAACAAGTTCACAAACTCAAGATTCATATATTATAAAAACGTTTTCTAAACATCGATAATGCAGGTGAACATACAAATTTGTAAATTGTATAGGTAGGTATAGGTATTTTCACTTTTTGACCGGGTTTCAGGTCAAAAATTCTCATTTTAACTTTTGACCGGATTTAGAAAACAAAAATCCGGTCATTCGGTCAGATTTGACCGGATTCACGTTTTTTTAGTGGCAACACTGGTTATAGCTATCAGGAAAATGCATCCGTAAAAAAATTGTTTCACTTTTTTGGAGCACTTAAACTCAATCGTTGAACTCAATCTTGGTCTTAAAATGATGCTTTTGAATTATAAAACTAATTCGTCAAAAAAAATTAAGCAATTGATCTTTAAATTTTTTAAAAAAGGAATTTCTTAATTTTTCTGTACGAAAAACTTTTTCTGTTCAACTTCTCAACCAGTTTCACGAAGTATTCCACTGAATTCCTATGATATACTATCACTATGGCTAAATGTATCAGTTTTGTTCTGTTTCGTGTTTTTACGGATGGATTTTTCTGATGGCTATAATTGAAGCCTTATTTGAATTTCAATTTGAGGTCTGGACTGGATTATGGAACCTGGAAATTGAATTTGAGATTGGAATTGTGGAAATAGAATGTTCTGCGTTTGCATGAAAGGGTCAAACACAATATTCGAGTTTTAATTTTTCTTTTAGATTTCTATTTTCTGAAATTTTGAAATTGTATAGTGTTTTGTGAATATTTTACGAATTTTCGTAGTGACTTTTTGAGGGCGAAAAATGTAGTGAAAACGCTACAGTTGTAGTAGGAGGGCAACGCTGATTGCTACACGATAAATAGCTATGGCAAGGGTTGGCAAAATGTATCTACTAATTTTGATAGTGAATTGTGTATTTTATATAATTTGTTTGTTTTGTTTAGGTTTGGCTATATATTTGAAATATCAAGATGAAGCTATTGCGTTCGAAATAATCTTAAATCCAAAAGGTGTGCCCATAGGGGCTTCAAATAACTCAATAGTTCAGGCACAATAACCTGATTGTAATATGAACTGTCCGTCGACATCGGAGGCAGTTTTGTTGAAATAAGATTATTATTTCTATTTGCCTTATAATATTTACTCAGGATAGTACCTACATTACTGACATTAATCTAGAAACAAAATCTCGAATTTTAAAAATCTGGAAAAAAAACCTAGAAATCATAATCTCGAATAACAAAAATCTCGAATTAATATTAAACCCCTGCTTGGGTTTACCGTTTGCCTATGGGATGGGTGCAAAAAAAAATCTCGAATTTACTTTTTATTTTCGAGATATAGTCTTTCGAGATTTTTGCTTTCGAGATTAAAAAAAACAACTTTTCGAGATTTTTTGCCTTCGAGATTTTTGTCATTCGAGATTACCACTGCTTATTTGCACAATAATTTCTTTTCGGAATACAAAAAAAAAAAAAAAAATACTTTCTGACAGTTCCATATACAAAGTGCTACCAGTCCTTCGAAAAGATCTAGTCGTCTACAAATCTGCTATAAATTCCGCGGGTCGTCTGTGTTAGGTATGTAATGAGGATTGAAAACCGACATAACTCAAAAAATGACAAAATTCGTTTTCGACAAACGACAATGGTATAATCGAAGTGAATATCAAAGACGCATATAAAGTAGATACCTGTGATAAACACAATATTCTCATTTGAGATCTAGCTTAAGAATCTAAGAAAAGTACAAAGGCAAGTAATGCACCAGCGCGAATCATGCTAAACATCCTACTGTTAGCGAGATCGATAAATTAATATACTCGTATAGGCGCGCAGCAGCGCCCGCCGCTCCGATTTGGGTCAGTGCCACGGTCACTTAAAAAAGCGGGGAACCCGGCCCATAAAGAAAAACAACGCTTTGCCAACAGCAAAGATATACAATGCTAAAACAGTAGGTATGTGTGGATACTTGCAACTATGTATTCGCTAACACGACAGTTAAGTGTCAAAGCCCTCACATTGTATATAAGGTTCTTATCATCCCGGTCCAGATATTTGATACAGAATCATTTTAAACAAGTTATGTAATATATATTTCGGTCTTTCCAAACGACAATCTTAAAAGAGACAAGATCTTAAAAAAACTATCCAGTCAAACAATTCAGTTCTCTAAGATGAGACTACAAAAATAAACTATAAAGATGATGATTGGGTATATCAAAAATGCCGCAGTAAATATCAAATGTTGGGTAACTCGGTCTTAAGTAATTGTCTAAATATATCTTTCTTTTTATTTATTTGTTGTTTATTTGGATTTCTAGTTATGACCAAAGCAAAGAATCTATTAGCTAATTGTTTGGTAAGAACAACGTCAACCAAGAATGTTATTGGTTTCACTAAGTCATTCGTTTATTAGCATATTATCCTGTCCGATTCATTTGGCAATAATTAAAAAATTATGCGATTTCCTAATCTCAAAAGTTTTTTTTTTTAAAACCTGTCCCTATGTTCTGTATATAAGAAAAATATACCTACTATAAAAAATAAGTAGGTAAGTAATGGGCGCAACAGGTCCATATCATATTGGAATTTTTCAGACTTTATTGCAAATTGTAATTTACAGAACAAAACTTTGCATTATAATCCTGTTTTGCAAATTTGCAAAGTAAAATAATTTTATATTACTTTCTGCCCAAATTGTTAACGGTTGCTTTTATAGAAGGCGTACAGGTACAACTGCATATTTTTTTCTCATATCGGAATACTTTACGCTAACTCTTTTCTTTTCGCTGCCAAATGCGCCAGATTTGCAAGGAAACTTTTCCGAAAAAAATAATTATTTTTTTTAGAATGCAAGAACACATACAAAAACTTTTTATGAGCCCGATTAAATTGCTGTTCCATACTGAACAGTCGGGATTCGTCCTCAATGGTGTTATTATTCACTAAAGAATAAACGCTGCCTACTTAAAGTACTGCATTTGAAAATGGTCGATATTCTGAATTGAAATTTGGTACAAAATTGGAACTTTTGCGTTGTGCACACTACACAGCCAGCTTACGTTAAAAGTATAGAAAGATGCTTTCTTTACGTATCTATTGACATTTTCTTTGGGTGCATCGATGTTGATATTAGTGATCGTTAACTATAGGTATGTAATGGAATCCCACTTGACCAACAAATTGGTTCTCTATTTAAGCAGAGGTTTCTGGCCAGAAGAAAATGGTGTTTGCAAGAAATTCAGTACACTGCAGAGACTGTTGCTTTATATATTCCGTGCATAGTTGTGATTCCATGCTATTGACCTCTATTTCCAATCCAACCTACCTACATACAAATTGATGAAATATACTTAAACAAGTATATTCCTTAGACTTATGTCCAAATTTTTGACAAATATTAGGCTTTGTTAAACGGAAGCTTTCCAGAGTTGAAGAATTATTTTCGAACTCAAAATTCGTTCTCCATTTTACAACTCTTTGCCCACTCTTAGTATGGTATCCCCTTCGTTTTCAAAACGTGCTTCGAAACGGTTAGTTTTTAATTTTTTCAACCAACTATTCAAAACAAATGTTCAACTGCAAATACAACTTTTCTTTGCATATTTATTATTTATTGACAATCTTTGAACAATTTAAATTGCGAAATGCGAAGACAAGCTATTAGGAATTAGGATTAGGAAACACTCCACTGGAGCACTCAGACGCTACTTGTTCATTGTAGTACGAGGGAGCAAATCCAGTGTTACCCATTTTACTCGATTCAACGATGATTAGTTTCCAGTATCAGTACTCACCATTTATATCAACGCCAAACATCTGCCACCTGATCCGAACAAAGGCAGGACAATAACGAACGAAATGATCCAAAGTATCGTCGCAGATAGTGGTATCATTTAAGTATAGCATACTAAGATGCTTAGCAAAAGCAAAGAGTCCAGTAAGAACGCCAAGAAGTTGTCTACAGTCTTTTCTGATAAAAGACAACAGGAATGCCGCTGACTTCTTAATGAGTTTCGGGAGTATTCGTTTAGTCTGCACACATCCTGCAAGGCTCTTGCCATAAGCAATTGTGATCGTTAAAAACCCAAAGGTCAATGAAGGCACTGTCCGAGGTCGCTGAAAGACCCAGCTCAGGTTCTGGTCCCGAGAAATTATCCTCTGAGCCTTGCTTAGCAATCTCATCGGATATCTCATTTCCCGCAAACCCAGTGTGACCTGGAACCCAGACATGAGTCAAAGAGTTCAGCTTTGCGAGCGAGTTCAAAGAGTGGCACGTCATACTGCCGTGACCGTCGACGGCTATGAAATATTAACAAAGCCGCATACATATCCTGTGATAGACACGATACTCTCATTTGAATTCCATCTTAATAATCCGGGCTGAGAAAGGCCTTAAGCGACGCTTGACTATCGCTACAGACGCAGATACTCCGACCCCGCCACCTATTCCTAACAATATATTCGGCAGCTATTAGGATAGAACAGTCTATGCTTCGTAGATCTCCGCTTGAAAAACAGAGCCATGCTTGCCTAACGAGTAGTAAAGTCTAATGTTACCACGAAGACACCAGCACCGGACCCTTGTCTAGTTTTGGAGCCATTCGTGAAAATTCGACTATATCCCAAACCAGGCTCTGGCCGAAGCCATTCCTAAATGTAAGGAAAGCTGACTCTTAATTTGCACAACAGCCGAAGTTCTGGGGTCATTGCATCAGAAAAAACTATTATTCCCTCTCTAAAAGTGTCAAAGAGTGAAGAGTTTATTTAATAATATGTACTTCAAAAAATCTTATTATCCTGTGAGGATTTCTCCACTTTAAATATCGCAAAATAATCGTCTATTCATTGGCTATATTTGTTTGCAAATCCTATATCTCAAGTAGCTTGCGTTTTAGATTGTGCAAGTAGTAGGTACAGCTATAATGCCGGTTGTTATAGCCTTTAAATCAAAATTTGTCGCTCTTCGATAAGTTTCTCAAAAATGTTAAGTACATTCTAATACTAAAAAGGGTACTATGGAGATTTTATATGGAAATGGAAGATAACTTATAGCGGCAATGATTTTTCAATATTCGAAGCAGAAAAATTCGAACGGTGTAACCGTTTTTTGATATTCATATTCTCAAAAACAAAAGAGTTGTAGATGTAGTGCGAACTGTGGCTTTAAAACTTTTAAATATTAACTACCTTTTCTCAGAGCAATTAAATCAGCGGTATATATATCCCCACTTTTTTTTCAAAAGGCGATGTGGATGATCCAACTTAACCAGTTGCTAGGTTCTCCAAAGAATGTACCACTTCCCGAAGAGCGACAAAATCAAAAATACCGCAATTAAAAAGGAACTTATTCCCGCATATACTTTGTATGGCGAAATTCAAATGTGGTAGATCCAGCTTTACCCACGAATTATTTTCTGTGTTTGGGTTTAGAAAATTTCATAAGGATATGTGGTTGAGTTTCTTGAGCACTTTTCAGAACTCTAATCAGAACTAATGAGAACTAAAAAGTATATTTTTGTAATATTTTTCACAATTTTTTTTAACTATTGGGAACTTCAGAACTATGTTGATTCTATAAAAAAAAAAAGGAAAAATCCAACATTTTTGCAAATGGGGTGCATTGTGAAGTTAACACCCTACTTTAAAATAAAGAAAAACTAAATGAACAGAAATTTCAAAATTTTTATTAGAAACTCTAGAAATCTTGTCCAGCTATACTCCTAAGTTAAATGTTGACAACAATGCAGCCATCCCTACAGGTCATCCTGGGAGGAAGAGGCTTTTCTTAAAGACAAATTCGTTCACTTCTGTACCGAGGAATCAAAAAATGACGAAGAGGTAAGTGGAGGTGTTTTCTCTGATAAAGAATCTCCAGTATCTACATACTCCCGTATTCCTATTTGTATCATGTGTCAGGCTCCCGCGGAACTAATGGCTATTATTTATTCATTCATTCGTTTTCAAATGATCCGCTTGTCCACTAAGTGGGTCGCGGGTGTAGGTTGCTCAAGTGGACCCTCCATAGCTCTAGATCCTTCGCCATCGACTCCAAATCATCAAAGGCAATCCCCATACGGGTATAAAGGAGAGATTATGGACTTGATCTAACCATCTCATCCTGGGTCTACCTAGAGGACGCCTGCCTGATGATGGTACGGATTCCATAGCACGTCGTGGAATCCTGGTCGGGGACATGCGTTTAACATGACCAAACCACCGAAGCATGTACCGCTCCGTCCGGAGAAGTACCTGCTCGACATTGACATTGAGTTCCTCACGTATTCTGGTATTTCTAATGCAATCTCTACGAGTCAAACCAGCAATACAACGGAGAAATCTCATTTCGGCAGCTTGTATCCGCGATCTTATTCTTTCGATCATTACCCAAACCATAGGTAAGAGTTGGAACAAACACCGAATTAAAGACTGACAACTTAGCTTTGACACCAAGTTCAGTCCTCCTAATAACAAAATGACCAAGCTGTCTCAAAATTGACCCAGCCTGACCAATCCTACAGGAAAACTCTGCATTGCTCCTTCCATCACTCGTGAATAAGACCCCGAGATACTTAAACTTCTCCACCTGCTTCAATGGGACTCCACTAACATGCAGAGTGCATTGAACAGGCGTTCTGGAGACGACCATTACTTCAGATTTGTTCACGTTTACCTTCATCTCAGCTTCAACACAAACGGCTACAAATCGATCGAGTGCGCGCTGCAGTTCAGTCTGAGACGACCCAAGGATGACCAAGTCATCAGCGAAGAGCTCAGATCTCCCAATTCGAAACGTTCTTCGCCAAGACTGCGCTGTAACATCCAGTCCATATAAGTAATGAAAACCCCTGGCGAAGTCCAACGCCCACGGTGAAAGATATTGATTTAACGCCGTTTATCTGAACACAGCTTTTACAGTTTGTATAAAGAGATTAAATGGCTCTCAAGAGAGAACCGTCAATTCCATACTCCTGCAATACACTCCAGAGTTTACCTCGAGGGACTCGGTCGTATGCTTTCTCCAAATCTACGAAGCATGCGTAAACACGTGTAGCATACTCCCAAGCCTTCTCAAGCACCATTCTGAGAGTGAATAACTGGTCGGTTGTGCTTCTGCCGAGACGAAAACCGCACTGCTCATCTCCTAATCGTGCCTTGACCACAGCTATAATGGCTATTAATGAAATCCAATCTTGGGTCAAGAAAAAAGTGTTAGCCGCTACAGATATCCACACCTTTTCAGATAGCCAAGCAGCCATCTAGTCAAGTTGTAATTTTTGAATTTATTAGAAGAGAATCGTTGCAAGAAAAAAATAAATTCAATAATGATAATAATATCTAACTCAAGACCAAACTATTTCCAGTCCACTTCATTCAACATGACCGATGCGTCAATAATAATAACAATAATAAAAAAAAACATTTAACCCAGTACGCTTAACGAGAGAATTCAATGCCTCTGTTCACACATCAAATCGTAAATAGATTCCGGAAAGCAAAAAAATGCGTACCTACCTATTCAACAAAACAAAACATCTATATTGGTTTCAGAGATCAGTTGGTGACAACGACAATGAACTCATGATTATGCAGCAGATGCAATTAACATGTACGGCAATAAACTCAGTCAACTCATCATTTGTGCAAATATGATTTTACGCATATGGCATACCTATACTGCCACAAATCTGACAACGAAATCAAAAGCTTTCGGATTAACATCTCCGGCACGAGATGCCATGAATGCGGAAGATATTTTTTATTAGAATTTTTAAATTAAAAAACATAATCTGGCATAAGGTAGCTGTGAATACATAGATAGATAGATTTGCAACTTTATGATGTAAATTTTGGAAAAGCTCGATATAGAATTTAGTCAGCCACTAATTAGTCACCATTCGTTATGCAGGTAGAGGTACTAATAGCAGTCCATTTTAAGTCGTTATCGTATGCGTTAGTGACAAGTTCTTGTGTTATTTTCATAAAACATTAATCAAGTACCTACCAAGTCATCAAAGGAGGGTTCACATGCTGCAAAACTTAGAGTAAGGTGGTGCGATAGCAAAATTTATCTTCAAGTTATATAACTGTGGGATAATTCCCACTCTCATAAAATTTATAGTTTGGCAATTTGTATTTATTAAAGTATCATCGTTTTATATTAAGCATATATTTATTATACCCGGTACCACACTGTGGTGAGGGTATATTCACTTTGTCATTCCATTTGTAACGCCCATAAGGAGGCGTTGTAGGTATGACAAACTATATATATTATTGATCAGCATCACTTTCTTAGTCGATCTAGCGATGTCCGTCTGTCTGTCCGTCTGTCTGTCCGTCTGTCCGCACGATTACGGCCGTAATTTAAGAGCTATCGACTTGAAATTTGGTATGTAAGCTTTTATCCACCAAACTGAGGCTAAGTTCGAAGATGAGCAAGATCGGATGAAAACTACTACTACCTCCCATACAAAAATATCAGATTTATATAGCTTTTTATGTTAAAAATTAAATTTAAATAGCTACAGTAAAGATAGCAAGTTTAAACTTTGCACATATTGTTTTAATAATATTTAAAATTTTTTGACAAAAAATGAGCTTGGTCGAATAAAAAGTACCCACACCTCCCATACAAATATATAATTTTTTAATACTAAAATATTTTTTTTATTTTATAATAATATAGTACCGGGTATTTGAGCTTCGGCATAGTCGAAGATAATTGTCTTACTGGTTTTTATTTTACAATAATATAGTACCGGGTATTTGAGCTTCGGCATAGTCGAAGATAATTGTCTTACTGGTTTTTCAATTATACTTAGCTTTTAATCAAAATGGAAATAGCTATACAGGCTGTAAAGTAAAAGCTGACAGGCGGGTGTATTCAAGGTTCTTGACTTGACGACTTGTCACGATTGTCAAAAAAGAATTGAAATGGCGGCAAAATTATAACGAAAAGACTCAAAAATGTTGGACCTCTATAACATTTTGATTGTAACAAAAATTAAAATAGCTATAGATTTGAATAAAAACTAATTGGACTTTAGTTTACGTTGATTGTTCGCAAGGAAAATCTAGTACATTACCATCACTTGTAGAAGAGCATTTGTTTTTAAAGACATTCTAAACTTAAATATTTCTTCGGATGAAATAGCGTTAAAAACAATATTGTTAAATTGACGTCCAATTACTGCAAGCGTATCATGTGAAGTACAATTACAAATACAATTTGTTTCTGCAAAATACTCTATGAAATTTAAAATAAGTATCTACTCATACTTATTTGTTTGCTATGCTATTGGTATTAGTATCAAATAAAAGAACACTATAATTTACTTCAAAACATTTAATATAGAATCATTACATTTTCCTAAAATAAGATCTACAATTTTTCCCTTTTTTTTTATTATATTCTCTATTTATCTATTTGCACAATTTAATATATTACTTTCTTTTCTTTATGATTATATTATTTTTTTTATATTTTAGTTAACATTTTTCACTTTCTTTAGGATTTCAAGGTTTAATGCTTTTTCTGCGATCCAAAAAATGCATAGTACAAGAGAATGTGCATCCTCTTTAGTGTAGAAGTTATATTTTTTGAGCTCACAATGGCGAAATTTTCTATATGAAATTATCTATTGTGAACGACAAAATATTTAAGTTAAATATTGGACCTATGCGTTTTCTTTGAATGGCTACAAATAAGTTAAAGTAAGGCAAATGATAGATTGTTTTCTGAATGGACAGAATTCCAAAAATTCATATCTTAGGCACACATTTTTTACATATTTGTACAAATTTTAGGTTTAGCTGGCTAAAGGATTCACTGATATGCTTAACAAGGGTACATGCCATAACGCCCAGTGTCACTGATATGACACTTTTAAAAGTGCCATAGCGCCCGAGGGCCTTATGACACTGGGCGTTATGACATGCACCCGCTTAACAAAGGAAAAGTGGACCAACGTTTGCTAAAAACAATTATTTTTCCCATATATAAGAAATGAAATGCGAATGAAATGGGAGACTATAGAGGAATTTCTTTCATGAACTGTGTGACAAAGTTATTGGTGGGAATTATGCACGGCAGACTATCTAAATTGGAAAAGGAACAAAAAATTCTGAAAGAATTCCAAACAAGGTTTAGAGGAAATTATTACTACATATTAATAATTGTTTTTATTATTATTAAATTACAACATTTATAGACTATGCAGCATAATAAAAAATAGTGAGAAAAAAACAATGTTTATGGCTTTTTTGTAGATTTTAAGGCAGCTTTTGATAATAGACAGAAGAACTCTATTCTATTCTATTCTATTCTAACATGGGAGTGCCATCGAAGTTTTTCGCTCTGATTAAACGTTTGCACACAAACAGAGCATCTGCTGTATGGCGGGAAGCCGCTCAATGCTTGAAAACCAGCTATTTCCTTCACTTGGTCGGACACTGATGACGACATATTTATATTTATATCATGGTCTTTTCAAAGCGAATGCGTAGGCCACTCTTTGACATATTACACAAAGCGCGGGTTGGCTGAACTCAGTGATGCCAACCCTAATTTCCAAAAGTCTTTGGATGAAAGGTAATTCCGTAGAATTCTGTATGTATGCTTGCTCCAACCAGCGGCAACCCGGGTTGGCTAGCGTCGGGCTACTTTCCATTCGAAGACGCGGACCCGCCACCAGCTGAAGCCGAGGATAAGGAGGTCGGCATAGTGCTAGTATGTGACACGAACGAACATCATGATCTATGGGGTAGCCGTAGCACACAACTCTATTCTATCTATCTATTCTATCTGCGAATCTAGCTCACTGTAAACACTCGCCATCCGGCGATCAGACAAAGCTTGACTCACTCAACAACGTGCTTACCTCCGCCCTGAATGGGGCATTCAGTGGATCCTGCCCTTCAAGAAACCACAACAAATTCAACAAAGCCAAAACTTTGAAGCTTATTAGGCTTTACATTAACAAAACACTGAAAATCTTTATAGTCGCCTATGCGCTTCGAACTATTATATATATTGAATGTAATTATAAACATCTCGCGTAAAATCTCCTACATCCCTTGGTAGCTTTTCACAAGCATAGGGTGTGTATAAGTGAAACGAGTGGCATATACACATTAGTTTAATTAAATGAGGAATATCTTTTGTTAGCAACGCAGACAGTGAATGATGGTCACCGAACATGACATTTTCTCCATCCGAAGCATATACAACCATATTCTTCTGGTATGGAATATTTTACATGTTTGTGCAAGGACGTCGCAGTTCCATTAACAATCGGCAATATGCATTAAAAATTATCTCTTATGTGGAGATCTACGGCAGTTCTTGCAATTAGTTTTTGATTTGTCGGTGCCAGCGATGACACTTTACTCCAATTGGAGTAGATCTACTTCACTTTTTCAGAAATTTCAGAAATCTACTCCCTACTTCACTTATTTCTCATTTCCCATTATCTACTCCAATTTCAAATTTGTAATCCATTTCTTTATTTTGTTTAATAAAAAATATTTCACAATTTTCTAAAATGTTTTTTAGGCCATTAATGACAAGTAAGTAATAATGTAACCACTTTATGGATTAATTTATTGCAATTTATCTGGAAAACTGTTAGCCCCAGATAAAACTCTGTATGGCCAACTAATAGGTAGATAACATAATGATCAGATGGTTGGTTGGTTGGTTGAAAGTGGCTGTCAGCTAAAAACGCCAACACACTTAGACCAGTATAGGTCCATTGTGATGCCACGATGAAGGATCTAAGATCTCACTACTAGTTGAACCATTTTGAGCTCTTTATAAAGCGTAAGAGGCTTTTGATGTCTATGCTTGTCAGATCGCCCAAGTCGTTGTAATGGAAGAAGGAAGTGAAGCTTCCTTCTGCGGGAGAGAGCTGGGCAGGAACAAAGAAGGTGAGGGATAGTTTCCTTCTCTTCCTCGTCCATGCAGCTTCTACAAAAGTCGTTTGCGAAGAGGCCCAGCCTTGCGGCGTGTTTGCCTATCAGGCAGTGTCCAGTAATGACACCTATTGTAGTGCCGATATGCAATCTGTTGAGAGAGATCAATTTCTTAGAGCGTTTCAAATCCAGCTTAGGCCAAATTTGTTTTGTCGCTAGACAAGTGGTTAAACAAAGATTTGTACTCTCGATAGCATTCAGCTTCAATTTTATTTTTGTTTGCGAGTAGCGATTGGTATCCCTAGGGTGCCTTTATCCGGCAGAATGGGTTGGGTTGTTCCTATTCTAGCGAGTTCATCGGCCTTACAGTTCCCTGGAATGTCTCTATGCGCCGGCACCCAAATTACAAAACCATGTATGAAATATTGGTTTTAGTTATCGGATAGAATAGTTTGGGGACTTAGTCCCGAGCCATGCCCCATCATTATATTCGCCAAATGCAAACATATCGGTGTTGAAAAAGGTATATACAATATAAATTGACGCTTTTTGAAAATCTACTCCAGTTTTTTCCCATCTACTCCACTTTTTTAGCCAATTCTACTCCAGTCATTTTTTCAGAAGTGGCATCGCTGTCGGTGCTCTCATTGACTATGAGTGAAAATGTGTTATTTTGTAAAAGAGATACTAATTTATTCTCTGCAGCTTGGTCGGTGACATTCGTGATGATAGCCTGTCCTTTTGTCCTTTCAAATGTTAGCTCGGTTGCTATTTTTGAAACTGGTCAAAAGGATTGCACTAAGCTCTTTAAATGGCCAGCTATTTGAAATGGCAGATTGTGACAATGATTCTGGCAGCATTGAAGATATGGTTGGTTGATGTGCGACATATAAATACACGTAGGGTAGGGTGGGGCAGATTCAACACTTTTTTCGGCAGACTTCAATTATTATTATTTTTTTATTATTATTATTATTATTATTTTTTTTTTTTTTCAAAATAAATATTTGAATAATTTTTTTTATTGAAAGCTATGATTATTTTAATACAAAAATCCATAATTTCTTAAGAGTTAACTTCACCCAAATAATTTTAAAAATTTTAAAAAATCAATTAGTAAAACATTTCATGTATTAAGAGTTTAATGTACTGCTGAAATCATGGTTTTTATTCGAGTCCATACTAGGTACTATATAAAAGGCAATGTCTGTCTGTTGGGCCATCCATAACTCGAGAACCCATATTTGTCCGATTTGCATAATTTTTTTTTTCTTATTTATAAATCCGTTACCCAATTAGTCCGAAGGGTGGGTGGGAATTGGGGAGGGGTAAAGGAGTCGGGGGTATTGAGTCTCTGGAGCTGTTTATCTGATTTTCATTATTTTCGGCTATGCCGAAACTGCCCCATAAGCTTTTGTCGAAAGTGACCCATTCTTTCTTATAGTAGACGTTATTGTTTTTCACAAAACATATAAAGAAAATTCAATCGAATATTATAATTTACTTAAATGTATTATAAACGTTTGACATTCAAAACCAAAGAATTCCTATAAGAAACAATTATGAATATAACTTACCTCGTATACCAGAAAAATTATGGAAAATCACTCAAAAAATCTCGAAAGTCGAAAGTACTCCATCGTCGAAAGTATCCCACCCTACCCTCAGGGGCGTAGCGAGGGGGGGGGGGGGCGTGGGGTGGTGTCGCAGGCACCCACCCACCGCTTTTCAAGAGCCGGCAAATAAACAATCAATTTTCAAAAATTAGGTCTTAAGTTTGGATTTCCATTAGGTAGGTATAAACTTTTAAATGTATACAAAAGTCGGCATTTTCAAAGGTTCCAGATGAACTCCTTAAAATCGGTGAATCGGTGAATTTGCCGACTGAAATCCTTAAAATTTAGCGAGTTTCCATTCGATTTTAAAAGGACGGTCGGCATCGGTGAATTTGCCGACAGAAATCTTTAAAATTTAGCGAGTTTAGATTCGATTTAAAAAAACGGTCGGCATCGGTGAATTTTGCCGACTGAAATCCTTAAAATTTATCGAGTTTCGATTAGATTTTAAAAAGGAGAGTTGGCATTTCTAATTTGAGGTTAAATTCGAAGGAATGTTTTAATCGCTAGTTCGCGGCTTATTGATGTGGAATGCGAAGTTTAACAATTCGCGCAAACGTGTGTTTGGGCAAAGAGGAAGATAATTAATTATCCCATCAAAATGTATTGAGAAAATAAGTTTATAAACAGTTTAAATAACGAAATTTCGAATTCCAAACTTTTTGCCGCGAACGAAAACACCCGCGCGAATTGTCAAAGTTTATTCGCAATCGACTTCATTTAATACGCGTTCCACAAACTAGCGAATTAAACATTCGTTCGAACTTAACCTCAAGCTAGACATTGTGGGTAGAAACTGATGGCTGAAATTCGCGAACGGCCGCGACCTATAAAAGTGTTCATGTGAACGGACTGTCAAAGCTTGCGAATAGTCGTTCGATCGTAGGTAGTTGGTCGCTCTTATGTGAATGGTCTCTTAGGTAGCCCAGGGGTGTTCCTGTTAAGATTGGTCAAAATTGGGCAAAGGGGCGTGGTGCCTCCCATACAAAAAACATCTTCTATGAAGTGAAACTCGTTGACTTTAGATATAACTCGATAACCACTGAGTCGATTTTCATGATTTATATAGAGTCGGCAAGTTCCTGAAATAAGTCGGCATTTCAATTAAAGTCACCCCCCCCCCACGGCTCAAACCCTCGCCACAAACCAGAGAGAATAGACCACCAGCTTCGGGCAAAAAAGAGAATTCCCTATACGTATTTGTATTATGCAAAAAGAAAAAAATCATTCCTAATACAGCTCACTGCATGCTTTTTCAGATCTGCTTTTCCACCACCACAACTAAGATTAAGATCCACATTTGCAGAAACAACAATAAAAGTACATATTTTCTTTTGCACTTTTTTTTAGCGGAGCTTTATATTTTGTTTCACTTTCTCAAGATTGGGAATATTTTTGCTTATTTCTTTAATTAATGTATTCGATTTTTTTTTATCTTACCTCCATTTACTTATGTACAAGCCGCAAGCCCAGGCAGCTAGTGCTTTTGTAAAATGTATTATTATATAAATTTATTTATATTATAATAAATAATAATAATAATAATAAAATTTTTTTATATGTATATTGGTACATATCTACCTATCTATTAGTGCGCTCATATATATTTGCAATTCTAAATTTACCATCAATTTGATGATTCGATCAATTACACATTTACATAAATTTTGATAAAAGTAGGTACAAATTACACAGTTTACGGACGAATAAATTAATTCTTAAGAACTTTATCCGTTGTACGTCAGCTTGATTACTTTTATACGAATAATCATTAAGGCAACTTAAGAGGAACATACAAACAAAATTTAGGTATGTATTCTGTACTGACGCGTTTGAAACTCTCCCTTTTTAGAATACCTGTTTCCAAAAATAAACACGCATGTGTAACTATGCGCTTCAAAGGTAAACGACTTAGACTGACCACAAGCCAAGAATCATTAATATTCTCAAGAAGATGATCGTATCGTCACATTCGATAGAAGATATTGTTGTACCCAATTAACTAATGTGTCGATCTTATATAATTAAAAAAAAAAACTACAAATAATCCGGTTAGCAAAAAATTATTTTAACCAAAATGGATATGGTTGGTTGGTCTTAGGTGTTCATCAATGAGGTACTGGCCACTGGGAAGGACAGGTGTCTGCTCCTGAAACCAATTACATATTATTTTTTAACAAAACTACATATAAATCTTCGCTACGTTAATCGTAAGATAGTTGAGATCGTGACAAAGGTAATGCCCTAGTGTGGTCTTAAGTGTAATGGCAATTACATAACAATTGCATTATTATCTCCTCCTATTCCTCATCCCTAGAGCTCCTGCATCAGAAATCGTTGTATAAGTTATACCCAACTTTTGGGCACTCCAACCGACCGCACAGTCGCCGGTTAACTTCCATCAATCTTAAGTCAAAATAAAATTAAAAACTTCGGATGAAAGAACATTCATTTAGACATACATAATATGTAATACGAATTCTAGATGAGCGGCTTCTATTACGTCGTCTACATGCGACCAAACCTGTCGATTTACAGATCCAAATGGATGACAAGCCAATCCATCCCAAGGATTCAATGCACCTTCTAGGAGTCACAGTCAATTCAGGAATCACATGGCAGGACCACACGTCCTATATCGCAAAGTTGAGGCACCTATTTAGAGCAAAGAGGTACTTTGGCCCCAAGCAACTTCTCCTTCTCTACAAAGCACAGTTTAGACCAGGCCTGGAATATTGTTCCCATATTTGGGGCCCAGCCCCAAAACATTCACTTAACCTCCTAGACAGTATACAGAGACGAGCAGTTCGACTTATTGGAGACCCTATACTCACATCGATTCTACAACCGTTGTTGCACAGAAGACAAGTCGCTGACCTATGCTTGTTATATAGGTACTTCCATGGTAGAAGTTCCGAGGAACTCGAAAACATTATCCCTCGAAATGTAACTTTTGGGCGCCCCACAAAACAGGCTGCTAATGCTCATGACCAATGTCCATACAGTATACACTTGACAATCGCGAGGACATCAACTTTCCAAAACTCTTTCTGTTACAGGACAAGCAAACTTTGGAACTCGCTTCCTGGGGATATACACTGTTACTTACTTACTTAGATGGCGCTACAGTCCGGGGTGGACCTGGGCCTCAACCCACACGCCTCTTCAGTTAGCACGATCTTTGGCTAACCGCCTCCAGTTGCGCACTCCAAGTTGGTTGAGGTCCCCTTCCACTTGTGCGCGCCACCTAAGGCGAGGTCTTCCTCTACTGCGTTGTCCCTCCGGGTTGGAATCGATGACTCTTCGGGCCGGAGGGTTGGTGTCCATTCGCTCTATGTCCTAGCCATCTTAGTCGACTGATACGTACTTTTCTGACCAGGTCGATGTCGCTGTACAGCTCGTAGAGTATAGGGGATATACACTCACCGACACAATTAACCGCCCACCTATCTTTAGTGCCACCAGTTTTGTTTATGTCAAGTAACGGTTATCTAAATGGATGTGTTTTGTCAAGTGGACATTTTAACCGTTACCTAAGCGGTTTCTACACTTTTCCCATCTCTTATTTGTGTATTAAATGGATTTTTGTAATTCATCCCTAATTTGACGTTCTTAGCGATTTCATTAATGTGATCTTAAATCCTTTAAAATCTTTATTTCTGAATATTGGAAAGTGTTTAATTGGAGTTTGTGACCCTCTGGGTATTAAAAATGAGAAAGAAAAATGTCATTAGACGCGACTGGAGCAGCTAGGGCGGTCGCTTTAGCGGATGCTGTCTACCGCCATCGTTGGATTGCGGTAACACTTGGCGTGCCTCGAACCACTATAAGAGATGCCATCAGACGATTTCGGGAGACTGGTTCTTACAATAGAAGGCCAGGTCAAATGGTAAAATAGCAAAATGGTAAAAAGGTCGAAAAAAGGTAGAACTAAGGGAAATTATGTCGAAAATTAAAAAAAATAATCTCTATAGATAAGCATGCTGCCGCCCTGCAACCCCCTGCTTGCTTTTACTGTCAGATTTGGAGTAGGCATGCTGAAATAATCATTATTGATGTGATCGACATTATTTCCATTTTTTTTTTTGAAATACAGTCGAAGTCGAACGCAAACATTTTTGGAATTCGACATTATTTCACGGCACCGTTCGTCTTTCCCATGAGAAGTACCTATTTAAAAAAAAATTTAGGTATAGCGCTACAGTACAGACCGGTGTGGACCTAAGCCTCAACCAAACCAATATGTCTCTCCAGCTAGTCTTTGCATAACTACCTCCATTGCGAGCGCCAGTGTTGGTTGGTATTCCCTTCCGCTTGTGTGCCCAACAAAAGGCGTTGGGTAGAAGATTCTTCGTGCGAGACCATAAGTTTTCTTTCTGCCTATTTTTCCTATCCATCTTAGATGAGTTATTCTCTGGATGACTTAGATTTGGTAGCAATAAATCTAAGGACATGGAGCTATGGAGGTTTACTTGAGGCCCTTTTAATTGATGGAATTTTGAGTACGACGAGTATGAGCATATGCCAACTCTGTATTTTATTGTCAACTTATTTTTGGACAACCATAGTATCTCTCAGCGATTTTACCTACCCCCGGAAAAAAGGACATAATATTAAATTTCAGTAGAGACAGCGTTATATACATAGGTATACATAACATATAGCAGTCATATAATGTACTTGTTGACACCTACTTAATGTATGTACAATGATTCAATTCATTAATTTGCGTCACTGTAATGACAAGCAGTTTTGGAAATGTCAGAGTGACTTCAGCGCTTTATTTTATTAGACATTTTATAACATAAAAATGAAAGAATTACGATAACAACTGGTTTTAAGTGCTCTTATTTAAAAGGAACAAAATAAATTCTAAACAAAAAAAAAAACGGTCTTCGTTTGCTAATAATGAAGAGGTTGTTTTTATATTAAACGCTCAAGCTTAGTTATTTTAAGTTTAGTTCCTGTTTGCCTTGTGATGCAAATAGTGACCGGTTTCGATAATAAAAAAAATTACAGTTTAGATTTAGGGAATTCAAAGATAATCTATATATAAATAACCCGAATAGAAGGAGTATCTCTAATATAAAGGTCATTTTAACGTTGCGGTAAATTTCTTTAGAGAAACATTTCTAAAAATTGCAAATAGAATTTATATTCAAATATGTACATTGTATATTGTTCTGACATTGTATTTAATCAAAGGTTAAAAATGTTAACATTAGATATATGAATCATTATGTGTAGAGGTATTTTAAGCCACTCCAACTCAGTGGTAAAGCGTGCTATTGGGAGAGCGGTCGAACTGCCCCACCTCTCGCAAACGTTCGACAAGCTTCTCAATTCAGACGTTCAGACTCGGAATAAAGGTGAAAGTTTCCTCCAATCCTCGCGAGTTGTACCATAAGCGTTTCTAAGCCTAATGATACATACTCATATAGCAACCTGGCTCTTTTCAGGGCGGTCAAGCCGCCAACCGATAAAAAAAAACTTTGCTAAGCGATGAGAACAACACATCTGACATTTTCAACATGCACACATGCAACTTGTAACCCACGCCATATACCAGCTCAAAGAAATCAAAGAAACGATAATCGGAGGTTGTATTTGTATGTAATAGAAAGCAAACCCACTATAGTTGCTTCAAGACGGTAATATAGGCCTTTCGAAACTGCGAAGTGAATCCAGTCACCGAAGCACTGCAATAGATGTTTGTTAGTTTCAGCAGAATTTTCAGCGGCTTCTAAATTGGCATCATAGGCAGAGTTACAGGGCAAGCAAATAATAACCCTCCTCAAGTTAATGAGGAAACAGTTCCGCCATGCAACACAGATGATGTTGGCTTAGCTATAAAAAAAGAGGTACTGGTGACATAAGGCTAAACGACATAAGACCAAATATCTAAAGTTGGACTTATGAATGAACATGAAAAATGGTCCATCAACAAAATGTTTAAAAATTTTTTTTAAATATTTGAATTTAATAAAATGTTTAAATTTTATTTTTCGCTGAATTGAAAATACATAATTTTTGGGGACCCTGTAACCCATTTGTAACGCCAAGAAGGAGTTATTGGAGTCCCCACAAAGTATAATTATACATAATACATATTCTGATTCAGGATTAAATTCTGAACCGATTTAGCCATGTTTGTTTGTCTGTTAAAAACACGATAGCGACTATACGAATCGACCTGAGTCCTGAGAGAGGACTTCTTCTATTGAAAATCCGGCCAAAAGTCAATTTTCAGAAAAGCAAAATTGGCAAGTAAAAGTTTAAGATAACGGTCCTTAAATGTTTATAGAATAAGGTACAACAATTTTTTTGTGGATGTAGATGTGTGTGAGGTCATGTGTTGTTCTAAAATCAGTCGAAAGTTGACAGTTACACAACTCCTAGCCTGGAGACATACAAGGCAACCGAAACCTTGGTAGATATAAACCTTCAGGATTTGCTAAATCACACTGTTACTCATTTACTGATATATTTGGAAGAAGTCATAGAAAGTCTTGTTGAAAAGGAGTGCGGTTCCTTAGAACTAATATCGAAATGGGGTTGTGACGGATCCCAACAAAACCAATGCAATCAAAACTTTGAAAATAGTACGGACTCTAGTACAGTTCTCTAGTACCTCTGCGATTGGTTTGCGGCACAAAAATAATCTGGCAAAATCCAAAACCATCTTCTCCCCGATTTTGCAGACCTATTCGAATAAATTTTGTAAAAGAGACTACGGATATAACTAAAAAGGAAATAAATTACATCCAAACAAAAATTGGTTCATTCGTTAAAGCGATAATTACGAACAATATGCACATGGAAGTGAAACACACATTGGCATTTACAATGGTCGATGGCAAAGTGTGTAATGCAGCAACCGATACCAAATCAACGAACAAATGTTTTGTAATGCGGATCTTCATCAAAAGACTTCAATGATTTGAGTAAATCCAAAGAAGTCAACGTTAATTCAATATTACATGAGCGAATTCGAATTTTCGAAAATCGTCTCCACATTGCATATAAAATGTTAAAAAGTGGCAGATTCGGTTACAAGAGAATAAATACAAGGTCAGAGAACGCAAAACTGAAATTCAACAAGAGTTTCAAAACAAACTGGGCCTCATTGTGGAGGTGCCAAAAGCGAAATACGGATAATGGAAACACCAGTCGAAGGTTTTTTAGTAGGTATAGTCCGAAAATTGCGGCTGAAATAACTGGCATTGATTTTCGACTGATTTTCCGCTTGAGAGTAATTTTGCAGATACTTTCTTGTGGATTCAAAATAGACAGTATACAATTTGGTATATACACCATGGATACAGCAAAACTCTATGTGGAGTTATACCCGTGGCATCCTATGACACCGACTATGCATACAATTTTAATTAATGGTTCCATCATTATAGAAAATGCCTTACTGCCAATTGGCCAGTTATCTGAAGAAGCAGCAGAAGCCAGAAAAAAGCACTTCAGGTTGGTTTTTTGTATCCTATAAATAATAATACGAAATTCATGATATTAATCAATCTTTCTTAACTTTCAGGTTATAGGTATAGGCTGAATTTTGCAAGAAAGCTTTCTAGGACAGATTGTAATCAAAGGGCACGGTAGTGCCCCAGCCAAGTTCTCTAGTAAAGGCACTTACCCTTTTTACAGGAACAAACTCAGGCGGTTTTCGACCCCCTCTAACTTTGGAACCAATTAAGCCAAAAACTTCAAACTTGAAACATTTACTGTGCTCATTGAAAATGTTTACCTCACCAAATTTCATTTCTATAGCATTAGTGGTTCTCAACATACAGGACTTCAAAAATCGCAAAAACCGTAACTGACTGACTCACTCACTCACTCACTCACTCACTCACTTAGATGATGATCATCAAAATTATGAAGCAGTTCCGGCCATCCTAGAATCGTGAAATTTGGCAGAATGCTAGATCCTGTGGTGCATACACTGGGAAAAGTCCAAAACTTGAGATTTTCCATTCAGAAGGCGTGGTATACGCCCACTTTTAAAAATTGGTTATTATTTATTTGGGCCACTTTCCATTGCCGTAGAATGTTGAAATTTGGTGGAGCGGTAGGACTTGCATTGTACGAAAGGAGAAATATCAAAAATTAAAAATTTTCCATTTAAGGGGCGTGGAATCTGCCCATATGAATAGATATTAATCTACCTGCTGATTGAAATTTTAACGAATAGTTTATTAGAAAGAAAACCAAAGTGACGGTAGTGGTAGCCAGTGTCTGTTGGCATATTAAAAAATAAAGACGTTCAAAAGCAATTGGTAGGTTTACTTGGCAAGTTTTTCGTTTATAACTTTATTATATCGTACAATATATACGAGTTTGAAAACTTGACCAGTGACCTACCAATTGCTTAACATTTAACCTTCTTAAACTAAGAACTTGGCGTACATTTAGATCTCATTACTTTTCGTGGCTGACGAATTACACACTTTTTGTTCTATATAACAGAACTTGGCTCTTCTTTTACATTTATGTTTTTGGTGTGATATGGATTTCCTGAATAGATTACTTTTGAGCTCTGTTACTCTCATAAGTTATGAGTCTGAGAAAATCACCTCCCAAAAAAAAGATCGTTTATGAATTATGAAGGACACCCTAGAAATGCTTCTTCCTGAGGATTCAAATGCGACAAAAGTAATGTATTTTCGAAACTGTGTGTCTGAAAGTGAAAGTGAAGTAGAAGACGATGGAGATTCATTTGATGAAGAATCATCCGGCTAATTATTTCCATTAAAAATAATTTCTGTTCCAACATTTTTTTTTGTCAATAAAATATCTTTAAATGAGGAAAATGTATTATTTTCTTGCATAACTACCATTTTCACGCAAACATAATGTTATTAGAAATGACAAATAATTTTGGCCGGGTTTTCGATTGAAATACTCCCATGTGCGTCATCATGTTGGTATTGGGAATGGGCGAAATCGGTCGAGTAGTTCTGGTAGCTCATATACAAAACCAATATTAGACTCATGTGTTGTGTACGAATAAGGTGTCCATCGTATCTCTATAAAAGAGAACATGTTTTTTTTTTATTTTTATTTAATTTTCCAAAAGATTTACTGACACTAAAAAAGCATAATGAAATTGCTTTTGTTACCATGAAAGTAAAAACTATTGTAAATAGGCTTTTGAAAACTGAACTTTCAATTAGTTATTCAGTTTTAAAGCGGATTGTTTTAAATGCTATCAAAAATCGTTTGATGTATTTGGAAAAGAAGACTGTTAAACTCAGTTTTTAAGTTTTACTTGGATGAAACTTAATAAAAATTTAAATTGGAAGGATGTCGAAGATTCCATCGTTTATCTTAATTTAAAAAAATAAATAATGTAGGTATAACTGATAGCAAATGTTTTGATGTTTTTGCGAGTTGCAATACTTTTTTAAAGAAAACTCAAAAGAAAATAATTTTGATGAATAGCGTTCGCAAGAAAAGTGTTTTTTTTTTTTTTCAAATACTCAAATATCCTGAAGATGAGTAATACAATCCCTGAGCAGAATCCCTCAGTTCAAGAGCAAACTTAGGCGGCATCTGGAGGCCCTTTGAGCTAATGATGATGATTAATATTTCAATATTTTTGATTCTTTTTATTATTGTTTTCGTTGTACTTTTTAAATTAGTCTTAGGAATATAAGTATAATATAGTTATGATTATAATATCGATGAATCCAATTAGCTACTTATTAATGAAATTCTATCTGCTGAACTTAATTTCCTTTCTGTTCTCTCTTGTTTTCTCCAAACAGTAACAAAATATGTGTACATTATTGAAGCTTACACAATTTTAGAAGATATTGTATCTTTCTGTGTTAAGATTATTGCAACAAATTTAATTGAATTGAAAATATCGAAAGAACATTCTTTCTGATTGGGCCAATGGACACAAGATAGAAATAGATTAAAAATGTCAACTGTTATACCATGTGAACACCAACATGACTAAGCGAAAGTGGTTTACAAATTACGAAAAACGTTCCCACCGAATTTTATGTATTTTATTTTGGCATTTCTATCATTTCCTGAAACTTTTCTCCCAAAGTTCCAAGAGGAATAATTAGGTAGTCTTTTTCATGCCAAATTGCACTGACAATATGGCAATATGTTGGTGGGAACATGATATATTATTACCTAGATACTATTTTTTATAATTTGTTTTGTTTTAATTTTATTTTCTTAAAAAAATAACGCATTCGTACTTCGTACTTTATGTTAATTAAAATATATGTTTGAAGTTTTTGTGAGTGTATTTTTTTATTTTGTGTGAAACGATGGGGAGGATCAATTTTAATTGAATTTAAAGGCACAGACAAAAAAATTGATTTTTACGCCAGGATCAGAAAATAGGGTATCTTTGGTTAAACAGGCGTAAAGTACAGCCTGCACGATTGCTTGAAAATAAATTTCATGAAACTTAATTTAACACTTTTTCATAAAAAAAATTGTAAACACAAATCTTTTATTTTGTGAATTAGGCAACAGGAATATCTACAAATTCAATTATGTACGCTAGGTCTACCTCTGCCCTTGTAATGGAACTCGACTTGCATTACAAAAATTACTTACAAGTTTCATTTCAGCGGCAATACTAACTGAAGCGACTAAGCAGAAGTCGTTTATATCAAACCTACCAATATGCGGTTTAATTGCAAGCGATTTCGATATCCGATACGCTTAAGAAACCGCAAGCGCTTAAGCTAAGACATGCAAGTTGGCCTCAACCAACAAGCGTCTCCAGCCAGCACGATCTTTGGCCAGCTGCCTCCAGTTTCGCACGCTAAGTTGGTTGAGGTCCCCTTCCACTTGCGTGCGCCACCTGAGTCGCGGTCTTCCTCTACTGCGCCGTCCCTCGGGTGTGGATTCGAAGATCTTCCGGGCCAGAGCATTCACGTCCATTCGCTCTACATGACCCAGCCACCGCAGTCGTTGGACCTTCACTCTTCTGGCTAGGTCGATGTCGCTGTACAGCCCGTACAGTTCGTAGTTGTATCTCCTCCTCCATTCACCGTCTATGCAGACGGGACCGAAAATTACTCGAAGAATTTTCCTCTCGAAGCAGCCAAGAGTAGCCTCATCCACTTTTGATAGAGTCCATGCCTCTGCACCATAAAGTAGGACAGGGATGATTAGGGTCTTATAAAGGGTCACTTTAGTTGTTCCAGAGAGGGCTTTGCTACTCAATTGCTTTCTTAGCCCAAAGAAACAGCGATTGGCAAGAGTTATTCTTCGTTTAATCTCAGCGCTGGTGTCATTGTCTGAGTTTATAGCGGAGCCTAGGTAGACAAAGTCCTTTACCACTTCAAAGTTATATCTGTCTATAGTGACGTTCTGTCCAAGACGTCGGTGTTGGGTGTCCTTTCTTGATGACAGCATATACTTTGTCTTGCCCTCATTGACCGCCAAACCCATTTTCGCCGCTTCCGTCTCAATGCCCACGAACGCGCCAGTGACATCACGCTGCGTTCTGCCGATTATGTCGATGTCGTCGGCGTAGGCGAGTAGGTGGACGGACTTTTGAAAGATAGTGCCTCTGGTGTTAGCGTTTGAGTTTTGCACTATTCTTTCAAGAACGATGTTGAAGAAGTCACATGACAGCGCATCGCCTTGTCTAAATCCTTTTTTGACATCGAAGGTCTCGGTGAGTTCTTTACCGACCTTGATGGAGCAGCGTGCATTCTCCATTGTCATCCTGCACAGACGGACGAGTTTGGCAGGGATGCCAAAACTAGACATTGCTCTGTATAGCTCGTCTCTATAAATGCTGTCATAGGCGGCCTTAAAATCGATGAAAAGATGGTGGGTATCGATTTGGACTTCCTGGGTTTTTTCCAAGATCTGCCGCAGTGTGAATATTTGGTCGATGGTAGACTTTCCTGGCCTGAAGCCACACTGATAGGGACCAATCAGGTTGTTGACGAAAGGCTTCAGGCGTTCACACAACACGCCAGATAGGATCTTGTAGGCGATGTTAAGAAGACTAATCCCTCTGTAGTTGGCGCAGTTCAGAGGGTCTCCTTTCTTGAGGATCGGGCAAACAATGCTGAGGTTCCATTCATCGGGCATACTTTCCTCCGACCATATTTTACAGATGAGTTGGTGCATGCTCCTAACCAAGTCATCGCCTGCCGCTTTGAATAGTTCGGCGGTTAGGCCATCTGCTCCAGCGGCTTTGTTGGACTTAAGCTTAGATATAGCTATCTTGACTTCGTCCAGGTCGGGTGGGCGGAATTGTTGGTCTTCATCGTCCAGGTTGAATGGTTCATTCTGCCTGACAGCGGGATTTAGTTCGTCATCGCCGTTAAACAGTCTGCAGAAGTAATTCTTCCATATCCTCAGCATCGACTGCGATTCTACTATGATGTTCCCTTGTTCGTCCTTGCAGGCTTCGGTTCGGGCTCTGTAGCCTTGGCAGGTTCTTTTTACCCTTTGGTAAAACTTCCGAACCTCATTCCTGCTGTAGCATCTCTCTATTTCCTCGATCGCGCGCTTCTCGTGCTCTTTCTTTTTTCTCCTGAGAAGCCGGTGTTCATCTCTTCTTTTCTGCGCGTAGAGCTCACGAGCAGCTCTGGTCCTTCTTTGCAGCGCCGCTTTGTATGCCTCTTGTTTCGCTGCATGTGCTTGCCGGCACTCGTCGTCGAACCAGGGGTTTCGTTGTGGTGGTCGTGTGAAACCAAGCACATCAGAGGCGGCGTCTCTGATGGCTTTTTGGCAATGTTGCCACTGGTCTTCGATGCTTGATGCTGGCTGCATAGAACCTCTTGAGAGATTGAGAGAGACTCGATCGGAGAAGGATCTGGTGACCTCTTGCGATTTTAGCCGTCCGACGTCAAACTTCCTCACAGTATTTACTTGTATTGGCGGTGTTCGGGATATCCGAAGGCGTACCTTGGCTACAACAAGGTAGTGGTCCGAGTCAATGTTGGCCCCTCGGAACGTTCGGACATCCATAATACTGGAGGAGTGCCTTGCGTCGATCGCAATGTGGTCAATCTGGTTGACGGTTGATTGATCGGGAGATCTCCATGTGCCTTTATGAATATCGAGATGCGGGAACCGCGTACTTGCTATGACACCATTTCGCCCCGCCGCGAAGTCGATCAGCCTAAATCCGTTATCGGAGGTGGTGTCGTGTAGGCTGTACCTTCCGACAGTACTACCAAAGATGCCCTCTCTTCCTATCTTTGCATTAAAATCTCCTAGGACAATTTTAATGTCATAGTTAGGGCACTGCTCGTATGCAGCTACCTATGTTTTAATTTCAAAATTTAAGGATTTTACAACCCAAAAAATAATCTTAAAAGTTTTAAATAGATTAACTCATGCTTACTCTCCTGGTCATGCTGCTTATCTATATAGTTTTACACAATTCCAATTCACTAACATTCGTTTGTGTGAATTTTTTACATTTGACATGCTTAAAAATAAATGTCTCTCTTAAAAAATAAATAAATTTCAGCCAAAGACTTAAAATTAAACAGCGTATCTAACAACAGATATCGCCAGACAATTATGATATCTCCCTGAAATAATTTGTGTGAAATAAAAAAAAAAATTTCCCAACCGAATTTGACAAATTGTTGAAATGTTTATAAAACACAGTTCATAGACACAATGGCATGAGATGGAAACAAGCAAAACATAGCTCCTCTCCGCGTTTATCAGATAAATGTAATTTCTTGGTATTATAAAGCTTTTTCATGAATGGACTACGCCTCCCAAGCCTAAAGTACAGGTGTTATGTTCAAGTCGGTCTTTAAAGACTGTTGCAATGTGCAGTTTTTCCCACACACATACATAAGATAAATGCTCCAGAGGTCGTAGCCATAGCCCCAGACAACCTACTGAACAGTAACATCCCAATTTGCCACCAAAACAAGTTGCTTCCAAATATTTGTTGATCGTTTGTTAACAAGTGAAAAACAATAAAAAAAAAGCTTCATGCGCTCAAGCCTACCTTAACATTAAACTCTATAACCCGTACTGAGACTACGACCATCGCAAAAACCACCACCACCAACACGTGAAAACATCTTCGATCGCATCTCCAAAAGTACAAATATTTTAATGGCTAAATTCAACACCACACGCCGAGAGCTTTTTTCCATCCAACGATCGTGTACCGACCACAAGGTGGCCAGCTGGTAATTGCCAGATAGATAGACCAGATCTTCATTGAAATCTGGTTCCTCACCTTAATGTGGAATCAAGCTGAGGGTACGACTATTTGGCAAAAGCATATACGACACTACTTCTTCATCTTGATCGTTGTCGTCGGCGTCTCAAAACTTGAGCCGTGTCCACCGGCGTAGCATCTTCACCGAGTATATATAGAAAATCTATAAGATTTGTTATTTTAGTTGGTATTCCACACTCTGTCTAGCAGTTAGCAACACTGCTTATCCACCTGTGTCTTAATCTATTGTCCTAACTTGGTCTTACCGTATATCGGTCAAATTCATTAAGTGATTGAATTGTGACACGATAAGGATATTTTTTCCTTGAGAAAGATATCCTCGAATTTTTGTTCCTTATATATATTTTTTTTTTGGACCATCAATAAAGGATACCTCTGTGGATTATTGTGTGCTGAAGCATCAAAGTGCTCATCATGGTGAGTAGATAAAGACATTTCCAATCCCTATGTGGGACAATAACCATACCTCTGTGCTGTGTTGTGCTGTCATCGCCACGGTCATCTTGTCACTTGTTCGCAGTATCGTTGTCGCCTCTACGTAAGGATAGAATGGTGTTTGCCCATCTATATAGTGTGTGATTTATAGTGAAGTCTGCATATAAAGAAAAACTCACGATGGTAAATAAGTTTTATTGAAATGTGTGTGCAATATAGTAGCAATATAAAAAATAAAAGATCTATTGCTCGGTTGACTGATCTGACGATAGCTCTGTGGATTGCTTAACTAGAATACTAATACAGTGTGTGGACAGTGTGGTCGGTCGCAGTGACATTTAACTTAAGACATTCAACATGATTTATAGATATAATTGTGTGAATTCAAACGACCCATAAATGTTGAATTCTGCATCTGCTTTGGCACCTCAGCCAGCGACCACCAACTCGCTTAATTATCACCTCGTAGATGTTTCGTTGCATCTTCATCTGATTGCTTGGACGAACGAATTAAGTGTCTTTAACGAGTGGATAGCTGAAAGAATTTACTGGACGCAAATGCAGTCAATTTATTCACATTTTTTTTGTTGTCATCTTTTAGTGGCAGCAAAGTGAATAATGTCCGTGGTTATCTTAACCAACGAAGATGCGCAATGACATTAGCTCGCTTGTGAATAATTAAGCTTATACCTACTTCAGTATTAACAAGTGATCTGCATACAATCGGTTTTGGCTCTTGACATGTGAACTTTAGATTTTTTTTTACTGTCGGTGGTATGCATACAATTTCACAATGGCTGAAGCTGGTGTCATTTTGGCAAACTTACCTACCAGTTCTTGGGCAGTAACGATTTCTATAATTCAAAAACGGACATATTTTTGAATATTATCAAAAGTTACGGAACAAAAGCCAAAACAAGTTCGCCCAAAACCAGTTGCACTGAATACAGTAATCGAATAGATGAAGCAATCATTTAAAGGTTAAGATGCACATTAAAATCGATCGTGATATAATAGAAAAAAATTAGTACCCGGACAAAGTTCGCGGTAAATCTAGTAGTGAATTTTATATCCTTATTTAAAGATTTCTGCATGCATGCTTCAGATTATGATTTGCATTTACATATAACGTGGATAATACTTACAGCCATACTAAATAACCGTCATTATTGATGTTAACTTTATTTTTAACTAAGCCTAGCGTATTTAATAGCTCTATTGTGAATTCATAAAATTTAAAGTGAACATCAGCACTTTAAACAAAAAGCTCAAGTTTAATGGCTTAAAGATGGCGGAATAGTAGTGGTTAAGGATTTGCTAAAGAAAATGCGACTATATATTTTTACATTTTCACATACCTACCAAAATCAAGTTAGGTTCGTTTCGTCTATATTTTTTATTTTATATATAGTTGTGTTTCAAATATGGACTTACTAGTATTTCCGTTAATAAATTTCAAGGCCTGTTACAACTGCCGCGGTAGTCTTAAATTTATTACCATCTATCACTTGGTATGCCACCATCTCTGACCTTTATCAGTGAGGCTAGAACTAATTTATTCAAGTTGATTATGAAACTATCGCCAAAATTAGCATCCCTTCTATGTCTGTGTGTATCTTAATTTCTATGATCATTTTGTGAGGCTCTTTACTTTCTAATTTTTATTTAATTTTTAAGAACATTCAGTGGGATACAATTTTCTATGATACACATACCGCTAAGTGTAAATTTAATGATATATTTAAAGAGAATCATAGATATCAACTGCAATGTATAAAATTAACATCAATAAATTAGGCTTAAGATGTCTATCCAAATCCAATGCCATCGCTTAACCGTCAAAATTATTTATTAGTGTCAATCTTATTTTTGGACTGAATAATACAAATTCACTATAATAGACTTATGCATAATATGTGTTAGGTATGTAGGTATATGATACTTTCAGTGTCAGTGGCACAGAAGTTGATGATCATGAGGACTTGTGTAGTTTGATCGTTTTTATATCCTATCCCATCAGGGGTCTCCCTCCCTAACTGTACTATCCTAAGGGCGTCGCAAGTTTTATTTTTTCACTGCTGTAAGACTCCGAACAAAGGAAAAGCATTATGTTTCTCTTTACGAATACTAAGAGCAAGGTCGAAGCGAAATCCAATAGTTATATTGCAGTCGAAGAGTATGCTACAGGAGAACCCGATGCAGTCAATTCCTCGCCGTGCACAAGAAATCGGCCTTTCGCGGATTCCAACTTGGCGAATTTTGTATCAGGCTTACGCCCGTACAAGATTCAACTAATCCGGGAGCTCAAAGTTAATGAACATTATAGACAAAGCCGTTTGTTCGTTGACTTGACTTCGGAGCCTTTGGTAGGGGACCCCATTTTTGGCTGAAAATCAATTTTAACGACAAGCCGCATTTTTAAATAATATGTTTAATAAGCAAAATTACCATAAATATGGGACGACGATATTTCGGCTCCGCGAAATAAGGCCCCAAAAGTAAAAATGAAATAAGGCTCCAAATTTGGGGTGTTATTTCATAATGAAACAAGGCCCCAAAAGCGAAAATGAAATAAGGCCCCAAATTTGGGGTGTTATTTCATAATGAAATAATACCCCAATTTCAAATATGAAATAAGGCCCCGCACTGAGATGAAGTAAGGCCCCAAAAAAATGAAATAAGGTCGCAAATCTGACAGTAAACTCAAGTAGGGGGGTTGCAGGGGGGACAGCATGCCCCCACAAACGTTTTCGTTTTTCGTTTGGGGCATATTTCATTTTTTTTTTGGGGCCTTATTTCATAATGAAATAACACCCCAAATTTTCATTAGGAAATAAGGCCCCAAAAAAGGAAATAACACCCCAAATTTTATTAAAAATCGTTGTTGTTGTTTCCTGTATAATATTTTGGGGCCTTATTTAATTTTTTTGTTGGGGCCTTATTTCGCGGAGCCGATATTTCAACGTCGACCCGTCCTCACTGAAAAACAATTTAGTGAATCTTCAGTAAGATCAGCTTCTATTCACATATCTGTGCTTTTAGAAGGGGGCGTCGCAAAAATAATTTATTTCTACCTCTCTAGGGAGTCGTAGTATGAAAAAGATTGGGAACCCCTGATTAAATATTTGACATTATAGTGCCTCACTTATAAAAATGTTTATTTTATTAATATTGTTGACGCATTCAACAATTTAAGGCAAAACCACAAAATGGTCATTAAGGTATTAGGGTTGATGTTATCAAAATTAGTTGCGATTAGAATAGTAACGTCTATATATATAATAATGTGGTCCAGTCTTCGGTAGTTTTTGATTCTCAAAATTCCGGTCAGAAAGATAGCACTGAAAATTTCATATACCTAGATACAAGCCCACTTAGAAAAAAATACAGAAAAATGGAATTGCAAGTTTCGTACACTTAAAAAAAAAAAATGAAGCGTATTTGAGCAAACGCGGAATTTCTTCGACATCAGTCTTGGGTCTGATAAAAGTATTAAATTTGTTGTGATCAGAATGCAACGCCTGTATATCCAATCCAGCTTTAAATTTTTTAAGATAGTGTGATCTTTAAGTTTTGAGTCAGAAAGTTTAGATAGAAAATTTGCATAAAAACGGTAAAAAATATAAGCAATTATCCTTCCTGTGCTCGAAGCAAGTTTACATAACATTTTCAAACAATGACTAGTTCTTTTAATTGATTTTCGCTTTTTAATGACAAAATCCTGTCAATATGATGTCTCTACATATTTCAGACCACTCAGAAAAAGGTGTTAGGTAAAGTCAATCCGCGGTACTAATGATAATTTTTAGTGTCCAGGTTAACTTTTATGAAGTCACAATGGCAAAAATTTCCATATAAAATTATCCATTGTGAACGTCAAAATATTTAAGCTGAAGATTAAAAATGATTATTGGTAAGGCCCAATGTAGTAGCTTCGATTGGTTTTCATTGAATTATTTTCATTGCCTAATTTCGATGAACAGTATCTTCATTATGATATAAAACAATTTGTTCATAGATACAGCGAGATATTTAAAAAAATAAATACTTATTTGAGTTATCTAATTCAAAATTTTACTAAAAGGACTAAAATGGAGTCGAAACCAAGTTAGAATTAGGGTATACATTTATTGGTAATACTTGAAGAAAATATATTATGTATATAGTGGTGCTTATATTGATTTTATTAAAATATAACCCCGGTGACGGAGCTTTAAGCTAAGCATATAATTTGGGATCTAATTTAATTCATAAGTTCTGTTGAAATGTAATCATTTTTCAGTTTGGTTTCTACTCCAGTTTGATTTGGGCAATGACAATTAATTTTTATCTTTGATAGACTCTGATATTATTTATACCTAAAAAAATTTTTCTAAACGAATATGGTTCCTTAACGCAATACTTGTAATCGTTTTTGGTGTCCAAAAGGTTACATTTTTAACCAAATCAGAATAGAGCCATATTTGACCCACAAAATATTCAATGTAAATGCTAAAAATTATTACTCGTACAAATTTCGGAAAATGTTCAGAAAATATGAAAAATTTTCGATCCAACTTTTGGTTTCTTACAATATTCTGTTGGACGATCGAAAAATCTTGGATGGATGGATGGATGGTTTCATTTACGCTTTTTATCTTTTTCGTATACCTACATAGAAAAGCAAACATATTGGACCTAACTAAAGTGCAAACCATTAACCTATACGGCTATAGCCTTAGTATACACACTACAGACTACACAGTTAGTTGGAGAAAATATCATAATGCAGATGTTAAGAAAATGCTACTATCTACGGGCCTTAACAATAATTATTTTTAGTTTTCAACTTAAATATTTTGACGGTCACATTGGATAATTTTATATGGAAATTTTCGCCATTGTGAGCTCGTAAAAGTTATCATGGAAAATGATTTATTAGTACCACGGTATGAATTCAGGTCTTAGTTCATGTTGAGCTTAACATAAATTCAATGAGCCGTACTAACAATCCTTTTTAACCTTTAGCTTAAATGTTTTGTAGGTCACATTAAATACTTTTATATGGAAATTTTCTTCTTCGTAAAAGTCAGCCTGAACACTAAAAATGATTATTAGTACCGCGCAATACCCTTTTTGTTACGGCAACAGTCAAGTAAAAAATCTCTGTCATAGAATTGCGAATTTTACAAAACGTTTTATCGAAAAATTTTCAAATAAAAAAAATAATATTGCAGTCGACAATTTTTGTAATATAAATTTAATAAACGCTTATTAGATAGCCCCATTGTTTTTGCCAATAGAATCGAACTTAGTTTTTAGAATAGCAATAAACTCTGATATTACGATAGAGGAACTTAAAAAGGTACGGGTTTGGAAATTCTGACCGTTTGTTCAGGGAGTTCAGTGATTTATAAAAAAGTGTCATATGACCAAATCGTGCACTTTGTTTATAATCTTTTTGAAAGAAGTAAATAATTCTTGTTTGTAATAATTGTTTACTTTATAACTTTCCTATTTTAAGTCTGAGGTATAAATATCGACTGTTATACGCGGTTGTTAAATGAAACAATTTAATATTTAGTTAGCGCAACACGTTCCTATAGGATAAACTTCTAACATATATCGGTTGTTAAAACTTAAAAGTGCTTCAATACCTTATCTGTATAACTAAAAATGCAGTAGGTACCTGCAAAGTTTAAGAGATAACCTGATTGTGTGCAGATGTACTTTTGAAGATGCCCATCCCAAGAATGACCTTGAATTTGTATAACTAACTCTCAAGACTTTCGTCTGCATTGTAACTTTCATGCTCAATTACTAGCAGCCAAAGCCGAAACTGAAAGTTAAGGAATGAGTTCCTTTATTGCACAAGATAGTACATTTGGCTAAGAAAATCATTCAGTTCTGCTAATTAATGTTTTTTTATCTGTCGATCGGGATGTATTTTCCAGGTCGCGCAATTTGTCGAAGAACTGTGTTCTCATTATAAGATTCTATTTCTGTTACATCCTCAAATAATGGGATGTGTATTGTACATTTCAAAACAGTTTATCGTCCTATTATAGTTATCACCAGTGTGGCCAACTTAGGGGTTTTCCCCCTAAATTTAGTGTGAAAAAAAGTGTAGGTATGGGGGGTTTTTTAGGGGGTAAAATAGTTTAGGGGATTTTTTAGGGGTATAACAATTTTTTTAAATTGAACACCAACAGATCTGCTTAGTCGTGTACCTGACCTAAATTTAATGATAGTAACAACATCTGGGGGTGAGTAGTGTACTTACTGCAACACCAGAACATTTGACAGCTAATCAGCTGTTCATCTCATAAATTAATTTGTTCAGAAGCCAGAAAATATGCCGAAAGAAAAAGAAAAAAAATATTGTCAAAAATCCACCAATATATGGGAGTGCGATGTTTTATTGAAAGGTTTGTCTTACATTTTTATTAAATTATTTTGTAAGGAAGTACCTATGTATATCGTATACAGATTGGATATCGCCAAATCCATAATAATTTTCCAAATGAAGTAAATAAATCAAAGTTTATTTAAGTTTTTAATGAAAGTAGGTATTTTACACTCAAAAATTTTATAAATGTCAATTTAGGGGGTTTTGCCTTAATTTTAGGGGGTTTTGACTTCCTTTTTAGGGGAAACAAATTTCAAATGTTGGCTACACTGGTTATCACATAGTTTTGATCTTCAGATCTATAAGCATCTTACCTATTTGCGCCTATATTTAAACGAGCTTAACAATTTTCAAACCAGAAGCTATTGACCGTATTAGGTTATGGTAGTATTAAATAAAAAATTGCTTTGGCTATCAGATGTTTTCTTCTGTGCTTTTACTTATGTGAAGAACGTATACTATCAGACTTAAACTGAACATCCAAGACTCCCCTTAAAAACACCACTCTCACTTTTTTTGTTACATACGTTGTTTTAAAATTAAACTTTTTTTTTGTGGTAGGTTACTCGTAGGTTTCATTTTGTTTCCTTATTACTTCATGTGCTTTTTTCATCTATTGTGCAAAGTATTAGTATATGCTGCCTGGACTAGGAGCATAATGTAGCTACAACGACGTTAACAACATAATTTATTACATTGGCGCAACAGCTGCTTTTGTGAAAAGAAAACTGACATATTCACGATGATTGTCACTACATCATAATATTAGGTAGGAGAGACGATGTTTGTAAGGGATATCGTCTTATAAAAAGGGTAGGTACATATGCGAAATTGTTGATCATTATGACATTATTTAAGACAAAAAAAAATTGAAGGAGTGGGTTAATCTATTAGTAGGTAAACTACGGTCTGTCACAATAAAAAAAGTGTAGGTATGCTATTTCCGGAGATTATCTTTAAATAAATTAATCGGAAAATTATTGTTTTAGTTTGGTCATATTGTTCCAACCTCACCTACACACCTGCATTAAGCCTAATCTACGGGAAATCTCAATGGAATATCCACATTGCGCCTGACTTATAAATAGTTTTAGTGATAATCTTAAATGCAATAAAACCGTCATTGGTTCCTAGTAATTTTTGAATACAAAATCTTCTACTACCAAGGAGAGACACGAGGAAATAAATTAATTCTATCACTGAACCAATTAAATAGAGGTTGGGTAGACGGGGGTGCATTTGCCGGGATTTAGGAATTTTGACCTTAAACGTCACGATCGACAGCTATAACTTTGAGGTAGTGAGGGACTTTGTCTACCTCGGCTCTGCTATAAATTCTGACAACAACATCTCGGAAGAAATTAAACGTAGAATAACTCTTGCCAACCGCTGTTTCTTTGGGCTAAGAAGGCAATTGAGTAGTAGATCCCTATCCCGAGCAACTAAGGAGATTCTGCATAAGACCTTGATCATCTGAAAACAATTGGCGCTCTCTTACCGTTTGGGCGTGCCACGCCCCCAAAGTTTCAAAAATACCATATGAAATAGTACCAAAGTTTCAAGAACGGAGTGTTCAATTTTTCTAAATTATTTTTTTTATTCCCTAAATGGTAAATATAAAAAAAGTTTCATCAACTCGGATCATAAAGACTGAAGATATGCGGTTTGCCATTGGTAAAAGTAACCCACAGGGTGGGTTTGCCACTGGTAACAGCGCCCCATAGGGTGGCTTTGCCAGGCAAATCCTCACCACAAAAAAATGGCAAAGCCCCCCCACATCCTATTTTTTGGATAAATAATTTATAACTTTTTTCCTTGTTGAAAACATTTATCAACAAATTTTATAAACTGCAGCAAACATATTTACAACAGATATATGCAACCAACAGTTGTGTAAGGAAAAAATATTCTAAATAAAGGATGATTCATTACCTTAAATTTTTGGTTCCAGTAGGCAAAAAACACGAATCCACGTCCAGCTTGGTTGGTGTCTGACGGACAACTACTGTCAAACTTTGTGGGAAGTTTGCACTAAGAGACGTGCAATCAAAATCAATTTTTCGATATTTTACACTTTGTTGGTTTGGGAAAAAAAAATCGATTGGCAGATGTAACCCTATGGCAAAAGCACCCCCGTCTACCCTACCTACATAAGCAATAAGTCTCTAACTTATGAGTAGTAATTACAATTATAATAATATTAATATACAACTTTAAAACAGAACCTATTATAATATCTAACCTTGTACTTGACTAACTTATATCAATCATAACCCCAAAAACTCGTTCGTCCACATTTGTCTATCCAAATATTTAAGGTATTCTATTATTGGCCACAGGGGTAAAATAATTATATTTCGTTATATATTAAAAAATGACAGCATTTCGGTTTTAAATTTTTTGTATTTGACATTTAAAGAAAAAACTTTAAGATCGTATTTCTTCTGAATGAGTAGGTTAATTGCAATGAAATAAAAATTAAATTTTGCTCCATTGAGCCTTATGCTATGTTTGAGAAATCCATTCCGATTGAGTGAAAAGCTTTAAAGTGATGCCAAAAGGCGTTAATACCACACACAAATGGACAAACAAATTATATGTAGAGATTGTCATTAAAAGTCACATTTAAAAATATGATTGCCCCGAAAGAGCATTCGTTTAAATTGCTATGTATGCACTACCTTGTGCTTATGAACAATTTTGGTTATGATAATCAAGTCTCAAGAGCGAATAGCTTGTGCTTTTAACTGCTAAACGTGAGTTTTACCGTTCGAACTACGAAATGGTCCAATAATTTCTATTGGCTTAGTTCCTGGTAAAAATATTTCAGATTTAAAATATTTATATTATCAATGGTCTGGTCAGTCATGTTTCATGTATCATTGGCCGCGTTTAATGTGCTTAGGCACCTAAATATTCAGGTGACAGTTTATCATAGAATTTAGGCGAAAAATCGTGCCTAACACACGAAACTTGCCTAGATTTGCAGTCAAATCGACCAATCTGAAGCTCTTGACTAGCTAGGCAAGAGGGTATATTGAACGCGGTCATTCTTTTTCTTAAACCGCGCTTATACTACGGGCTTGAATACGACTTTATTTCTGTTAAATCAAAAAGGTAATCATAGTGTAAATGTACTTATGCGATTTTCGTATTATCAATTCATGAACAAGAGTCCTCTAATGCTATAGACCACTATACCTACCATTAGAGTGTGCATTTTTTTTTTTTAACAACAGGGTATGTCCCCGTGGACCACTGCACTTTAAAATCTACGAGCTAGTTCTTTCGGTTTTAGACTTATTAAAGTTTCCAACAACCTTTTGCAGTGGGAAACGTTTTTGTACATTATCGGCTAAACCCTCGTATCAAAAATTTAAGGCAATGAACAGCGGAACTACGACCAACCTTGACCTGATTTTCGTTCGGTATATTTTATACTCCACTTTGAAAGATTGCCCTTATGCCTCAACACAATAAAACATATCTAAGGCCTTAATCAAAGGTTATTCTCAGAGGATATGGTCATTGTGCGAGATTTCGATAAGTTGGTTCGCAGGCCTGTTCACAGTTCACACACATATCATATCCTATAGTATAGGTATAGATAATGTATAATGTCTATCAATCAACGTTTGTACTTCACCAAATATTTGTGTCAAGCTCGTGGCAATATCTTTTTGAAGAACTGACTCTCGAGGAATAACTTAATCAATATTTTCATTTCGTTGCATTAACAAATTTGCAGTTTCAAATTTCGATTTAATAAATAAACTATAATACGTTAGCGTTAGTGTATTATAAGTCGCTTGATATAAATTTGTCAATACAACGGAATAAAATGCATTTGAACTTAAAATCAACCTCTTTTTTTTCAAAAGCCTATTGATTTGCCCTTGTACTTGATACAGCTGCAGTTTTTATTTTTTAAATGCCATAAACAAAAACTAATGCAATGAAAAAATAAATGTTACTCTATAACCCTATAATGTTAAAATAAATTTTAAATACAATTCCGATTACCTCAGTGATAACTGCATATAATTATATATTTCTATTTGATGTGTGGGTTGGCAAACATCACACTTTTCTCATCACTTTATGCGGCTTACTAATGACAACCATAAACACGTTCAGTTTATATCGTGCCATGCCCATGCGAGCTTCGATGGTATTTTTACTAATCTAGGTATCTCACGATTCAAGTGGGCTAAATTATTAAATATTCAAGGTCCTTGAGAATACATTTTTAAATGTTTTGTTTGTCTTTTTGCAGAAGGTTTGTTATTACAATCGGTAGCATTTGATGAGTGCAAGCTAATTTTCAAGTTTATTCCCACTCAATTAGCGAATGATTTAACGATTTGTAAATTGTGATCTTCAGAAAGTATACATTTCAAATGTAAGGTACCTACAAGATGTCATAAGGAGATTTGAATGGGTGATTACAATTTGGCTGAACTAAGTCTTCGATCTATTATGTAGGTCTAATAAATCTCTGAAAACGGAAAAATATTCGAAATTCCCTTAACGATAAATTTAGTTTTTAACTTTTTTTCTTCATTCAAACCCATTTGGGTTTTACGAACCCAAAGATGCTTGGGTCATATCATCACAAGTGATCTATAAATATAAAAAAAATGTTTTTGATTTACCTAAAACTTGACTTTTTTTTTGTTCAAATTGTTAGAGCCGTTTATGAGAAATACAACTTTTATAGTCCCTTTATATGGAATAATATAAATAATAAATATGGAAAACTAGACCGAACTATTAGCAAACAAAACTCCGAATATGGATACAAAGTTTGAAGCAGATCAATGCCTACCCAACCCACTATGCCATCATCGTAATTTTAGAATTGATTTCGATATTTTGAAAACAATCACACTCTGACACACTTCTGAGATTTAAATTAAGGGTTAATGGATTTTATTCCATTAATACTCGTAAATTTCTTGTATTCTCAGATTCGATTAAATTAAGTTTAGCGCCCACTTTCATTCGAGCAGAAATTTGAACAATTTCCCAAAAGACGTAGTACACAGCATGTAGAAACCCACATACGTACGTAGCACTGACGTTAACAGAAAGTGCCACATATTATACACCTACGTATGTGTACCATATGTGATTGTCACAAAGAGAACTAGTTCCCGGCATGTAGCCATTGGGCCCACATGCTGACGTAAAAATGACGTCAGTACTACATACAGTGAGAGTCAAAAGTCAGTGAACATCAATGAATTTTTGACTCAATTCTATGCCGTATTCGAAATTCTGATTAGAAAAGCTTTTGTAAGTACAGTTCTATTTTCGAATGTTTGTCAGATGTTCGTTGAAAGTAGGGATGCGAAAAAACTTAAGATTTAATATGTGTGTTTTCTGGAGATGAACCCGGAACCCCTCGCCTACAATATCGACTATGAAGCCTCGAATCCTTTCATAAATTACCTCATATAGATACATATAGATACTATTGGACACAACTTTTTCTGCATTAGAAAAGCTGTACAATTTTGTTAAGTCAAGAGAATTCTTATTGATCTTGGTAGAGTACTTACTAATGTCATCATCAGTTGCCCTCTCCTTGTTGACCTAAGAAGAAAAAGGAATTTATTAGACTATTTTAAAATAGATGCAGATAATTGATTACGCTCATCGACTTGTAACAAAAAAGGAGAATGCGACTCCAAGCCACGCAACACTTTGTAAATGATAGTAAATTACATTAAGGTTGTCAGCCCCTCTGTAGTATAGTATTCAATTAATTAACGGGCCATCGCTCAGTTGATGCAAGTGATGTGGTAGCTTGGTCGTGTTGAAGTGCAAATTCACTTCCTGACAGATAAAAATCAAAACAATAATGTATTTCCTAGATAAATAAGTACAGAGAGAGAGAATTGACAACTAGACTTAAACCGTTCAATCAATCTCGAAACAGATATAATTTCTGTTTATTTGTTAAATTAAAAAAATATTTTTCCCTTAATCTCATAAAAAAATTTGATCTTTTTCCATACCTACTTAGGTAACGTTAGGTTAGACACGAGTCATGGTTGTGAGGAGAACCGTAATTTAGTAAACCTACGCATTTGCCCTAAAGCATACAATTTCCCTACAGAATTTCAAAATCTTCGTTTGGTCGATGAGCCCTATCCTATTTCTTCTATGTTGTTAAGGAAGTAGCTTCCCGTTTTGCACGTTTCGCGTTCTCGCTATGACATAACATTCGCACAGTACGATAGTAGTAGTAGTACGTATTTATTGCTAGCTCCTTCTGTTCTATTGGAGATTATCCGATTATATGTGTGATGTCTTCCTCGATTCGTGTAGGCATTACCGAATCTACATCGATCTGTATCTGAAAGTCCTTTGGCATGATGTCTAAGCAGACAGTGGCCAGACAGGATTTCGATTCCTGTTCTCAGGTGTTACAAATTTATTTATCTCGATCGTGATCCTTTTCTGGCCACAGTCCACGGGGCGTTGGATACACGATCGGAGATAGTATTTCTCCATCTTCGGGCTGTTTGTTTTTGTTTGATTCTAGTGCTTTGAGATCAGCCTGACAATGACCATTCTTGTACATAATAACTTAAAATCGGATCTAGGGTTAACAGATCTCTCATAACAGCAGATCAAAGAGATTATTGTTTTACTAAATAATTTTAGAAAGTGGGGAATCATGCTATAAAAATAGACATTTAATAAAAAATATTAACAAGAACTGGTTTCCTCATATTAAATAGCACAATAGAATTAGTCAACACTTTACTAAATTTGTACAGTAAATACAAATATCTATAAATATCCTGTTCTATTTGGTAGCACTGTCTGCAGTTAAGCACCATTTATATTTATCTCATTTTTATACTTATTGTTGCCTGACTCGGATTTAATAATTTCTATTATTCTTAAATCGTTTAGCATTCTCCTCTAACTTGAAAAAATCTTGTTTTAATATAATATCTTTCCTCTAATTTTAATAAGACCCACATCATTAAAACGGTATTATTTTTGTATACACAAATTTTAAATAAAGCTGCTCGTGTGACATTTCAAAACTAATATTTCTACTTATTGCATGGCTTAGCACAAAGTAAAGTAGTCTGCTTACTTAATTTCTATATAAAACAACAAAAAAAAAAAGAAATGTTAATATTTAAATAGGATGATCTTTAGATACATCCGTGGTTCAGGGACGTTCAGGTTTTCTATTTTTTTTTGGAGCATCGTATAACAACCTGGGAGCCAACCTTGAAACAACGTATTAAATCCACCTTTAAACTAGTTATTCACACAGCCCAATCATACATTGGAATGTTGACCATAGGCCATTTGTTATTTTATTCAGAAAATAATTTGCATTAAATTATGTACTAATTTAAATTCGTCTAGATTATACTATTACATTGTTAGTATATCTGTATCTGCTTTTGTGCTTTTATTTTGTTAATTTTAGTTTTTTTTATAAAGCGGAAATTTGTCTTCACATTAACATATATTATGTTACTCGATGAGATGTTTTAACATTGGAGTTAATTATGAGCCCGTATATTTCGATTTTTATGTTTACTATTAATCAATCCGGAAGATACATTTATTTTATTTAAATTTATGGATCCCTGATAATGAAAGTTCCAGTTAAACATAGCTACAGCTGTTTTAATTTAATTAACGATTACCATTTTGTTTAAGACAATCTGTTTTATAAGCAATTTGATATTGAACTTAATTTCAGACGCTGTAAAAGTGAATCAAAATGTATATTTTATAATGCACAATTTTTTTTGGCTTCACAATATTTGAGTTTTGGTCAAAAGTCTCTTGCTCTAATGCACCCGATGTTTTGTTCAAAAAGGATACCATTTAGCCAACAATGATGCATAAGAAATTTGAATATGTCACAGCTTACCTATAGGAAGTCTTCGACGTATTTAATAATAAATAAACTGTGTATCTACGAAAATAAGAAGCGGTCCAAGGTTACGACCTGATGGATCACATCACTTATTCGATATATGAAATCATTAATCTTTTCTATTTAATGATAATAATTTAAGTGATTTTAGTAACAAATACAAACAATATCTCAATAGTGAATATATCTATATCTAACGTTATTATAATTTAGCCAAAGGCAAGGTGTGTGAACATTGCCGATGGTTTTTGTAAAGTCAGTATATAGAGACCCTCAAAACCCAATTGGAAATATTGTTTGTTAAAAGAGATTCTTTTCCGCGCTGTATACAAAAATTGTGCAACATTATTACAATGGTTGTTAAATTAATATTTGTGGCATTACATACTGCTTCAAACTGATGATGAAAACACAATCCTTACCGAAAAGAATTTGGTAAAGTATGAGAACAATTATGAGAGTCAACATACTGAAGCCACAAAACAATCCGTTCAATGGTTGCTTCTTTATATAAAAAAAAAAAAAAATAGTTGGCGCAACAGGCCTAGAATCTCACAACCATTAGTTTGTGTGAGTTTTTATTTTTGGGACGAATGGACTTTCTTTACATTCTTTATATAGAGGAGAAAAATTGAAAAAAAAAAAAATCAATATTCCCGTTGTAAAGTCCTATCGTATGGCGCCTGCTCAATGCTGTGTCTGCCGATTAAGTCACAATTTATTTTCTATTTTACATATACACTCCCATGCACTTGAATAGGGAAAAGATTTCTTGTTCGCGGTTTTTCTATAAAACAACATAATATTTGTATTAGACATTATATTTTTTTAATGTTTTGATTTCAATTTTGTATTAAAGGGGAAGGAAATTAAGCACCAACATCTTTCCGTTATTTTTAAACAAATGATTTTTGAATGCATTATAAAAAATATGCATTTTTCTTTTGCCGCACTTGAATAGGGACAGTAACTGGAAACAAGGATCAATAACAAAACGTTGACAAATGCAGTTCAAATTCATTTCTTTTTATCTTGTTAAGCTTAGTTAATAATGAGTGACGAGACAGATATTGATTTTCTTTGTGTATGACATGAAATTAGTAATTTAACCATCAGTGCTATCTAATTAAATGGGGGTTGGCCCAAAAAAAACTATTTGATGCCACTAGCTATTACATGTCATGCAATTCCGTCAATTTTCAGTAGATGCAGGAGCTGTTTTGGCCCTCCTTCCATGTTGTTTCCATAGTTGCACTTATTTTTAAGAAAATTCCAAACCACAGACTTGTTTATTCCATTTTTTGAGCAATAACGCTATAGGTCAGACTACACTCCTTCTAGCCAAGTATTTTGCCTTTCTCTTCTGCAGTTACAACTTTTCCTCACCCGATTTGATTGAAAAACGATTGAAATATACGCGAAATAAAAATAAAAATACCTTCAGCTTCAATAAATTGATCCACAGCAAAGCAATTGCCTCTGCCCTTTAAATTTAAATTTATGTTATTTTTTAAAATTCACTTTTGTAAAAGTGAACTTTTTTTGCATGGTCAAAGAAAAACCAAAATAACATATAACTGCAAAATTGTGAGAATTTAGTTTCGCTCCTAAAAGTTGCTTATTCCATTGTACTAAATAAAAGCATAAAGTAAATACCGATATTTAGGAATGAGAAAGAGAAACACAACATGAAATGGTTAAAAAAAATCGTGTCCCTATTCATCTGCATGGGAGTGTATATTTGACTTTGACGTGATTGACACTACTGTTGCCAGAATACTACACTCGTCGACAGCAAAAATGGTCAAGTGAAATGTTTCAAAAGCATATGAACAACATTTATAAAGAAACGACTTACATTAACACATTGATCGAAATTGGTTGGTGATGAAATCGCCTTATCCTAAATCCCCTCTGCTGAAATCCCTTACTCCAAAAGACTCTGAGAGAAAATCCGCACGGGAAAAAATCCCCAATTTTTAGATTTGGTTTTATTAATTTTATCGCCGCAACAGAATTATTAATAACACCAAATCTAAAAATGGTGTTAAAAATTGAGGTACGTATGGATGGGGATTGTTCCCCTCTGCAACCACTCTGCTTGTGGTTACTGTAGGATTTGGAGTAGATGCAAGGTTGGGTACATACAAAGTTTATAATTATTATGTTGTTTACTTTATTTTACCGCCAAAAGTACGCGTTTTGTTAATTACCATTATAAAAAATGGAATCACCACGCGCATGTTGATTCTGGGTGAAGTTAAATTAAAGTTACAAGAAGAAAATAAACGGATAAGTTCTAAATTATGCAAACAGGGGATTTTAACGAGCGATTTAATAAGTTATTGTGTAAGTAGGTGGGAGATTTTGGCATAGTGGATTTCGTCCAGGGAGATTTTGGAAAAGGGGATAACGTAGGGATCCCGATCGAAATTACCTTTATAATAAATGTATCCATTACCGAAGAGAAACCCATCTGGAGAATAACGGCACGGCCCATGGAGCGAAAGGGCATCAGGTGAACTCTGAATTAAGCCAAATTCGATAAAAAAAAATATTCAAGTTTATAGTGGACGCAGTAGCGCAGTGGTTAGTGTGCTGGACTACTGTGCGAGGGATCCCAGGTTTGGTCCCCGGAAAAACACAAATTACATCTTAAGGTTTTTTCTACTGCTATGCACTACTGCACTCTACTATGAGTGTCCTGAAAAAGCTTCTCAATTCAGCCGTTCGGTCTCGGCATAAAATTGTAGGTCCCTACCATTCGTCCCAAAAATAGAAACGCACACAAACGAATGGTCGCGAGAAGCTAGGCCTAGGGTGTCTACCCGCCTCGCCTGTTACGCCACCTATTTATTCATTTATATAGCTACAACTTGTTTTGTTTTCTAGTGAAATCCTATTTATAATTTTTTGTTCGCAATTAAAACACATATTTCATGCTTTGCTTTTTATATATATTTTCTTATTTTAAGTTACTTAAGTGATTGAGATTGAGTTCGAACTTTGTCTAAACTTCTCGAAAAAGGTGAACCTATAATTATTTCAACAGCTACCCGAAATGCTTGCGATTATTATGTTAACAGCGGCAAAATATACTGAGACCACTAACTCGCAGTCCTCGCAGTTACGTGACATTTGTCAGTAGAAATTTCTATGTAACAATACTACCTACTTTTTACCAGATTATAATATACACAAGTAATTGTAAAATTCAGAGTGTATATATATTATCTCTGCTCTTAAATAATTATTGTAGGTGTAGTTGTCTGGAATTATGTATTCAGTGGCCTATTTCACCAATTTACAAATTTGTATTTACAAGTACATACTTTTTTTACCACTAACTATAGAGCGAAGAATTGAACTAGTAAAATGAAAAAAATAATCATAATGAACTTGTCAAATCGTTGATAGATGCTTAACTTGCCAACTGTAAAAAATACGAGTAGGTCTAGGTAGTACTTAAAATCAAATATTGTACCTACTATGAAACAGAAATCGACACTTGAGTAGAATTTTGGGGGGCAATAGATACCAAAGGCAGGTTACTTTCCGATACCTTTTACCTATGAGACAATATGCGTTTTAAATAATGAAATTTAATATTTTTGATGATATTTGTGATTGACATACACAATTTAATAAACCACCCAAACCATAACAATATACCTATTTTAAATCCCTTCAAATCCTCCTACCAAATTAACGACTACAATCTGATCGATATGTGTACACACAACACTCATATGCTAATTATGATTAATTGGCCATTAACATTCGATCATTAACTATTAGACCATGACCTTTAGAAACAGAAAAGATGGTAAATTCTTCTGAATCAATTTTGGCTTTTAATATATATATATATATACAGATATTCACGGCCAACTAGTTGACTAGTATAGGTACTAAATTTATGACAATTTATCACCTTCCGTATGTAATGAAAACCCCTTTTTACGATTTACAGACTTGTGCATAAATCACATAGTGATAACTGACTGTACAAGTAACAATGTAAAACAAAAAACATTGATTGACTCGTATTCTGTAAAATTTGTTGGCTATCTTAAACATTAAATAATAATTAACACTAAAGATATCAAAATAATCTTTCCGATGATGGCCACACGGATGCATTCAGAGATGAAATGACAATGAAGCTGCTCTCAGCTTCTCATAAAGTATACAGATAATTCGCCCTGCTTCTTATTTTATATAAGTATCTATAATACTCTGAAGAAAATCTGCATCTTACAGATGAAATCAGTCGCCATCGTTACATCGGTCAACTGCGCCGAATTCTGTTTGACCTCCTTAAGACTTAACACAAACACAGATATAGGTATTACAGCATCCAATGAGTGGCATATGCAGCCATCATTATGCAGTTGAGGTGCATCGTAAAGGCCTTATGGCTGCCTTGTCCTCCGTGCACATCAGCCTGAATTGCCGAATGAAATCAAGAAAATTGTTGGATTATTTTCTTTTTCTTCTTCTTTTTCATTTCGTTCAACTTTAGCCGTTTTCATTGAGGCAAACTTTGATCGTGACACATCTCTGGTAAACCACAAGTTGTTATCTTGAATGTGTCCGTCAGCTAATGTTTCTTTGTGCATATGCACATGCACATAATCGAATTGAACTTTGATGTAATGTAGGTGCCATCGATTATTGTATAATTCTTGACTATGTGCAGCACACAAAGTCTGCAAATTGTGTTGCTATTAGTCAATGCGCTTTGGCGCGATCTGATCGGTTAGAAATATGCGAATACTTTTAATGGCTGTGTAAATATGCACTGCACATTGAGCCGGACGGATGAATAAAAATGCCAAACCGGCTCATCAGCAGAATTTGTCAATATCGATTAAAAAAGAGTAGGTACTGATATCAACTACCAGCAACACGGGTAAAGGTAAACAGTCTTTTTGCAAAAATATGTTGTCAACAATTTGCTCTTTACGAAATGTGCGCACGATAACTTGGTTAATTAACATATCGGTGGTCTCTTTGCTAAACAATATATTCGATCTTTTACTTATGCAATTGCAAATCCCCTCACTTTGCTAAGCAATACCAACTCGTTTGTTCACATTTCGGTATCAGAAGTGTGGTTATAAGTCGGAGAACTGTCAAAATACTAATAGGTATGTAGGTTTTCCTCAACTATATAAGTAAATTAAAACAGTTTACATATAAATACCATAGTAGATGTTTCAATTACCTGCAAGTAAGACCAAGACAATTTACTGCATATCCAGTAATGTTGAGCTACCACCCGAAATTGATTGGTATACTCTCACATTTATGTAATTCTGAGAAAGAAGTTAGACCTTTATGATATTCATAGTATGTAGTAGCTTTTGCTATACGATGGTCATTCCTCCAATTCTATAGATATTATGTACCCTAATCTCTTAATAAAGGTAGGTACACTTATTTATTACTTAATTAATATTGTTCTTTTTGGTAAAAGATCCCAACAAGCCCCTACAGTTGGTTGGGCATACAGTCATGGGTCGGCAAACTTTTGCAAGTGACGGACTACTTTTACCTTTTACAAAACTTCGCGGTCCACTTGGCAATTTTGGTGACAATACTTTATTGAAATTCTGTTTTTTTAGAAATAAAACTGTGTTTAGTCTTTTTTTCAAGAATTCAAAAAATGAATAAAGAGAAAACATTTTAGGTACTTAATAAATAAAAAAATATGTATTTTATTACTGCTGTACTTGTACGTTGTACACTAAAAATTACGAAATTCAGCAGTTCTTAGAAGTTGATACATGTCTTCTAAGTTTGTAAATCTCAAACAGGCATCCAAGTTCTCTTCAGATATGTTTTGTTTTTATATAGCTCATTTTTGAAAACGGTGATCTCCATTCTCATAAATAGGTTGAACAGAGGAATGCCGTTAAATGAAAAGCATTTTTTTTTAAGTTCGCATATTCTTCTTCGCTTCCTTCTTAGCTAAACTTCCAGAAGCATACCTCGGAATCCGAACTATGAGCATTGCGGAGAACATCACTTTGAAGGAGTAGAATTTTCTAATTCTTTTAACTTTCTCCTACTAATAGAAAGATAGATATTGTTTTCGTACAAAATTTCGATCTCAAGCTCTAGATTTTAATCATTCCATATTACGATAGGGGAGCTCAAAAAACTGGGTCACGCTATTCAGTTCGTCCGTACGTCTGTCTGTCTGTGATTGAGGTGTTTAGTTATATGTGACAAGAAAGCTAACCACTCTTCATTATCAAGTTCGTGATGTATTGCATTTGTGGATGTTAAAAAATGTTTTATTTCGTCAAATAAGTCCTGAAATCCTTGTAAAAACAGATGCCTACTTAGTACTTAACCATCGAACGTCGGCGTAAAACAGCAGTTCCACATGAACGTACTCATTTTCTTCTAATTGAAAAATCTTCTTTGTAGCCTTCTATCACGCATGTATCAATAACATGTGGAAAATTCAAATTTTTACAGCACAGAGATTCCTGGTGATTACAGTGGTAACAAAAACCTTGGAAGTTTGAAATCATCATCCTTTTATATACCTAATCCTACGAACCCATTATTTCTGCCTGTCATTCACAATCTATTGTGAATCATTTAAGTTTAAAAATTGGATTGTTTTTTTAAGGGACGTATTTTTGAAAAGCAGCATAATGACTTAACCTCTTGATCTCGCTTTTATAGATATAAATGTCAATAATTCTTCTTTTGCTGTTAAACTACTACATATTACACATGTCAAAATCCTGTCAAACTTGTCAGATTCTGTCCTACGGTTGTGTATAGATAAAATCTGACGTCATTTTGATGAAAATATTTCAAAAATTGACACGATTTTTACCATTGTGAAATAGTAGCTTTCAGTCTTTAAAAATCAGAGTGACAGCTGCGAAAATGTCAACAACCACAAGCAACTATGCGTGCGCAAGAAGGTTTTAATATTATGCTAGAATTTTTGTACAACCATTCTTTGTAAATCTACATTTGTCATCTCTCAAAAAAAAAATGCGTGCAGTGCATTTTTTGTTTCAGAAAGAGAAACTCAACAAGAAAAAAATGGAATGTAGAAAGAAGAAAGAATAATTGGTTTATATATAAATTAATGAAGGAGACTAAAAATCGCTTTTAAATTAAAAAAAATCGCTTTTATTTCATTTAAAAATATTTAATTGAAACTCTTGCGCGGTCGCCTAAAAATAGGCTGACGGTCTACCGGTCGATCGCGATCGACCGTTTGCCCAGCCCTGGCATACAGTATACATTCTGTCTCGTACACCATAGCATGCTTCTGTTTTCGTCTTTTTCTACTCCACCCAAAAAGGTCCAAAACGTAATTTTGGACATTATTGCACTTTCAAAATTGAAATAAAGCCCAAAACCCGTTTTTCAAGAGTGCAATATAGTTTTTGGACATTATTGCACTCAGCTATTTAAAAGAAAAAGAAAGCAGGGGGGTTGCAGGGGGCACCATGCCCCCCCATACATATTCTACTGTTCATTTTGTTTGGATTTTATTTCCGGGATCCCTACGTTATCTCCTTTTCCAAAATCCCTTATTGGACATAATCTCTAATTTTTTTTTATCTCTTTTTCCAAAATATTCCGGGACGAAATCCCCTATGCCAAAATCTCGCATTTACATACATTATTAAATCCCTCGTTAAAATCCCCTGTTCCACAGTTTAGAATCTATCCGTTTTTTAAACGCGTAGTTTTGGCAGTAAAATTAAGCAAACAACATAATATAAACTTTGCATATACCCAATTTCACACATATACCGCAAATCTGACAGTAAACCGAAGCAGGGGGTTGCAGGGGGCAGCATGCCCCCCATATGTATCTCACTCTGTCGCGCGACAGAATTAATAACACCTAATTTAAAAATGTGAGATTTTGTCCCATGGGGACTTTCTTTCATGGTCTTTTGGAGTAAGGGATTCCAGTACAGGGGATTATAGAATATGGGATTTTGGAAAGGGGATTTTGGAAAAGTATATATCATCACCAACCCCCTTCAAAAAGAGCTCACAATGAATATCAAATGTCACAAGTTGAGTTTGGATAGATTTGAAGTGAATAGAGGAGTAGGAACCGATTGGCCCGATTTTTAAGTTTCTAAAGGTCGATGAGTTAAAGTCTAATTGTCTTTTAAGCTGAACTCCATATTCATATACCTATTATTTTGAAATCTGATATAAAAGGATCCGAAAAGCTAAGCCCTTGCACGATAAATTTAGAAAATTCCAAAACCTGCTATCAGAGGGATAGTCGATTTCATTATGTACATCACTGTGACCTTCGAAATCACTTTCACAAAATAGGTGTCATTTCAGAAGCAGATTGTCGTCTCGGCATCTTGATGCATTGAAGACGATGAAACGTAGATACTTGGCTGGCATGGATCTATGAGGTATTTCTTTAGATCCAGCTCTCAGAAGAACTACAAAACATCTTTTGCAGTCGATATTAAGTCACAGTTGTATACCTACTTAATCCTGTTTTCATAGGTGGAATTTGTAGCCAACCTAGCAAACGAAAAATGTTCCCTCTATCATTTTTTTTTAAAAACTTGCCCAAGATAATATATTTGTCGGCAAGTACGTACCTACGAGTATTCGAAATCGTTTACATTCTTGACTTCAAAACTAAAACATTTGTAAATTGTTTGCTCAAACCGATCATGTAGGCAGCGTTGTGCTGAAGTATACCCAATTGGATAATGTGGCTCAAAAAGTGTTAAAAAAATTAAAATTTACTAACCCCGTAACAAAACAATCGCTGCTGGTTAAAACAATTAACCAAGTGATCGCATTCATTCAGCACTTCATATTCGTAATGGGAATACTCTTTCTTCCAGAATGTTTCCCATTTAGCAATCTGGTTTAAATTGCTGAGAAGGGAATCATTTCCACGAGCACAGAAATAGACTTCTTAACCATGTTAACTTAGAAATAACAGAACTTTTAAATACTGACTACGTAATCAGGAGATTAAGGCGGGTAAGACCTCTTGATCTATGTACAAGAGTTACCTAAGACTAAGAAAGTAGCTAATATTTTCAAACAAAAAATTATAGAAATCCGACAAACGGCGGATTTATCTTCTCAATTTTTTAAAATGAATTAAAGATAAATTGGCGATTTATTAGTCGAACGACTAGGTGCAATCTAATTCGGGATGATGAAAGTAGCTTCGGGAGTTTTTTTTTCTTAGATCGGTTTAAAGTCCCTCACTGTTGCAGAAGCAAACCTCGCGTAATAGCTCTGCAATGTATTTCGATGATTTTTCTTTCCAGCGAACCTCCAAGCTCCAAACACAACCCCCCCCCCCCCTATTTAACTAAAGTGGTTCAAGCTTGTGTGAAATGGCTCAACTTCAAAATCTCTGCGGAACAACGCTGCCTGTAGGTACTTTTATGTTATGCTATGTTCCTTTCAACATTAGCAACATCTCACACACAAATCGTTGTGATTACTGAGAACCTGGGCCTAGGTAGAGTCCATATGGGCCTGTTTCGTCGACTATTTTCTTTTATAAAATGACTCTGCCATTGAATTAGAATAGAACCGAGCTTATGACTATTTGTATAGAGAACTTGATATAGTGATTAAAAATATAAAGTCTATTTAATTTATCATACCAACACATTCAAAAATGTTGGATCATTGTTTATTGATAATAACTTTTGTCTGTCGCTATGATAGGCACAATATTGTTCACATATTAATCAAAGGAGTTAACGAACTGAAGTTGTTGTGAAGTTCAGTTGTATTTTAAGAAAATTAAATAGATATCTATTTAAACTTTCCCTCTTAACAATATTGTTTTAGTTTCGGTTGACAAAAACGTTGATATTGAAACTCGTGACAAAGCAAGTTATAAAAGACGACCTTGCTTTTATGTTAATCTCTGAAGACTGTTTAAATCCGCGGGTAACGACGAAACTTTAAGCGAATTAGTGGCATTTAGAAGCTCAAAGTTATGTAATTTCCATTTGTGTTAAATTAATTCTGAAATATGCAAATTCTAACCATACAACGTTCTTAATTTGTTCACAACAACACGCATTTTTGTACAAGTTATCACGGAACTAAGATTTTGGAATTAGGAAAACTTGTTTTTTGTTTGTGTGTATGAGATAAATTCATTAGTTTAAATTTGTTTGACATGCTTTTCACTAAACAAAAAAAAAAAAAGCTTGCAAATGAATTCCGGGGAATTTTAATCACTCTTACTTTTGGGAAGGTTCTGTGAGAGACTATAATTGGTTTCACCTGAGTTGACTTTCGATTTCTTAGGTAACACTTTCAAATGTGTTCAGTGACTTCTGCTGTAAATGTCATCCTTATGAGTTCAACGTCTTCAAGGTTTTTAACATATCTCATAAATCAACAACCGTCCATCGATAGGCGTTCGCAAAGCAAATATCTACAGCCCGCCTTTTTTTTCGAAATTAAGTAATATTCGTCTTGGAAGTTATCTATGATTTCGTTATGAGCTTATTTGATTAGTGATAGATATCAGCTTGGTAATATATTTACTAAAATGATTGTGTGTGCTGTGCGCGGTTGCTTACATTCGATAGATGATGCAATTTGCTGCGATTCGAACTTGAACTTACACGACCTTCGTAAACTTGTTTAAATTGACAGGGCGTTTGTTGGTAACTCATGTTCCTAAAAATGGGCATCGAATTGCTACTATTTGGGACTTGTTGGCTTGCAATTACATCACACTCGACAATATTTATCGGCAACATGTTGCCGTGGACATGTTTGATTAATTATTGCCTACCATTTGTGAACGTGTTTTATTATTGGTATTTGCCAAACTTATAATAAAATGTAGATATTAATTAAACTTTCAATAAAGAAGAAAAAACAGTTCAATGAACTTTTATTTCGAAAATGGTATGGTTTGGTTGGTTTTGTTTTTTTTTTGATATGTAGCTTTTTTGATTCCCTTTTTGTTGATGAAAAATAATTAATATTCAACGTCGGTTTCTGGGCGCAGTGATATATATTTCTGTATAAGATAACAATTGCGCAACAATTCAAAACATATCCATTGATACATACATAAATTAACATTATTTTTATTTTATTTTTTACAGAGGAGCGCGCTACTGTTTTTGGCGCTTTTTGCGCTAGGTTACAGCGCGGAATTAGAGGTAATATCCATATCTGATTTGCCATTCTAATGCTAATGTTTAGTGCTCACCCAAAGTTACATAATTAGATTGAATTTATGTACAAAATTATATATGTAACTTCAGTGAATTTATAATTTTTTAAGAGAGCACTAAAGATTATTATTGGTACTGCGCGTGAAAGCTACGTTTACGACTAATTGTTCTCATTGACCATAGATTCTGGATGACCAACCCGAGCTAATTAGAAAAGAACGCGGCGTCGCTGAAGACGGTTATTTTTACACAACGCCTAGTATACCTTTCGAAGACCCTACAACTAAGAAAACAACGCAATATGTTCCAGTGACAACACCTACACCTGCAACTCGGCCACCGACAACACCTACTCCAACACGTCCTCCGACAACACCTACAAGGCCACAGACGCCTCCATCTCAAACACCGGCAACTCCATCGAGGCCTACTCCAACACGTCCTGCGACAACTCCATCACAGCCAACAACGAAATTTACTGGATATGTTTATCCAACACCACCAAACCCAATTACCTACCCTACAATACCACCTACCAACCCCACCAAGCCAGCTACCTATCCCACTAAACCACCAACCATTCCCACAAAGCCAGCTACCGTTCCCACAAATCCACCTACCATCCCTACCAAGCCAGCAACCTATCCCACTAAACCACCAACCATTCCCACAAAGCCAGCTACCGTTCCCACAAATCCACCTACCAACCCTACCAAGCCAGCAACCTATCCCACTAAACCACCAACCAATCCCACAAAGCCAGCAACTTATCCCACTAAACCACCTACCAACCCCACCAATCCAGCAACCTATCCAACTAAACCACCTACCAGCCCCACCAAACCAGCAACTAAACCACCTACCAACCCCACTAAGCCACCTTCCGTACCCACTCGTGTAACACCAGTCAAACCAACTGGTTACGAGTATCCTCCGCCTTCTTCGCCGCTTACATATCCTCCAACGACCCCAACCAGGCCAACTTATCCTCCAACGAAGATAGTTACTCAGCCACCGACTAAGCCACCAACAAGGCCACCAGCAACCACTCGCAGACCTCCACCGCCAGTTACAACAACTAAGCCTACTAGTCCTCCAACGAAGATAGTCACTCAACCACCGACAAAACCACCAACTAGGCCACCCACAAATCCAATAACAACACCTCGGCCAGTCAAACCAACTGGTTACGAGTATACAACGCCTTCTTCGCCGCTTACATATCCTCCAACGACCCCAACCAGGCCTACCTATCCTCCAACGAAGGTAGTTACTCAACCACCTACTAAGCCACCAACAAGGCCACCAGCAACCACTCGCAGACCTCCACCGCCAGTTACAACAACTAAGCCTACTAGTCCTCCAACGAAGATAGTCACTCAACCACCGACAAAGCCACCAACTAGGCCACCCACAAATCCAATAACAACACCTCGGCCAGTCAAACCAACTGGTTACGAGTATACAACGCCTTCTTCGCCGCTTACATATCCTCCAACGACCCCAACCAGGCCTACCTATCCTCCAACGAAGGTAGTTACTCAACCACCTACTAAGCCACCAACAAGGCCACCAGCAACCACTCGCAGACCTCCACCGCCAGTTACAACAACTAAGCCTACTAGTCCTCCAACGAAGATAGTCACTCAACCACCGACAAAGCCACCAACTAGGCCACCCACAAATCCAATAACAACACCTCGGCCAGTCAAACCAACTGGTTACGAGTATACAACGCCTTCTTCGCCGCTTACATATCCTCCAACGAAGGTAGTTACTCAGCCACCGACTAAACCACCAACAAGGCCACCAACAAATCCACCAACAAGACCACCAACGAAACCACCAACAAGGCCACCACCACCAACGCCAACTTATTTGCCACCACCAACCACTCGCACACCTCCACCGCCAGTTACAACAACTAAGCCTACTAGTCCTCCAACGAAGATAGTCACTCAACCACCGACTAAGTCACCAACTAGGCCACCAACAAATCCACCAACAAGACCACCAACGAATCCACCAACAAGGCCACCACCACCCACGCCAACTTATTTGCCACCACCAACAACTCGTAGACCTCCACCACCAGTTACAACACCAAGGCCTACTTATCCTCCAACCAAGGTGGTAACGCAACCACCGACTAAGCCACCAACAAGACCGCCAACAAACCCACCAACAAGACCACCAACGAAACCACCAACAAGGCCACCACCACCCACGCCAACGTATTTGCCACCAACAACAACTCGCAGACCTCCACCGCCAGTTACAACAACTAAGCCTACTAGTCCTCCAACGAAGATAGTCACTCAACCACCGACTAAGCCACCAACTAGGCCACCAACAAATCCACCAACAAGACCACCAACGAAACCACCAACAAGGCCACCACCACCCACGCCAACGTATTTGCCACCAACAACAACTCGCAGACCTCCACCACCAGTTACAACAACTAAGCCTACTAATCCTCCAACGAAGATAGTTACCCAACCACCAACAAGGCCACCAACAAGACCACCAACAAGACCACCACCACCCACGCCAACTTATTTACCACCACCAACAACTCGTAGACCTCCACCACCAGCTACAACACCAAGGCCTACTTATCCTCCAACCAAGGTGGTAACGCAACCACCGACTAAGCCACCAACAAGACCGCCAACAAATCCACCAACAAGGCCACCACCACCCACGCCAACGTATTTGCCACCAACAACAACTCGCAGACCTCCACCACCAGTTACAACACCAAGGCCTACTTATCCTCCAACCAAGATAGTCACCCAACCACCAACTAAGCCTCCAACAAGACCGCCAACAAATCCACCAACAAGGCCACCAACAAGACCACCAACAAGACCACCTCCACCCACGCCTACTTATTTGCCACCACCAACAACTCGCAGACCTCCACCACCAGTTACAACACCAAGGCCTACTTATCCTCCAACCAAGGTAGTCACCCAACCACCAACTAAGCCACCAACAAGACCACCAACAAATCCACCAACAAGGCCACCAACAAGACCGCCAACAAATCCACCAACAAGGCCACCAACAAGACCACCAACAAGACCACCACCACCCACTCCAACTTATTTGCCACCACCAACAACTCGCAGACCTCCACCACCTGTTACAACACCTAGGCCTACTAGTCCTCCAACGAAGATAGTTACCCAACCACCAACAAGCTCATCAACTCCAGGTTCCACATATTTGCCTCCAACTGAGCCCACACTTCCAACAAGGCCACCAACAAGGCCACCGACCCAAAGGCCAACTACAAGACCACCATTACCAGCTACAACGCCCAGGCCTACGTATCCTCCAACGAAGATAGTTACTCAACCACCCACTAAGCCACCAACAAGACCGCCAACAAATCCACCAACAAGACCCCCAACGAAACCAGCAACAAGGCCACCACCACCCACGCCAACTTATTTGCCACCAACAACAACTCGCAGACCTCCACCACCAGTTACAACAACGAAGCCTACTAATCCTCCAACAAAGATAGTAACCCAACCACCAACAAGGCCACCAACAAGACCGCCAACAAGACCACCACCACCTACGCCAACTTATTTGCCACCACCAACAACTCGCAGACCTCCACCACCAGTTACAACAACGAAGCCTACTAATCCTCCAACAAAGATAGTAACCCAACCACCAACAAGGCCACCAACAAGACCACCAACAAGACCACCACCACCCACGCCAACTTATTTGCCACCACCAACAACTCGTAGACCTCCACCACCAGTTACAACAACTAAGCCTACTAGTCCCCCAACGAAGATAGTTACCCAACCACCAACTAAGCCACCAACAAGACCGCCAACAAATCCACCAACAAGACCCCCAACGAAACCACCAACAAGGCCACCACCACCCACGCCAACTTATTTGCCACCAACAACAACTCGCAGACCTCCACCACCGGTTACAACAACTAAGCCTACTAGTCCCCCAACGAAGATAGTCACCCAACCACCAACAAGGCCACCAACAAGACCACCACCACCCACGCCAACTTATTTGCCACCAACAACAACTCGCAGACCTCCACCACCGGTTACAACAACTAAGCCTACTAGTCCCCCAACGAAGATAGTCACCCAACCACCGACTAAGCCACCAACAAGACCTCCAACAAATCCACCAACAAGACCACCAACAAATCCACCAACAAGGCCACCACCACCCACGCCAACTTATTTACCACCACCAACAACTCGCAGACCTCCACCACCAGTTACAACAACTAAGCCTACTAGTCCCCCAACGAAGATAGTCACCCAACCACCGACTAAGCCACCAACAAGACCTCCAACAAATCCACCAACAAGACCACCAACAAATCCACCAACAAGGCCACCACCACCCACGCCAACTTATTTGCCACCACCAACAACTCGCAGACCTCCACCACCAGTTACAACAACTAAGCCTACTAGTCCCCCAACGAAGATAGTCACCCAACCACCGACTAAGCCACCAACAAGACCGCCAACAAATCCACCAACAAGACCACCAACGAGTCCACCAACAAGGCCTCCACCACCCACGCCAACTTATTTACCACCACCAACAACTCGCAGGCCTCCACCACCAGTTACAACAACTAAGCCTACTAGTCCCCCAACGAAGATAGTTACCCAACCCCCAACTAAGCCACCAACAAGACCGCCAACAAATCCACCAACAAGGCCACCAACAAGACCTCCACCAACTCTACCACCAACACAGAAGCCAACTACCAGACCTCCTCCTGTTACAACCCCACCCCCAACAATACGTACATCGACTCCAGCTCCGACCTACTTGCCACCCTTTGCGGGCTATCATTACCCAGCACCAGAGCAGCCCCTCGTTCATTAAACGAAAAGAATCCCTCAAGAAAACCAAGTTCTTTCTCAGCAGTAGCCATTCAAGCAGTTATAAACACTAAAAGCCTTATTAACCCTGAGGTTCAAGATCTAGCATAGGTAGATGGAATAACTTGACTAGGGCTAGATTCTTCTAGTCATTGCAGTGTGTTTGTGTAGTCCTTTATTACAACTTTTCCCTAAAATGAATTGTCGACAGTGTATCTAGCCACGTGTTTACACATGTCACTTCTGTAATTAATTATTGAGATAGGTTTTTTGTTATTAATAAATTAAGAGTTATTGTAAAGCTATTTGTATTGTGTAACTTTATACGAGTGCTGGTACCCCAGTCTTGAAACAAACGCTTCAACAAAATTTGTTCAAATCTAACGAAAGTCGCTTCGTTGCCATTGGATCGAAATGATGTAGATTCATATTGGTGTTTTCCTTTTGCTTCTGCCGGACATTTTTTTTATTTTTTTTACGTTATATTTAAGTGTTGTACCTTTATATTATGTTCTGTCAAAAGCCCAAATAAACGAATTATCTACGAATTAATATTAAAGTTGTTTTTATTCATGGTTAGTGCATTGAGTCAAGTGCGGAACAGAAAACTTTAACTTGAACTTCAACATCAGATTGGGGACGGAATTTTCATTTAAATCGGAAATGTTACAGGTCAAGTAAACGCGGTGGCAACGTCACTGAAGAACTTTATAACCCGTGCCATATTATGAACATTCAATATCCATAAAAAAAATACAGAGGTCACAGACCTTGAAACTTTTCATACTCGTATACGAAACTTTAGGAATTGGTGTTGCCGAAAATTTGATTTCAACTCATTAAACGAAGTTGTTGCTAGAACTCTGGTTGGACAAGTTATTTTGTTGTCCCTAATGTGAAGAGACCTGCGCAAGAAATTTTCACTTAAGTTGGGACGGGCTTTACATAAATCTACTACGCTATGGTGCATGCGTAAAGTGACCAACTGTAGAGTTTTTCAGTCAGTCGATACAGCGGGAAATTGTCAGAAAACATATACAGCGAAAACATAGAATACAGTATTTATACAGTTTTTCCACATGAACAAAATATTAGGTATGGTAGCTACCGAATTCACTCCACGGGTGCGCTCTATGCAATGTAGAGGGTTGCGTGTTGTGCAACGTCATTAGAAAACACAGCGAATTTTACGTAATAAAATCGTCGAAAACACATACATACACTCCCACTCAACTGAATAGGTTCGACATTTTTAAAAAAGAAACACGACAATGGCGCAAAATTATAGTCGTCTAGTATTAGGGGAGGTTAGTAGATACTAAGTAGCGGCACTCTAACTCCAAAACTGTCGCCTGACTTTTTGTTTAATTATAGACGCTTTTTTACAAGCCTACAACTAGTAACGAGTTTAGTGTAGACGTGACCCAAATTTTTGTCAAACAGGCTCACAAATTCATAGTTTGAGAAACCAAACTCAGTTTGGGGGATTCTATTTCAACAAATTACCTACCTATCATAAACTGACAAATAGCGAAAGGACAACAAATTGAAATTAATAAATATCAAATTAATTTTATTTTGTGATGTCTGTGATGGCAGCATACGCCAGCACACTTAGACCAATATTAGGTCCATTGTGATACCATCCGGAAAGCTCCTAAGTGGATTATCCTATTCCGAGAAAGAACAGGGCAGGAGCAGAGAAGGTGGGGGACAGTTTCCTCCTCCTCCTCATCTCTACAGCTTGTACAAAAATTATTTGAGGGAACACCAAGTCTGGTTGCGTGACAGTGTCCAGTGATGACAGCGCTAATATGACGTCTTTCTAGAGATATCAAACACTTAGAGCGTTTCAGATCCAGCTTTGGCCAAATCTGCTTTGTCGTTAAACATGTTTTACCGTTTGGTCATGTAAAATTTGTTTTCTCAAAGTGTTGCGAAAAATGTTCGCACAAAACCTTTGGTCCTTCCATCCCTCCTGTTCCTGACTCATTTCCACTTTTTGGCCTTTTGAACCTTTTTCTCCCGTTGTCTTTCGGGCGCTTCCCTTTCGCTCCTGGAGGATGACAAAAGTAGTTTTTCTTAGAGCCCAGACGGACGGTCAGGAATCTCTCAATGGGCGGACGGACGGCCCCAATCCTATGGATAAAAACAAGGGACAGGTGATCCTCACCGACATCAAATTGTCGGCGAAAGAATTCCACCCTTTCACTGAGGCGTTTAAGCCCAAATAGGACGTCTGTCCTCGTCGAATCAAAATAAACAGTTATCGAAAGGCCCCGTACCCATACTAAATAAATATGGCAAAACCAGCCATCACTAAAAGAAAATAATATTGTAAACGATAACTTCCAACTAGCTGGGTTCTTTTAGCTTAATAATTACTACCCTTTCTGCTCGAAAGCTCACTCGACATTAGTAAGGGGGTCGCGAGTTATTTATCCTTGCACTCCTAGTTGTTGTTTCTTTGAAAAGTAATCCTATTTAAGAGTACGTTTACACCGCACCTAAATTCATCATTTCGACTAAATGCAACATTTCAGGCCAAATCTTTAACATTTGGCCATATATTTTCCAGCATTTCGAAATGTTGAATTTCAGCGAAATGTTGAATTTCATCGCTGCATTTGCAAGTATGTCAAATCAAACAAACCTCATTTTGATGACTTTTGGGCTCACTGACAAAAAAAAACCGCTGTAAAAAAATCCGATGAGGAATTTTTTGTTGTATTTAATATTATTTATTTAAGATTGTATTTAATATGTCTGAATTATCACTTATATTCATGTTTAAATTAATATGAATGTATGTAGCTATGTATGTATTAGAGACATTAGCACAGGCCTCGGCCAGTGTTGTTATATCGTGGGATTTATCCCTTTTTGTGGGAATTTCGATGTCCGAAAAGCCTTCCGTGGGATAAAGGGAAAAAGCACCACAATCGTGGGAATTTCAGGAATCTGACAAAAAAATTGTAAAGCCAAATTTTTGTGAAATTTCACCAAAACAAATTCAAATATTCACAATAATTATCAGCAGAAATAAAAAGAGCTCATGTAAATAGCCTCTTAACAAAAAAAATTCTAGTACAAAAACAATCTGACGGCGGCGCAGCGACTGCGTATGTAACTAGAGCTCTAGCGCCAGCGGCAAAGTGACATTGGAATGGAACCAGTTTAAATTTTTATTACTTTATCTTCATTAGCATCGAAAATGTATTTGGGTCAATATTTCAAAACATTAATATTTTGGACCTCGAAATGGACATTTACTGAAATAATCAAATTTAATATTTTTTTGGTTACTCTGTATTTAAGAAACATTATTAAATATTTTAAGCCAATGGGCCACCAAATTTTGTTAATTTTAAATAATTTTTTTCACGGGAATGACAGAACTAACATGGAAATGACAAAATCCTATCTTGGTAACGACGAGACATTTTCGGTTTTTTTATTTACACTTTTGCGAGGCGCCATGATAAGCACAGATGACCTTTTATATCAATTTGAAATAAAAAGTGAAAATATTTGAACATTTTTTGCAATATGATTGAGTATGTCATTTCCGTGTCCAAATTGTCATTACCGTGTATGCCACGGGAACCATGGAAATGAGGACATGGAAATGACATCGAAAGGTATTTCTCTAAAATAAAACCGAACTTTACTGAATATTGTCCTAAAAACGCATACAATTAATTAAGTACATAAAAAAGGCATGCATTGGAAAAAATATTTGATTTAATTATTTCAGTATTACATTCAAAAACACTAACCACGGTAATGACAACTTTGGATAACGAAAACATGAAACGCCTTAACCACATGAAAGAAAAGTCACTTCTGATATATATATGGGCTTATTGCGAAATGTTCCAAAAACAATCAATATGTCCCGTTATTAATGTGAAATCCGCCGCCTAGTTTGCGGCCGTTAATTAAATTTTTTTAAATATTTACTTTTTGTCACGGGAATGACCATTTTTTTGGGGACAATCACTAAATACCTTCCACGTAATTTTTTAAATTTCCTTAAAATAAATTGACTGGGCCCCAGTCCTCATTGTCCTTTCTTCTTCAAGGCTTCATCAATAAAAATTGCAAACTGGCTTACATTTTACAAATAAAATACATTTGTTAAATGAAGGTACAACTTGGGACATGCCATGGTAATGACATTTTGGGTGTTTAAGTTAAAATTTCGGCATTACTATGTATTTTTATTTTTATTTTTTTATGTGTACATGTTAAAAGAGTTTCTGCAGAAACGTGTCTTAGTCGAATATTTAAAAAAAAAAATGTTTTTAGCCTATAAATGCCTGACCGCAGAATATTAATGTTTTGAAGTATTGACCCATTTTGTGTAACTTCTACACTTCCACTTTTCCTTATTTTTTATTAAATTAATTTAGACTTGATAGATTTGTTTTGGCAGTTCGTTATTTTTCCTCCAATTTACCAGTTAATTTTGTGGGCGCAGTGGCTCAGCGATTAATATGCGAAAGGTCCCAGGTTCGATCCCCGGAAAAGAAACACCTCTCGCGAACGTCTGACAAACATACGAGAGTATAACTGTACTGAAAAAGCTTCTCAATCCAGCCGTTCGGAGTCGGCATAAAATGGTAGGTCCCTTCCATTAGCCCCAAAAATAAAAACTCACACAAACTAGAGAAGCTAGACCTATATAAGGTGTCTATACGGACTTGTTGAATGAACTATATATTTATTTATTTAGTTAATTTTGCGCTATATTGAAACATTTCGCAGAAAAGGATATTTGACAATATGTATGCTACAGCTCTAGCGCAAATGCTAAAATGTCAGTTTTTTATATGGAGTTTGGCATACTGCTAGATATCTATAGCGGTCAATGCAACGCGGCCATTCTGATTTTCTTACATAATAAAAATGAGTTAACATTTCTTTTTTTTTTTTCATTTTAATGCATTGTGGGAATTTCGGTGAAAAGGGAAAAAAGGGAAAAATTACCACGTTTCGTGGGAAAAATGAAGAGAGAGACCTAACAACACTGGCCCTCGGCCCTCATTGAAGTTAAGCTCTGTATCCTCCGGGTATCGTAGAATAGCGCCAATGCAAATGGACAAACTAAACCCGTAAATAAGCTGATTGAATAATTACAGAGACGTAAATATTCAAGGTTCTTACATATTACCGTTTGAACTGAGTTTTGGAACTTTCTCCTGAGGGATCTTATCAAAGTAACGCTGGACCTTTGACGATGTCATTATACCTGGTGGCACCCAGGTGTAACCCAATTGTCGTGGATCTGATTCCCATTGTGTTGGCGAAATACTCTTGAAGCCGAGGCGTTCGCGAACCGATGTGACGATGTTACACATTTTCGGTTAAGTTTCTAAACTTAAAAATAAACATGTCTAACTAAATTACCTTTTCAGTAGCTTCGTACAGATATTTGATAAAAATGCACTCTTCTTGAATCTGTAATTTTATAATGGTTACATCTTGATCGTTCACCAACAGTTCGAACTTTGCACTGTTCTGCCAACTTGGCTCTTCTCTAATTCGTCATAATTTTGTGACTATCTTCAGTAGGTATACTAAAGGGGCTGGCAAATATTAATAACAATTTAGTATTTAATTATTTATTAAATTGAAGTGATGATTTTCTTTTTGTTTAATATTTTTCTTATTATTTTTTTTTTTGTTTTTGATTTTATGAACTAATTCATTTTGCAAAGCCTGTTTAAATTAAATAAATTAATTAATGTTTAAATTAATATAATTAAAAATTTAATTTTAGGTACAAACCACTTCTGACAAACATAAAAAACATCAGTGAGAATCAATTCTGAATTTCTGATACTAGCCGTCATTTGAAATGTTGAAGTTTCAATGGGAACGCAAAATTGGATTTCGAAATGTTGTCTGCTGAAATGTTAAATTTAGGTGCGGTGTAAATGTAATATAAGTCTGGTCGGGGTTGGCAAAAAGCGAACCTAAGCAACCACTAAGATATCTAATCGAACAGCGCAAGATCGCTATTGTGAATACTGCTGGTATCACCGAAGGAGAAGTAGTCAAAGCTCTGGACGTGATTCCCTTTGCTTTGACAACTACGACGACGGCAGCTGGAGCGAATTCAACACCAATACTATAAAGACTCCTCCCGCCAAAAATGACAGGGCGACAAGTACAGTACGTCATATTTTAATAAATAAACATAAAAAACGAAAAATCTAACAATCGAAATTCTACGATTTGGGCCTTGAACGAAAAAAAATATGGCTGAATTCGCCCCATGTATGAAAGACTGCGTATGTGTGTGTATGGAAGATCTATCAGCGCGGCGAACGTCACTTTTTGCTTACCCGCCTGAGAGACAGGACGTATCGAGAGAGTTCAACAAAAGAGCTAATAAGTCGAAGAAAAAAAAGAAGGTTAAGAAGAGAAAAATCCACAGGACGAAAGAAGAGCACGATAAACTCTTCTTTCATCAGTGTGGACATCATTATCCAGTGGTTGTAGCGGGGAGCTTTTGGCACAAACCAGAGAGAATAGACCACCAGCTCCGCCCAAAAATGAGAGATCCATAGAGCCAGTTTCAAAAAGTTATTATGTGGTTAAGTATGTGTGCCATGCTAAAGTAAATGGAGGGCGAATTGGTCACGCATACACTGGCACCTAATAACATTTAAATGATTTAGTTTTTACGACCTCCAATTATATTAATATATACAGTCGAGAACGGCTAAGTGGAAAACGGATAAAAGGAAAAATCGCCTAACTGGAAGGCGTTTCAATACACCAAGACATTTCACTCGATTTCTATATAAATTTGTTCGTATAAGTGCAAAACGGATAAGTGAAAATTTCTTATAAGTGAACAATTTTTCGAACCACGGAATGAAGTTTTATACTGTTTTCAAAACCTATAAGTGCAAATGTAAAATATTTTTTTTTACATTATTTTTTACATATTTAATAATATAATTTAATAATTTAATAATTGCACGTGACAATACTTATCGTTATCAGATCACATACATAACTATGTGTACATAATATGCTTCAACGGCATATCGCTCTTCCAGTCCGACTGACATTAGTCGTTTTCCATTGGCTTCACTCGGTAATTCACTCATTCAAGAAAACTGGTTCTGGTGCACTCCACTCATGTATTGGTGAAATGGCAAAATTTCATCTGCGGTGCATAAATTTCATTTGTGTAAATGGTTCTTGAGTGATTTCTGACTTGAAATCGAGAAGGGGATCATCCGAAGAGTATTCTTTGTGCCAATAGAACGGGTTCAGATTAGATATTTTGATTCTGTATGATCCGGGACGCTTATTTTTACCCAATGGAAAACGAAATTACAGAAAGTAGGTATTTCAAATTAATTTCTGTCATTGCACTTATGTCGTTTTCCATTGGGCTTTTCAGATTTTACTAAATGCTTTATCATAATCTAATCACCTAGTACCAGTTCTTTACATTCGACAGAACCGAAAGATATTCGCTGAAAAACTATTTGAATTATGCAATCAGATCATTTTAGTTTTGTAAGTCTTTAAGGTAAGTTCCGGTTTGCCACAGGAATATTCCTCTGCATCAATTTTATATGCTTTTAAATGATGTCAACCATATGAAAAATATTAAAGTGCAACCGTTTAATAAAGAAAAATACAGTTTAGAAGGCAAATTGTACTTACAAATTGCTATTTTAAATTTAAGACAAATGAAATAACTCCAAACATAGATGAAATACCTCCCAAAGCCGTGCTTATGAAATAAGTCCTAATTTGCACTTATTTCATCTGCATGGCTTTGGGAGTTATTTCCTTATGAAAATTTCCTTATGAAATAACTCCTATTTCTTTATGAAATAACTCCTAACACTAAAAGGTGTTATAAATCCAAAACTTGATGAAAAATGTCCCAACACTTTGGAGTTCTTTCAGCTGCAATAACTCCTATATTTTTATGGAAGTTCTTGGGACTTATTTAATTTTTTTTTTAGTTAATTCCTTTGCAGTTAATTCGTAGGGCCAATCTTATCGACGAAGAATCGAAATCCACAGACGACGAGCAAGAAGAATAAGATGACGAAGATGATAGCAATTGCTCCCAAATTAAGTCCATGTCCATTATTTACGTTTTTGTACTGAATAATTGGGCTTTTAGTAATTGTGTTTTGAAAACAAAATCTGAATGACGTAAAACAGCTGTGCAAGGCATATTGGTACAAGTGAGAGTATGTTAAATCTCGAAAAATACGAGATCTGCAAAAAGTGATCCAGAACAAAAAAAGGATTGATTTGTTTCTCAATGGAACATAAAAAGTGATCTAGATAAAAAATAAATTAATTTTTTGTTCCAATGGAAAACCACATTAACATGTGAGCTTGAAATTATGCACCTTATTAAGTAAGCACGTATAAGTGCAAACATTGTGCATTTACGCGTAAGTGCAAAAATGTGCACTTACGGATAAGTGCAAAGACCGTATAAGTGCACACAAAGTCGAGGTCCGGACGTTGTGCACTTATCCGTTCTCGACTGTATATGTTTTTGTAACGGGCTATAGGTCTTAATTTAAAAAATACTCTTGTTTTGTATTTTTAAATTTCTTTATTGTAGTGTCCAATATTTTGACTTTCTTCGTCATAATCTATATTATATATATATATAATTTATTATATATATATGAATAAATTATCAGTCATAATTTATTCATCATTGTGTACAATGTTTTAATTTATGTTCTATAGAAAAATTGTTCCCTGAAGATGACTTTCGAAGAAAGTCGAAATATTGGACCCTACAATAAAGAAATTTAAAAATACAAAACAAGAGTATTTTTTAAATCAAGACCTATAGCCCGTTACAAAAACATATATATATTAATAACATTTAAAGTTATTTCTGTGGTACAACACGTATTCACAGATAGAAAAAGAGGCGGCGCTACTCATTTCAAAACTGGCTCTATGGAATTCTCTTTTTTGCCCGAAGCTGGTGGTCTATTCTCTCTGGTTTGTGCTTTTGGTCACCCCCATCCGCCAGGTCAGAGGACATCATAGTGTATTCCTAGGAGAGGAAGGATAAAAGGAAAAAAAAAGGAGAAAATAAAACAGATAAGTGTAGATAGTTCGTTATCGTTTGAATTTTGCGTTGTGAAAAATAGTCGAGTGAGATTTCGTTCCGTTCTTATATAGTAGCAATTAACGGCTACTCTGTAATTTCGCGACCAGTTGTGTCTTTTGTGACCAGCGTTGCCAACCACTTTTGACGAAAAAATGCCTAACTTGAAAGAAAAAGATGCCTTTTTCAATAAAATAATGCCTAAATAATTTTTTTATGTAAAGTGGAACAATAAATTAAAAATTTAACACAATAATATGAAAAATAAACAAACATTTTTTTTTTTTTTTTTTTTTTTTTTTTTTAAACTTGAAATTATCAGAAAAAATTCTTAATAGGAAGAAAATTCATTCAATTCATCATTCATAAGTAGGTAGGTACAAAGTATTGAACACAAAACAAACATAGTTTTAGTCCTCAGATCGCCTTGGTCCATTGATATTACCTATACATACATTGATTTTTGAAACAAGGATATTATGTGTGTTTATTTGAATTGCAGATCATAGCAGTTTTTGTCTTTAAAAACCGACTTTGTGTACAGAATTCCACTTAAAGTTCTTTAAGAATGTTTAAAAAAAATAAAAAGTATGTTGAATCAAAAAAAAATTCTAAAAATATTTGAAATAAAAAAGATGCCTTTTTGAAGAAAAACAAGCCTTAAAGCCTTAGCTAATGAAATAATGCCTAAAAGGCATGAAAAAGCCTTGGTTGGCATCGCTGTTTGTGACCGTTGTCTCGTGAGCCGTATGGTAATCGGAAGTTATCCGTTGGCCTAAAATCGCAAAGTTAAATAATTCTCTTGTTCCATAAATTCGTTTTCACATTTCCTACTTTGAGGGTTTGCTTGTTAATCTCATTTTTTTTTTCTACACTTTGCGTTCTAACCTTATCGTTCTTGTTTGAACAGAGAGGATCCTAACTCGCGCAACAAAAAACAGTTGTGTAAAGCGATATCTGTGATGTTTTTTTAACAAACCAGTGGCCATCAAGTTTGTAATCATTATTCATCATAAGTATCAATAATGTATAAAATTTCCATTTGGGAAACATATTTTTCATCTTTCATTTCGTCGTCCATCGTTTACCAAAATCTATGAAACCAAAAGGTCTCGCAATCTCCCTTTCCCAAAGACTGCGTGGCGCCCTTATTCAAATATCTACCTTAATTACTTACCTTTTTTGTTTATCATATTATTGTGATTGAACCCACACCCAGCTGACTAGCCAAATTACGGCATCAATGTGCTGCTTGTTGCACTTTCGGTCTTCTCTTTGGCCTCCCCATTCGCTTTCTATTCGACCGATCGCAGAATTTGTCATTTCGACTTACAACCTCTCCGGCAGCGGCGGCTGAATTATTTACCCGGTCATTTTCCACGCATCTCATAAAATCGTATTGTCTTTAAGTAAAATAAGTGCAAGAAAAGCATCCCTCGCAAAGTAGTGCAGCACATTAACCACTGAGCCCATGCACCCAATTTATTATTTCTATATTTAAAAAAAAAAATCTTTTATTTTGGAAAAACAAGATTTTTATACTTATCATCTAGCATCACTGCCCAGCCCACATGCATTTAAGTGTTACTTGAGGACCCTTAGAGATTTAACAGTCTTTTCAAGCGGAGTGTAGGTAGGGGTGATGGTTATAATTCAGCTGAACTTTAGCTTATACTTCCACTGTGAAACTGGGGGCTATAGTTTGAAATTACTCCTTGTATTAGGGTAGTTTGGGGTAAAAGGGCGTTGGTGATTCAAAAATGACTGGATACTTATAATATAACTTAAGGAAATTTAGAAAGTTTGAGTATCCCTGAAACGTTGCACGTTGGCCCTTCACAGCTAATTTCGTCAAAAATTGGGGGGTTCTTGATCCCAAAATCCACCGGCGAGAGTACTGTAGCGAATATTTTTTATAATATTTTCTCTCTCTTACCTGAAAGCCACATTCATGGATGTTTTTCCACTTTGCGCAAGCTGTTCGCAGGAAAATACAGGATCTTGGCATACAAACTCGAAATGACATAGAATTAACTTATAGTAATTCATGCTTGAAGAAGTTTATGACCTTATGCCTCTGTGATCCCGAAGACATTGATTTATAGCCGATTTTGGAAACTATTTCGAAAATACTGCGGTTGGCCGCTTTCGCCGTGTTCCAAGATTTTTGCCAATAATGTGGAACTGTTTATTTAGTTTATTTAAAACTTAAAAGTACTAATTTTGCAGTAACACTTATAAGTCTTTAGTTCTTGGGTTTGGTACCCAAGTAGGTTTAAGAAGAACTTTCATATGGATACTGAAGTTTTCCAAAATCTGTTTACCATGGTGGAACCTCTAAGGAGAACTATTGATGAAGTTTGCTGTGCTATATCCTAAGCATGGAGCAATGAAATTCCACCTCTGTATGAATTGCAAACGAATTAAGTACATGCCATGTAGAATTTTCCAAAGTGTTTGGGTGCTATCGATGGTAAGCACGTTGCCATAAAGTGTCCAAAAAATGCTGCGCGCTATTTTACATTATTATACCTAAGATATATTCATACTTAGATAATGCTAAATGTTTTGTCTTTATAACGTTTATTCGTTTTTTAGTGATTGCACTGCATTCTACTGATGGAAATATCAGATGCTAATTACAAAAAATTTCATTCCATTCGTTCAAAAAATAGAAACTCACACAAAACGAATGGTTGCGAGAAGCTAGGCCTTGGGTGTCTACCGCCTGGCGCCTGTTGCGCCGCCTATTTATATTTTTTTTTTATTAATTACAAAAAATTCACTTACATCGATATTGGGGCATACGGGAGTAAAGGTGATGCAAATGTTTTCAGTGGACCTGAGCGGGGAAGAAATATTCTGGAAGACAATTTGGCATTTCCGGTGGATATGGAAGTTGGGCCAGATAAGCTTCCACATTTCTTTGTGGCAGATGATGGATTTTGTCTTAAAAAAAAAGGCTTTTGAAACCATTTGCTCCTAGAAAGACAAAAAAATTAGAGAATGATCGCATGAGAACGCATCGCATTATCGCATTATAGTATTAGTAGAGCACGACGTTGTGTTGAAAACTCCATTGGAATTTTATGTTCCAAATGGATTTGGTTAGCAGAACTATGTTTTGTAATCCTGACAAAATCAACAAAATTGTTATCGCTTGCTATTATCTGCACAACTTTTTGTATATACACAATATTCGGACTATTACGACAACACCACAACACAATGTTTGGTCAGACTTAAATTAAGAAAAAGTAACGAAAACTGCATTATCCAGCTCTACACTTCCATCAAATGCAGGCCTAGTAATGATGGAAATTTATTAGAAACAAAATTAAGGAATTTGTAATCTCGCCTCCTATTGCATATCTGTAGAAAAAGCTCGGTCATCACATACAGCTGTAAGCAAACATTGAAATGATTAAAAATCAAAGTTTTGTTTTTTAATTATGTTTAGTTGTCTACCCTGTAAGATAAGTGAGTGTGTATAAGATCGATTATAATAATCAGTAGGATTCCCAGGGGTGAATCCACCACTTTTGTCTTTTTAATTAAAGAAAAGTTAGTATTTATCTACAGGTAAAGGTATGACGATGTAATTACCTTAACCCTTTCGTGCCCAGTGTAGTATAATGGTAGTATCTGTACTACATGAACTTTGTGTATTTATAGTTTTAAAAAAAAATCACGCTAGGCTTTCAAATATTAACTTAAGTTATTGCTAGAACCTTGAACTTAAATTAAAAAAAACTCAACAGATGTCCCTGGAAGCAATAGAGGGATTTATTTTGCTTGTCTGTAACACCACTTTCAAAAATTTGCGGTTTCCAAAAAAGGTATAAAACTGTTACGTCTCTAAAATTGTGAAAAAACCCTTAAAAAGAGTGCAATTACTTCCACGGGCTTAGTGAAATATTAAATGTTTACAATATTTTGATAAATATACAAAAATGTGTTTCCAAGCTACTTATTTTTGCTAATAAATATTCATGTCATTTTAAAATGACACCAGACACTTATTAAATTTTTGACATGTCAGTTGTATACTACACCAAGCAACTGGTGGAATAAATACATATTCCATGTTTAATGTTCCTTTTTGTTTATGTTCCTCTTTGATTAATTAATTTATAAATATAAATCAATGAATATAGAAACACTTTTATGTTTTAAGATTATTTTTTCTCGAAATTGAATGTGACAGTTAAAATTAAAACAAGTAAAAGTGTTATCATAGGCCTGCCGATGCTTTGATAACGTTCACTGCATACAAGTCCTGCAAAATGTTAGGCATGTGAGTTAGTACGTACAAATGGGCCTAATATTAGTTTTGTATGCGAGATACTAAGAACTACTTGACCGATATTGCCCGCTTTCAATACCAACCTGAGGAAGGATGAAAGAAAGTCTTCACAAAATATCATTCGCATAGGTCGATTTGTTTGGACAGTATCATGTATTCAACAGACGGGCATCAGACATCTCCAATTCGATTCAGATCCCGATTTTAATCCTGGTTCAGAATATATATACCTACTTTATGGGGTCTCCGGTGATTCCTTCTTGGCTTAACAAATGTAATGACAAAATATATACCTTCCTGTGGAACGTTTACAAATTAAGAAAATATTGAAATTTTTACTACAAAATACATGACCAGTGTAGTATAGAAATGACATTCCTTATCTAGCAATCCAAAGGACATTTTTTATTTTTTTTTTCTTCTGCTGGCTTATTTCAATCCTAATAAGTCAGAATTTCACTAAAAAAAATTTTTCATGGAGCTACAATGCAAAGCGGTCATGAAAGGGTTAAATAAGATACATTACCTTAGATATTAGATGACTACATTTATGACGGCATGCCACACTCCATATAAAAAAACTGACATTTCAGAATTTGCTCAGCTCCAGCACATATTAGGTCTAGGTCTACTCCCGTATTTTTCCTAGCAAGCCACTGAAGAAAGATCTGTCAAATTCGAAAATTTGAGCGGAATGGTCTCGAAGACCGGAAAATGTACCCAAAAGTACCTACGTCTATACACTTTGAGCTACTTCGAGCCATTTCCAATAAAACAAAGCTATTTAAAAATTGCAACGAAAATTCACAATTTTAATTAAATTGATATACCTAATCTTAGTATTCTATACGTAAATGTATTCTTTACTTTCACTTTTTTTTATATCTGTATAACTCATAACCGAGCAACCGTTGGAAAATATTTTTTTGGTTTTCTCTTTTTCTGTAATTTTTGTGAGAACGTTTATAGGCTTTGTGCGATTGCAATCGAATTATAGCGATTATGTTCGATTTATACCGCGTATGCGAAAACCATCCCTTACGATTTCCCACATTTTCTGGATCAGTTCCACCTGGTGATTGAATCCGGATATGTGGACAATCAATTGCGCCAACTGTTCGAGGGAATTTTGCTTTCGCGAAAGATTCACCTGCTGCTTGGACGCTTGGTGCAGTTCCGTTTGCGTTTCGGGCATACGAATAAATTGTGGCTCAAGAGTGGTCCGGTCCGGGTGCATAGTAGCGCCATACGATTAGCAACGGGTTATTGGTCGCAATTCACGCGATCTATCAAAGAAAAAAAAAACCACAGCACTCAATCCTATATTTATAATTCAATAGATTCGAACTAATTCGCGATGTACAACCTTCTCTCATCAATTGGCAACGAATTTATTATTACTCACGTACCAAATTATCTATCTCATCATCATCTTCGCTGCTCGAAAACGATGGCCAATTCTCTCAAAAATAGTTTGCATGATACATTATTCAATTCACTGTACCTATTTCAATTTTAAAAATGAATTATTAATTATTTTCGTCACTTCTGAACTGAACTGTCAAGCACAGAAGTAAAAAATAAAAAAAATTCTGAAGTTTGACATAAAACCCCAAGTTTGCTTCATAACTTCTACTTTTTCGAGGAGTTGAGCGAATCCAAAGTTGAGTGAGTCAACTTCGAGAGAATAAAAACTTGAAGTGAATTAAATGGCCCTTACAGTATTTCTTTATTTTCCTGACACGGCAACAGCAATGGCGTCCGCATCGCATTGCAGCCCTCCTCTTCCAGGTTCCAAGTTCCAGAGAAGGGGAGAGAGGGTTCATCTACGGACATATCTTTGACAGTTAAATATATAGATAACAAATATAAAAATTCGTTTGAAAATGGCGAAAATTTATTTGTCGAAAGCCTCCTCGGTTCAAAACGTGTGGTTGAAATTTTTGTAAATTCATGTCACCAACAAACTTTCTTAGAGAGTTTGTCTCGGTAGTCGGCGAGGTAGGGAGCCGGCCTCACCTCAATTGTGTGTACAATTAACAAATTAAATACAACATCAACCTGAACGGGCAACTTTATAATCCAATTCAAATCATTGTCTTAAATTATTCCCAAGGGTTTATAAATAAGGAACAAGTTAATTAAGGTAGAAACTTATTAAATAACAGCGTCGTTCGCCTGGAACTGCATCAGGTTCTCTACCGGAAACCGAAATGTTGATAATTTGTCTCCAGCATTCTCAGATCCATTGACGCCTGGGACCATTGCCTCGTTGAGCTTCAACTGAAGTGGGGCTTCTACAACCCTTTCCACGTAATTCTGCGATGCTCCCTGAGTATCTTTTCCGTTTATATGATGCTGATAATCGAAGTGTCCTGAATGATCTCCATCATCGTCATTCTCACAGTCGTAAATAGTTTTCGAAGTTTCATTGCTATGTGCAGCAACACGGCTTGTGCTTCGCTCATGGACATCGGCATGAATAACATCGTACAAATGGTTCTGTGGAACTGCTGGGGCATTATCCTTCTTGCTCGGAAACACATTCAAGTGCACCATTAACTGATTTGAGTTTGCTTTCGATTTTTTCCCATTTGGTTTCTTAACTTCCTCCCGTTGAGTGGCTAATCCGTCTGACTCCGAAGGCAACTTATCACGCTGATAAGCACTAGAGTAAAGATTTGGCAATTGAAGGAACCTACCCTTATACTTTTGAGCGCTATTAACATAGTTAAAGTAGCTTGCGCCATTGTTTATTGGCATAGCATAAGGTACACCTATTTGTGGGTAGAAGGGCTCAAAGCTTTGAGCATTTGGTTGAATAGTCGTCACAAACTGTCCCTCTGTCACTGGCATAATAGGAGCTTTCTTTCCACTACGGATCGGATAGACCTCCAATTTTAGACTGAACGGCTCATTTTTCAGATTTCGCTGACTCCCAAGGCCCTTTAGAGAGTTATTCATCCGTAGCGCGTCCAAATAGAAGTCAGTTGACACGGGCCTATGACCACTTTGTTGGAATATCAAACCAGGAATCACATTATTTTTCGATTTCTTCTTCTTCTTCGTGCGAAGTTGCTTCATGGCCAGGGAGTTTATTTCATTGAGTGATTTTGGTTTGTATGGGTAGAATGGATCAAAGGACATCCGTTGGTAACTTAACTGGCTTGGTGACATTTGCGGTTGCATTTGCACGTAATTTCGGAAAACATTAGACACCCCACTGTTTTGGAGATTCTTAAATGATCCAGATATATGAATCCCCACCGGCATTCGATACTGATTGACATTACCAGCTTGTTCTTGCCTCAAGATATCTTGAATGTTATTCACCTTCTTCGTCTTGTTGGCTATGTTTTCTTTTTTCGAACTCTTTGTCTTTTTAAATTCAGATGGTGGTGGTCCTTCGAGCGGAAAATTGAATGGTCTTGGCTGCTCTGAGTCTGTTTCGGTGTAACGCCTACGATTCTCACTCAATGTGCTTGTCAACCGTGGAGGACGTGGTATTTGACTGCTAAATGATGATCGGTCTGTTGGTAGTCTCTGGTAGTTGTTGTGAGGTAAATGCGCCAAACGCCACACCGGCAACAATAGTTTCTCTTTCTGGTGCCGTGGATGGTAGTAATTAGGCTGTATTTCTAAACGCTCCAGTAGACGAAGCGTTTCATGCTGCGATGATGGTGTGTTCACTTGTTGCATGCTCATTAATTTGTGGTTTGTTGGTTTTAGAGGACTCATGTCGAGCTGCATTGCTTCAATTGGGATGACTTTGGAGAAATGATTGGAAACGGAGAGTGATTTGCTTAGGTTTGGAATGTTCGAGGCAAACGATGACACGCTCAAGATCATCAGTAAGACCTAAAAAAATAGAAAACATCGTTTTTATGTGGATTAATATGTCAGCTCCGGTGTCATAAAAAGATAAATTATTAGTATTAAGAATAAACGACACTAAAATTGGCACGCATGTGGATTGGTAAAACTATCTTTTAATGAAAATCCTAATAGTACGGGAGCCGACTGCAGGATTACCTACCTCATCGAGTTAAAGGATAATTCGCATTTCAATTGAAAGTTAAGAAAGGGAAAATAGACAGCTTTAATCTGAGGTAGTTATAGATAGAGATATTTTTATTTCGTCATAAAATTACAAAGGTAAGCTATCACACAATTAAAAATGTAAAATACAGAAATATGATATATAGGGTATGTATATCTTTCAACTGAAACAATCTTAAATATTTTAAATACTATTTTATAAATTCCGATTTTTTGAAAGGAAACCTCACTTTCACATAAACTTCGAAAATGGCATCACACAAGAAATCAAGCGAAAAATGTATTAATGTACTGTTACATCGAACAGAAGAGTTCAATGGCAGTCCAACTCTTTTTCCGTGTCTGCCTAAGGTGCAGTGCCCGGAAATGACATTACGACTGTATACGTTGGTCGCAGGAGCTCCTTGGATCTTTTTGTATCCAGAGTTGGACAGGTAAGCCAAGCAGTATCGTACCCTAGATGTTTCCATCTGTGACTCGCTGTGCTCGCGTCCTAAACGCCATCAGATCCACAAACCACATAGAATAGACCAGTGTTTTTCAAACTTTTTGAGTATGCGACCCCCTTTTTAGTAAAATCATTTTGGCGACCCCCACATTATAATGTGTCAGTTATTCAAAAAGCTACATACACTGAACCCCTTCCAAACCCGGTCTAATTACATAAGATTTTATTTATTTATTCAAGAAGAAATTTTATTTTGCAAAGCTCTGCTACTACTACTTTTTAGAAAGCTGTCCCGACTACGAGATTGATTGGACAAAATGTTTTGCTATTTGTAGCGAAGGTGCTAAAGCTTTGTTGGGCAACAAAAGTGGAGTCATTTCAAAATTAAAATTAATAATGTCAAACGTTTCATGCGGACACACAGCTTTCTACATCGACAAGTTCTGGCATCCAAGGTGTTATCTTCTGAATTAAATGATGTGATCTGAGTTGTGAACTCTATTAAAGGCAAGCGAAGTCACAATGGCGAAAATTTCCTTATAAAATTATCCATTGTGGCCGTCAAAATATTTAAGTTGAAGACTAAAACTGATTTTTGGTAAGGCCCAAGACCTTTGCAAAGTCGCCTGTTTCGGACCATATGTGATGAAGTGGGTTCACTCCATCAAACTCTCCTTTATCAGACAGATGTCAGATGGCTGTCAAAGGGAAAGGTATTGACACGAGTTCTCGAATTAAAAGCCGAATTATTTATGTTCTTATACAAGATTCAAAATCTGAAAATTCGAATCATTTTTCTGATCCCACCTGGCTTTTAAAATTATCATTTCTCGCAGTTCTTTTTGACCACTTAATCATATTGAATAAGAGCCTCCAAGGGAGAGAAGAAAACATAACTGCAAGAGACAAAATCAGAGGATTCCTCGCAAGTGGTCAGAGTCTTAGCAACCATTGTTGGTTATTTGCTTGCGTTCACATATTACATATGTCGCACTGACAAATTTTGTGTTTTATTTTATTTTTTTTTTTACACAGGACTTTTGTTTATTCATCTTACCGGCTAGCGCGACCCCGCAAGGAACTCTTGCCGACCTCCTAGGGGGTCGCGACCCACAGTTTGAAAAACACTGGAATAGACCATCGACTCCTCCCACATAACGGACTCTCCCTACAAGCTGCCGGCGCAGGTCCTAGATTTTTCATGTATTGGTGCTGTACAAAATCAACGCACGCATACTTGAAAAATCCTAGGCCCATGGTATAGCATGGAAAATCATTGCCGCCACCGCTATTGATTTTGACATTTCACACGTATTCACAGACAGGGGAATTAAATCCGGGGAGAATCGGATAGGTGCACGGAAGTCGGCGGTCTAGTTCTCTGTGGTTTGTGATCAGATCGCATATGAATCGCATGCATGCGGTTTTAAGCAACGATTTGGACCAATCTCGTAAACTCAAATTAACACTGTGTTTATTTTGTATATTTCCTTAGGAATGAATTGTCATATCTTTTAAATAAGAGTAGGTCACAATTTGAATGTTGTTTTACACTTTGCAAATGGTTTGTTCACATAGTATTTCTATTCTTAGTACATAACATACTAAAGGGCCATTCAATTTCGATAGGGGAGATCGTTCTTCAAAAGAGATATTATACAATATACATATTTGTTTAATTCCTGGTGTGAAATATTCGATGCTTGGCAGCTTATAGGCAACCTACCTATAATAATGTTTAGTGTTCAGATTAATTTTTACACAAGTCACAATGGGCCTTACCAATAATCATTTTTAACCTTCAACTTAAATATTTCGACGGTCACAATAGATATTGTGCCATTTTGTTGCAAGACCGATTTTTGCATTAGGGTCGCTGCTGGCATGCGAGTTTCCATCTTAGCTCGTCGGTGGGTGTGGGACTTGACCCTAGGTCCGTACAACAAAAAACAATGCCAGCCTTTACGTCGAGGTGAAGTTGACGTCGCGAGATATTTTCCTTGCCCTCCCTAACTTGGCTACTCTACTCGCCTAAGTAGCCCCTTTAGTTGCCAACTCTTACTACTTACTCCGCACCATCTTTCCCTGTCCGCGCTCCCTCATCCCCTTTGCCCCTTTTAAAATAAACTCAAAAGTTAGCCTAGACACTAAAAATGATTATTAGTACCCCGGAATGGCAAACATATCCATATAAAATTATCTATTGCAACCATTAAAATATTTAAGTTGAAGGTTAAAAATGATTATTGGTAAATCCCATATTTAAAAATAAAATTCCATCACTTTTAAAGAAAAGTCCTATATAAAAAAGATTCTCTTTTGTAGCATAAAATTTCTAGGTACAGGCTAATTCAATTCTCAATTACCCGTTTTCTTTTAAGGATTTCTATACTTGTTTTGTTAAAAAAAGTGGAGTGAAATTAACAGACAGAGGATTATAAGCTAATGACACAAGTGGCAAGGTTGATTTGTTTATAAGTAAATACCCCAAGACCGGAGCAAAAAATACAAACTTGAAAATAATTCTATACACGACTACGTAATATCTTGCATTAATAGTTGGAAACAGGCTTAGTTATCACACCGTTTATTTGAATATTGAAAAGCCTTTAAAACCGAAACAGCCATTTGTTCGTTTGTTTTCACAAAAACTTACAGCCAATGAAGAGATTAACAACATTCCGATGATCCACACAACAAGTGTTAAACAAAACTTTGGGGTTCTCGAAAGACTGCACTTATTATAATTTAATCTTTTGTAAGCCAAAGGTTTCACACAAAACATTATCTATTACACTAAACTATAAGCGATTTATTCTGGTTTTTGCCATTGGAATAAAAATGACTGTCTCCTACCAATATCTAGGCACAACTGCTTCATATTTACTGCTTAGGCTTCCATAGGCACAGCATAGAAAAGAAAGTACGTCTATCTAATATCGTGCAAATGAACAAAAGCGTGAAAAACAGAGTAATTGCGCGTGCAATTAAGTGGATGCATGCATGTGTCTAAGATAAACGCTACAAACATTCTAATCTATCTTCGGTGCGAATTTAAGCCACATGAAATCGAATGGAACTGTTTTACTCAGTCTGGATTAAGGTACCTATTATTTATTCAACTGATATCACAATGCATCGATAATGTAGGTATTACTTAACCATATCTAACGCTCTAGTTTTAACCATTTTGGGGTCATTCAGAGTCATAAGCCTTTGTACAGATAGATAGATAGATATTTTTATTACGTTCATAATATTACATTTGCTTGTTGTCGCACAATTTACAATTACAGAGATATGATATTAATAATCTTACTGCTGAACAATTATTTAAGAGTATATTGAAATTTGAATTTTTTGAAATAAACATTATATTTTGAGGAAACAACGAAAAAAAAACCTCAAATTCAAAAAACAAAAAAAAAAAAAGGCAAAAACCAATAGATAAAAAAGTCTTACGAAGAAAAGTAATAAAGTAATAAAATATTTTTTGTAGGAAATTTCCTAAGCTACAAATTTGATATACACTTTTTTCAATAAAAGTAATTGTTACCGAGATATTCACGAAAAACTGTTTATCGTGACCTGTAGCTGTAACTCGGGGTCAACATTTTTAGCGGCACATGTATCGCTGGGGACTTTTGGGATATTGTTTAGAACCACAAAAGGAAGGTTCATGCAAAAATCCATCTTTCCCCTAATTTTTCCGAAGTTTGGTAAAATTTTTTGTCTTTATTCCCTGAACTATAACGGCCAATTATAGGTATGAGTTATTTCAAAGTTAACACAGAGTTAACTGTAAATGTTAATATATGGGAGTGTGTGCGTGACCAAATTCTTTAACATTATTTATTTACTTTAACATGGCACACCCACACATACACGAAGTAACTTTTCAAAACTGACCCTATGGAAGTCTCTTTTTAGCCCGAAGCTATAGCAGTCTTCTGTGCACGAGCTCCCGTCAGCACATTATATGGCTGACTTAGGCCACTGTCTAGAGCCAGCCGACGTAAAAGAATGGAATTTAGTAGCAGCTGACATCACCTATCTCTTTTTATCGGCTATTTATCTCTGGGTCATACTCTTCAATTCGTGCATTTTCTGCAAGACTAAAATCGGTCTGGCGGCAATTTAGCAACGGTGTTTCCGTCTGGCAAAAAAAATATAGTCTATCTGAAAGCCATAGTGTAACATGTAAAAATTTCAGCTTTGCTAAAATGACGTAAAAATGTGTCGGTTTTGTTGTTGTAAATCGAGGTCTGGCAGGGCTTTAACAACGCCAAAGCCGTCTGGCAGTAATGGATTAACATTTCAAATAGTGAGCATAAGCAAATGGCATAAAAAGAAATCTTGCTATTATCACGTAATTTTACGGTTTTTTTACCCCCTTCGCCCCGCTCTCACGGGTAAACGCAACGTCACCTGACTGCCAGACTACCCGCATCCGTACTACACCATAGTATGGAAGGATATGTAAAAAAATGAGCCTAGCTAAAATCACGTTCCAAAAATGTTGCTAGCTCTTAGACTAATGTAGTATGCTGGTTTTTGGATTTGTGTTTTGTGTATGCTGGTTTTATATTTTTTCTTGAACATGCTTTTGTTCTATCAGTCTACATCTGTTCTGTATATTTCTCTTGTTTGTGCTTATACCAATCAACTTTATCGACATAGTTGCAATTTTTCTCTCAGTCGTTATTATTATTCACCCCTATCGTGGAATCCGCCGGCCGGGGGGAATGTTTCACTCAAATTCAATACTTGGCATCGTAGAATACATTCGAAGTGAAAGATTCACCTGTCGGTAAGGTGAACCAATTCCGTGAACTGATTAGTTCTATGAAGGCCAATCCGGACATTGCAAAGAATGATCGCAAGCGACCGCCAGAGGAAGTAAAGCAGTTCTGGGAAGACCTTAGGCAGAAATTGAATAGCCTAGCACCACCTACAAAGGAAGTAGCGGAGTGGAAAAAAGTAAAATATTTTGCATTGGGAGTATGTTATTTGTTATCTCAAAAATAATTTTACATTTCTTTCAGGTTTGGAGTGACCAAAAGTCAAATTTAAAAAAGAAGCTTTCTGCAAATAAAAATAATTAAAAGGTACAGGTGGTGGCCCAAACAAAATTGCGGCTTTTACTGCCGATGAAGAAGAGGTTATCGAACTTATTCAATTAAGGGAATCTGCTGAAGGCATTCCGAGTGTCTCTAGATTTGGAATACCAAATTCGGCAAAAAGACCAAGAATTGAGGAAAATATATTAGAAGAAATTGAAGAATATGAAGTGGAATTTCTCGATAACCTAGAGCCAGAGCCTGCATCTTCCACTTCAAACGCAAGGCAGAAAGCTAAATCCATAGACCCAAAAGTTCTTCTTCTCTGGGCATAATAAGGAAATGGAACGAATAGCAAGGGAGAAACTCAAAGTGAAACAGCAGCAATTGGAATTTGAGCTCGAGAGGAAACAGTTGGATCTCAAATATCCAATATCCAATATCTCTCAGATGTAGACATCTACATATATATAGATAGATTCTTTTTTTTTCACTTTTATTACATTTTATTTAGTTTTTTTATTTTATTTTTAAATGCTCATGAATTGTGATACATATGTATGTAATTGAAGTCGTTTGAATTAAAAGGACACATATTTTTTAATTTATTAAATTATTAAATTACAAAGATCTCATTATATCGAGTCTTATATCAGCTGCTCTGTTCCCATACTGTGTTTGTGACTGTGTATAATTGTCGTTTTCATCTTCATCTTGGTCCTCATCTTCATTTTCTATTTCTTCTGGCTCATCCCAAGATGTCTTGAAGTGCATGCATATGTTATATAAAGCACAACAAACATTTATAATTTATGCTGCTTTTTTAGGCTCGTAGTGCATTGCCCTAACTCCCATTAAACAATGAAATCGGTTTTTTAGGACTCCAATTGTCCTTTCTACAATATTCCGTCCTTTGCTATGTTGTTGGTTAAATTTGCTCTCTGGAGAATTCATAACGAATCCCAACTTGCTGAGGACTTATTTGAAGTTGAATTAAGAGCCCCAAGAACTTCATTGAAAAAATTTTAAAAATTATGTTAAGCAACTTTTTTACATACGATCAACAGAATTTGTAGTAAAAGCCTTTTTTTGTCAGACAAAAATGGTCAAAAAGAGACTCGATATTTCTCTAAAATCAACTGTTTCTTTCACAGCACCCCAGAAGAAAAATCCATGGGTGTTAGGTAAGGAGATCTGGGTGGCCAAGGATTGGGCCAAATCGACCAGTTCACCCTTCATTAAAAGTATGTTTAAGGAATGGATTTACCCCGCTGCTACTGTTCCAAGGTGCTCCATCTTGTTGAAAGAACATCGATCTTCTCTGAAAAAGAAGAATATCTTCAAGGAACTTCGGCAATCGTTCTCTAAGAAATTTAAGGGAATTAACTGTTTGTGGAAGAACGTGCGGACCAACTAAAGTGTTTTCAAACATTTACGCTAAACCTCCTTTGAAATAAGCACACATTTTGAAGAAGTTGTTCAAAATAATTAAATTCTCCTTGGACGCGTTAGACTCCTATCTTGCCAACGTAGCGTTTCCATGGCAGAACCCGTTTACAAACACTATGTCCGCGTAATCACGTTTTGAATACATTTTGTGGAGATCAACTTATCAATGTTAATCTTTTTTTTCTATTCGACAATAAATTAACTGTTAACCATTGCTCATAGAGGTACGTCAGTTTATTATTCGCACTTAATTTTGTTTGACCATTTTTGACAAAAATGGCTTTTACTACAACTTTTTGGTGATCGCACGTAAAAAAGTTGCTTAACATAATTTTTAGTAAATATCTCAAGGATAAAAATTTCATAAAAAAATTTAAATTTATGAAGTCAAAATTTTGAGAAAAAGGCATTTTAAATAAAAAATTGTAACAGCAAATTTTCAAAATTTTGAGTTTAAGGAGCCATAACTTTTTGTAGCTGCCCAGATGTAGCCCAAGTGCTTAAGACTTGTATGCGCTACTAAATTGTCTTTTCAAACTGTACAAAACTATTTTTGAAGCTATAAAAGTTTAGAAGTTATAGCGTTCTAAGTGGGAACACCTCCAAATTAGAGGTCACCTATGTATAACGGGAAATACGATGAAAATAGACCCCCCCTGCCACAAAATTTTTTGTTCGGCAGAACTTCACCCCTTAAAGGATTATTCTTCTTAACTAGGACACCCTGTATAGTTTTTTGTTTAAAGAATTCCTCGTAAGATTTGGAAGCAAGCCCCTCCCGAAACAAAATCCTGGCTACGGCCCTGTCAGTAGGGCAACTTTATTTTTCCAGTCAAAAAAGAGTTTTCCGGTTAAAAACGTTTTTCGTTCCGGTCAAAAAACGGTTAGGCCGGATTTAAAAATTTTCTCCGGTCAGAGTAAAGAGATTTCGGTCAGATATGACCGGAATCCGGTCAGAATGGCATCACTCGTCAGAAGCCATGGAAGATTAGCGTACCCTGAATCAGCTAAAGAAAAGGAACATTTATATTAGTGATACAAAAGTAGATACGTAGAATGACACTTACCTAGAATTCTTGTATTTCTGTCTCCATTATGATACTTGTCGGAAAAGAAGGTACTGACGTCGCTGCTGTTCCATATAAATGAATCATGGTTGGAGCCTGGGTATGATGCGTCCACATATCAACACGATATTTGATAATAATTGATACGTATCAACAAAATGAATGAATCGGTATTATGGTTATCAACCTATCAACATTTTTGATGAATTGTGAATTGTATTAGATCTAAGATCTATTGTGAATAGTTTTATTGATAAACTTGGTATTACGGTTATCAAAAAATTTGATATTCATCAAATTTTCTATCAACCACAAATTTCTCGTTGATACATACATCAAATATTCGGGCGCATCAAATTAAAAAATGTGTGTCCTCGTTTTTAATGTAAAATAACGACTTTAGAGCAAAATGTCAGCGGTAGACATCCCAAATGTACTTAAACTACGAGTAGCGGCGATTTTAAAATTATTTGCAAAAAGGAAACTATCAACTGAGCGCGTTGGGAATAACTTCAATATTGGCATTGCACAATCAACAGTGTTGTTCGTTGTTTTGATTTGCGAAAAAAGCGACTTTTGTTTAATAAAAACAACTAACATTACTCAACGAAAACTAGTCGTCAGCCATAAAACAAAAATCAACTACAAATCAGAAACGTCAAACGTCAAAACAAAACCCATTCTCAATGATATTTTGATAAGTATTCACAATGGGGTAAAATTTATCAATTGATACTCATAATACCAAATGATCAATGAATTGATAGATCTTATCAAGTATCAAATAATTGATATTTGATAGCCATAATAGGGCTGTAATACTAGTATAAATCACTTGCCAGCATGGTATTTAGACTATAAAATCCTTTCCTATTGTAATAGAGATGTCTGTTTTGCGTTGGAATCTTGATGGCAATATGAATATGGGTTCCATCAACACACATTACCACTCCTGGGATTCGGCATTTGTCGTAAAAATATCTCTTTGCTTCTGTTTTTTCTTCGTCGCTCATTTTCAATGTTATCCATTTCGGACAAAGTTTCCTTTCTAGAATCTCTAGCACTTGCTTCAGCACTTCAGAAAATGTTGATTGGGCAATACATATATGTTGTAGTCCTTACCAGTACCATACTGATAGTTTCCTTCAGCAAAAAACAGCAAGCAAGCTGCTAACTTAACTTTTGGAGATAAAGAAAATGACTTCGATATGAAAATGCTGCTTTATTTAAACGAAAGCATTTAATAAATCTGAGAGATAAATAAACGTTATTAACAATTCAATAACGCTTGTATTTCAGAAAACTCACATCGAATCCGAAAGTTCCATTATGTCTACTGCAGTTCCTCTTAAATATGCACGCATTTTTCTGTCATAGGATGATGCTCTTTCCACATTATTAAATATGCTCAAATATAAGCCTATAGCGTAACGACTACAATTATTGGCACCCCCAATTTTTGACCCAACTATTGGCACCCCACCATTCAACAGTGATTTTCTCAATAACCCTTTCTTCGAATAAGTCAATTTATTTTTTATTTTAAATTTGCACATTTTTCTCATATTTGTATGTCTTTAGTTTGGAGACATTACTTTCCAATTCTGTTTTATAAGTGAAAGTAAAATCACGTGCGACAAAAAAATCAAAACTTCAAAATTTTCAATGTTTTGGTTAAGGACGTAGGTATAATTTTGTAATTTTTTTTCACTCCTTCCTTTTATATTTTTTAATGAAAACTTGCTTTATTTACTATAAGAATGCCTTAAATAAGTCGTTTGTAAATAGATATATTTTGTTAAAAAAGTTATTGTTTTATTAATAAAAGGGGTTTATAATGCAACCGTTATTCATTGATTTTTGGGGTAAATGCGTTTTTCTGCACCAATTTCAGGTTTCTTCAGAGCAAAAAGATCTAACATCTTTATGGTTAGGTTAGGTTAGGTTTGTGGGCTGGCGGGGATTTCTCCGTGCCACACTCAGGTCAATACTGACCCATTGTGATGCCCGTGGGGGAAAGAGGTCGTCCCTTACCCATTATAACCCTGTATTCAAATTACTTACTGTGCTGCTACATACAAACCATCTTGTTGATTTGACGAAGTTCATTATCTGGTCTATTGATGTGCTGGAAAGCTCGTCTAGGTCGGTGAAGAAGTGACTCCCTAGGAATTTATACCTAATGTGTTGGAGACCTGGGCAGTGACATAGGAAGTGGGTTGTGTCCTCAAGAGCTCCCTCATCACCGCAGCCTCTGCAAAGTTCTTCTTCCGTTAAGCCCATTTTCTTCATATGGTACCGCAGGGTGTTGTGCCCCGTTATGATACCTACGAGGGTGGACAGGGATTTCCTATCCTTCCGCATTATCTTCTCGGTTCTTGATTCGTTGAAGGGCGGCCATAGCATTCTTGTAGTGTTACAAGTGTTTAAGGTGGCCCATCTTGCGTTCGCCTCTCTTGTGGCTTTTTTCCCTGCTTCAGGCTTGAGTGTGCAAGGCGGGATGTTCACAGAGGGATCAGCTTGTTCTGAAACAGCTGTCGAACATTGTCTTGCTAATTCGTCTGCTTTCTCATTGCCTGGAATGCCTTCATGTCCCGGAACCCAGCAGAGCGATACCTTGTGCTGTGTACCGAGAACCTTGAGTTCTTCGCGACAGGACTTCACAAGCTTCGATTTTATTTCTGGCGCGGTTATGGCTTTTATTGCTGCCTGGCTGTCGATAAAGAAGGTAATACCTTCAGGTGGTATTGCCCTTACCACAGACTCACGGGCTGCTGTTGTCACTGCCAGGACCTCTGCTTGGAAAACGCTGCGTAACGGAGGCGTATCAATTTTGATATACCCAGCGATTCAGAGAAGACACCTGACCCTACCCCAGTGTCCATTTTTGATCCGTCTGTAAATACGGCTATGGTTGGTGTGCTAGGTACGAGTCCGTCTCTCCAGTCTTCTCTGCTGGGATAGGCGCTAGAGAAGGGTCTTGTAAACTCTAGGTAAGGCTTGATGTAGTCCGTGACAGGTACACGGACAAAATATTTCTGTAGGATCATAGAATGACCCGTTTCATTCAAATTCCATTTTACCGATTGGCTGATTCTCATTGCACTAATTGCGGCCGATAGTTGTACATGAATGTCTAGCGGACGCAGGTTGAGGATAGCCTCAAGTCCTGCGGTTGTAGTTGTCCTCATGGCTCTGGTGGTGCCAATGCACGCTAGTCTTTGAACCTTCGTTAACGCTTTTAGGTAAGTGGCCTTATTGGTTGCCGGCCACCATACGAGACTGCCGTAGGTCAGTATAGGTCTTACTATAGCCGTGTACATCCAGAGCTTGATTTTGGGAGATGGTCCCCAGGTTTTCCCAAAGATTCTGCTGCAGGAATAAAAGGCTATTGTGGCTTTTTTGATTCTTTCATTGGTCTTCAATTTCCAATTTAATTTCTTGTCTAGTAGAAGTCCCAAGTACTTTGCGCTATCAGAGATTCTGAGGGGTGTGCCTCCAACAGAAGGTGTAGCAAACTGTGGTATTTTCCTTTTATTTGTGAAGAGTACCAGTTCAGTTTTCTGGGGATTGACTGTTAGACCGCAGTTCCTGGTCCAGTTGTCAAGGGTTCTTAGGGCGCATTCAATTTGTTCAGTCAGTGTTGGAAGAAATTTACCCGTTGCCAACAGTACGACGTCATCCGCATAAACCGTTATTCTGATGCCATTGTTCTTAAGCTTTGTGATCGCTTCATTAAGTGGGGAGATTACCCCGCCCTGAGGGGTTCCTCTGGAGGCATATGCTTCTAGCTTAGAGCCCCCGAGTTCGGTTATAATGTGTCGTTCTTCAAGCATGCTGGTTATCCAGTTGACAATAGTACTGTCAATGTTGAGCTTGCTTAGCGTTCTGCGTATGGCTCAGTATTAACATTGTTAAACGCTCCTTCAATGTCTAAGAATGCCGCTAGGGTATACTCTTTTTCTTTCAATGTTTTCTCTATTGTGCTGACAACACAATGTAGCGCGGTCTCCACACTTTTACCTTTGGTGTAGGCATGTTGGGCCGGTGATAAGTCTCCTGGGCGTAGCCTGCTACGAATGTGTATGTCAATCAGTCTTTCTAAAGTTTTCAGTATGAAGGAGGTGAGGCTTATTGGCCTAAAGTCTTTCGCGTTGGTGTGACTTGGTTTGCCAGTCTTTGGTATTTTGGTATATTACCTTCACTTCTCTCCATTTTCTTGGTATATATCCCAGTAGGAGGCTGCTCGTGTACAGTTCTTTTAATACCGGAATGATGGTGTTGGTAGTTCTCTGCAACATGAGAGGAATGATTCCATCGAGCCCTGGGGATTTGAAGGGGGAGAATGATCGGATAGCCCATTCTATTCTGTCCTCTGTGACCAAATCTGTAGGGAGGCTCGTTTCCATCGTGCTGTTGATGTATATACCGGGGTGTGGCTGAGGGTTAGCAGCCTGGAAAGTGCGTAGTAAGTAACAGCTTTAAGGAATCTGAACAAGATTCAGTCCAGTTTCCTTCGGGGTCCTTGAGAGATCCCAGAGTTATTGGTTCCCTGGTTAGGATTTTCCTCAGTCTCGCGGTTTCTGTAGTGCCCTTTATTTCGTCACAGAATTTATGCCACGATTGGCGTTTGGATTTCCGTATTTCGTTTTTAAAGTTTCTCTGACTGGCCTTGTATATTTCCCAGTCAGAGTCTAATTTTGTCCGATTTGCCGTATTTAGAAGTTTTCTTGTTTTCTTTCTAATCGCGGCCAGTTTCTTATACCACCATGGAGGCGAAGTTTTAGTTTTCAGTTTTGCCACTGGACAGGCACTTACGAATGCCTCTTTAAAAATAGTGACTATTTTCTCGGCTTTCTGGTCGATGTCCATCGGGCAGAAGTTACCTTCCTGTAGAAAGTTTTTTCTTTTCACGTTCTCTTTGCTAAAAAGGTCCCAATCAGCTTTCCTAGGATTTCGGTGCGACTGGGGAGGGTTGCAACAGTTTCCTACAAGAAATTCGATCAGTCTGTGATCTGAGTAGGACTGCTCACTCAAGACGTTCCATTTATCAATAGTAAGGGTACTGGAGTTGTTATATAGCGTTATGTCTATAACCACCTGCCTATTCCTAACTACAAATGTTGGTTCATCACCTCTATGAACTACTAAAAGATTATTTTCTATAATGAATTCAAAAACTGACTCACCTCGTGGGTTAATATCTCCACTGCCCCATTGTGAATGATGGGAGTTTGCATCACATCCCAGAATCAGGTCCCATCCTTCCTGTTCCGCTTTGTGGACTAGGCCTCCGGCTGTTCGCCTAGTCGCCCCTACCTTACATCTTCTGTTGTCGTTGGGTGCGTTGGGCTTTCTCCCAATCGGACTGGGTCTAGGCTTAGTGCCCTTCTCCTGTCCGGTTGGGGGTGGTTTGGGTCTGGGCACAGCTGAGGTGGATGGCAAACGGCTTTCCTTCCTCGCTGCGTCCAGATCTCCGCCAGTGCCTTTCGCCTGTCGGTCACGTACGTCTGGGGGTTTGGAGCAGCTTGCAACCGGCTCGGAATCGGGTGATTTCGAGTCGGGTGCTGGCCGAAGTCTCCCAGCGACTGAGGTGGGGAGTAAGCGGCTTCCCGCCCTCGTCGTGAGAGGTCTTCTTTCCTTTTTACCCCGTTTGTTGCTGTCTCTCCTAGTGGACCCTGCAGACTTGAGCGTGGTGCGGGCTCTGTCCAGAGCCGCTCTTTCCTTGTCCGTGAAGGATTTCGGATCACGCTTACTAAGCCGCCGAATTAACCGAATAGCGTTACGCCTTCGATTTCGTATTGGCGTTCTAGTCTTGTCGTCCCTAGTCGTTACTTGTGGGCGGGGTATATCCCGATCCACTTTACCAGTACTAACTACTGTCGCGAAGCTAATTGTGGTAGAGTTCCCATTATCTGCAGGGCTGCAATCGCCTGACATAGTAGGTGGCGATGACCTCTCCTCCAGAGAGTAGCGCAGGCTTCTCTCTTTCGGTTTGGTCGTTGCCACCTCGCTGTCTTCCTTAGGTCCACTCTCACTCAACTGCGGGACTGTCCCGATCGTCGTTGAGGAGGATGAATCTTCGGTCGGCTTCAGCGTTGCCACTGAGAGGGTTGAAGACTCCACGTTGGCTGATGCGGCCACCATTGGTCCTGACTGGCGAAGGCTTGTCGCAGATTTAGGTGGTCCCATCAGTGTACTCGCGCTCAGGTTACCTGCGGGTGAAGACGATGTCGGGGTGCATTCCATTGAAATGCCCCCCGATAAGGACTGCTCCTGAAGGTAGGCCCGTGCGTTGTGGAGTCTTTTCCTATCACCTTCGGACAGCTCTTCCCACTTCTTCATCCCCAGTCTCTTTACCGTTAGCTTGCAGTTCTTTGCGCGTCTTGAGCTGGTGTAGCTGCAGGAAAAGGATGAGCTAGCGACGGAGCAAGTGTCGCTAGAATCCAGAAGGAGTTTTTCCAGATTCGTGTCAATTGCTCCGACGCTCTCTCCGTCCGATAAGGGTAGAAGCGCATCTTCCACTCCCTCTTCCATTTGCCGATCAGGAGCTAGGAGCGTCCGGTCGGTCCGCACTCTTCGCTTTTTGAGTTGAAATTTTATTTTCTGAATTTGACATTTTGGGTCCCACGAGTAAGGGGGAAGAAGATGTCCGCCTGCACTCACCCCCTGTATGCAGGTAAGGGGAATTAAATTAAAACTGGAGGTCCCCAGGTATCCAGAGTTCACCGTTAGAAGACACCATAACATTGTGCCATACATCCCTGGGCACGGTTGTTTACACCCGGGATTACGAGTTTTATCGAGTTATTCCCCTCTAGATCCGTTCGTGTTTGTTGACAGAGAAGCAAGCAATGAGGCATTATTTTTTTATTTGTCTAAATTTTACATGGTTAAGTCAGTAGTAATAGGGAAATCAACGAATGCTACAAATAAATTCACGTTTGAATTATACATAACATAACAAAAGAATTTTTGTTCGTTTATATAATTTACACGTTGATTGAAGGCGAGGACTTCACAAAGGGGTGGTATAAATTTAACATACCTACTCAAAATCATGTAACACAAAACCTAAATGGCAATTCTTCTTATATAAAACATTTAAAAACACATAAATCGAAAATACCTACGGCCTTTTATTGCGAAATACTTTCTCAATGGTGATTGATCCGCTGTTAATTCACCATAGGTCATTTATTTCAAGATCCGAGCTCCGATCCTATTTCTATGCAATCAATGTTCCTTGCCGGAGATAGGGTTAAACTAAACAAAATATGTATTTGATTTACCTGCGCCTAGCTTTATACAGAAAAACTTAGCTTAAAGGCGCCTACTAACTAAGGTAGGGTCACAGTAGATTTTCGTTTACTCTTCATCTTCAGTATCTTCCAAATAATAACACGTTTTTTTTTGTTCTCTCTTCGCATTCAGTTTCTAAACAAAACAAGTTCACTTACCTAAGTCGATGATAAAATATTCATCTCTTTCTAGCTTCGACCTGTTTCATCTTTAGTCTTGAGTGTAACAACAACTGTAGACTGCATCAGGCCCAGCTTTATCTTCCCGGTGTGTGTATAAATATAAATATGTTTGCTGATTTTTGTACTGATACCTATACTCAGGTATGTGTATCTCGCGTCACCTATTTTTCTTACCTGCTGCATAGCAAATTAAAGACAAAAAATTGAGAGAGACAGACCGCCAGTTTTGGCATAAATAAATGTATCTTCCAGTCCAGGTGTCTGTATTATTTGCTGAAAAACCAGTATTTTCTTCTGGTTTTCGAGTGACTCCGTCTGGTTTGGATTTGGATTCAGGTATCTCTTCGAGTTGTCTTTTGTAGTTAAATTCAGATTGTTCATTGTCCGAGTGAGGTCTGTCTCGACGGGGTGTTGTGCGCGTGATACTGTTAGTTTTATTTATTTATTTATTTGCTTTTGATTCATAGTTCACACGTTTCACCATTTAATTTCTTATACATAGTCAATTACTTTTTTTTTTTTTTAAATATCTGAACAAACGGAAGCATACAACAACGAATTATGTTTACTAAGCTAAGAGTAGTTCCTTTGTGAGTCAAAGTAAAACCCCTTGTTTAGGATAAATGTGCCAGAGCTATAGAAATTCGTAATTATTACTAATTGCCACGAATCCAGTGGTCTATCTAAAAATTTCGAAACCAAAATGTGAAGTGTCAAACAGCACCACACAAATTTATTGAAAGTGTTATTAGAAAAAAAATATATATATATAATACATATAGATAGTGAGTGATCGTGTCGCGATTCGTGTATTTACGGCATAATCGGGCAATTCGGCATTCACCACATTCAAGGTTGATGATCATTCGCTGAGCTATTCGATCAAATCAGTTACAAAGTGGAATCAATACAAAATACCCAAGGACTGGTCTATACGAGTGTTTATATTCGACTGGCAACATCGGTGTGCCAATTCGGCTTGTCTGGAGAAAAGTAAACCACTATGCGATCATCTCGTGACTCGCACCAGAGGTGGTTTGGCCACTTCTTTTGGATAATTGCACTTCTTCAGATAGCGCTACTTTTCAAATCTGCAAAATGTCAACTGGTGAATAAGCCACCTTACTTTGTGCCTGGATCCGGGGATATGGCACGGTTTAGTCTTTCGGAGGACACGCCTGTTGGAAGTCCGGTTTATCAACTCAAAGGTAAGTGTTGGACTTTAATAGTACCTAGTTATTTACTTTTTATTTTTCTGCAGAGCTGCAATGCAGTCATAATCATCAATATAGAAAAAGTGAAGCTCTTGGCTTTCTTACTCATCATAATCTCTCTGCGGTACCAGAAAATTTGCTGAGCTAATATTTGCATGTCTTAGGCGTTGCCTATGAACGTGCAAACGATTCAGATTCGATTAATTTACATTTTGTTGCTCTTGTACTTTTACGCAGGTAGAACATACTGTTTTAATGTCAAAGTCACGAACATGGAAATGTGGAAGAATGAGAAAAACAAAAAAATGTGACGATGATACTGAATATTTTTACGACTTTTTAATAGTTTGTTGTTTTGACATATTTCATTGAATTAGCTGATAGGTATAAGTCTTTCAGTTTTCTTATCGAGGATCGTGCTTTTTGTAGCGAGATATCTATAAATTTAATATGTATGTATATTTCACTAGCAGTAACCCGTGCTATCTTTTATCTACAAGCTGTACCTACTGCTTATGGGGCATTGCCTCCTAAAATGGACGATAATTACATCTTGAAGGATGAAAATGTAGCTAATCGTATTAACTGTCTAATATAAAACGTAACTGGGAAATAGCTCTACCGGAAAGAATAATATACTTTACACATTTTTTTTTTGTAATGGGAATTCGCTGGAAGGAAAAATCATCGAAAGAGGGGACTGACTTTCGTCATCCCGAATTGGATTGCACCTAGTCGTTCGACTAATCGGCAATCTATTTTTGATTCATTTTAAAAATTTGAGTCGTTTATCGGATTTCTATACTATATTGATCGAAAATATTAGTATTAGCTAATTCTTATAGATCAAGCTGTTTTACCCGCCTTAATCTCCTGATTACATTGTCAGTATTTAAAAGTTCTGTTATTTCTAAGTTAACATGGTTAAAGCGGCCCATAGACAGTACACTTGTGTCTGCACCGATGTACTGACACCGGTGTGGCTTTCCGCCATACACATCACACCGATCGAGACACCGACACCAAAAATCAAAAACTTTTGATTTTACTCGCACCGTGTCTGACACCAAAATGGGTGTACGCACCAGCCCACACACAGCACACATTTCCGTACACCGACACCGGTGCAGACACAAGTGTAGTGTCTATGGGCCGCTTAAGAAGTCTACTTCTGTGCCTTTGGGCAACTTTTTTTAACTTCTTCCTCAACCATTTCAATGTCTAGATCTCTATGCAGATCACCGTTGCGCACGTACCAAGGTGCATCTATGTTCTTAGTACTTTATTTTAGAAAACTTGATTTGTTTGCAAATTTGTTTGGCATGTGCAATGTGCATGCCCACAACTGGAGCCCATGGGTCCATACTGGTTTTAGAACTTGCTTGTATAGCAATAATTTATTGTAGTTGGACAACAGGGGCGTAGCGAGGGGGGGGCGTGGGGGGTGTCGCACCCCCCCACGCTTTTCAAGAGTCGGCAAATCAACGATCAATTCTCAAAAACTTGGTCTTAAGTTTCGATTTTAAACTTGTAAATGTATACAAAAGTCGGCATTTTCAAAGGTTCCTGATGAACTCCTTAAAATCGGTGAATCGGTGAATTTGCCGACTAAAATCCTTAAAATTTAGCGAGTTTCCATTCGATTTTAAAAAGGACGGTCGGCATCGGTGAATTTGCCGACTGAAATCCTTAAAATTTAGCGAGTTTAGATTCGATTTTAAAAAGGGCGATCAGCATCGGTGAATTTGCCGACTGAAGTCCTTAAAATTTAGAGAGTTTACATTCGATTTTAAAAAGGACAATCGGCATCGGTGAGATTGCCGACTGAAATCCTTAAAATTTATCGAGTTTCGATTCGATTTTAAAAAGGACGGTTGACATTTCTCATTGGAGGTTAAATTCGAAGGAACACATTCCTAGTTCGCGGCTTATTGATGTGGAATGCGAACTTTAACAATTCGCGTGTGTTTGGGCAAAGAGGAGGATAATTAATTATCCCATCAAAATGTATTAAGAATTCCAAACTTTTTGCCGCGGACGAAAACACCCGCGCGAATTGTCATCAATTCGTTCCACAAACTAGCGAATTAAACATTCGTTCGAACTTCCTCAAACTAGACATTGTGGGTAGAAACTGATGGCTGAAATTCGCGAACTGCCGCGATCTATAAAAGTGTTCATTTGAACCGACTGTCAAAGCTTGCGAATAGTCGTTCGATCGTAGGTAGTTGGTCGCTCTTATGTGAATGGTCTTTTAGGTATTAGCCCAGGGGTGTTCCTGTTAAGATTGGTCAAAATTGGACAAAGGGGCGTGGCGCCTCCCATACAAAAAACATCTTCTATAGAGTGAAACTCGTTGATGTTAGATATAACTCGATAACCACTGGGCCGATTTTCATGATTTCTATACAGTCGGCAAATTCCTGAAATAAGTCGGCATTTCAATGAAAGTCACCCCCCACGGCTCAAACCCTCGCTACGCCCCTGTTGGACAAAGATGAATATCTCCCAATAAGCCAATACATTTTACTGTATCGCATGTTCAACTCATCTCGTTTTTTCTTTACATGCGTTTTCCAAAGCAGTTTAGCATCTAGAGTAATGTCTAGATATTTGGCTGTATTTGAGTATTCCACTAAATTGTTGTTTATGTATACTGGAATATATTGTACGTTTTTAAACTTACTTTACAAATAGAATCGAATTTCAGTTAGGTCTTAACACTAGAATTATAATTTGAATTTATGTGAATAAGCAATGGAACGCCATAGGTACTCTGAATGGCGAATAATCTTCAGAATTAATCAAACTACTTTCAATCATAAACATATCTATGAACTCAATAACGTTGGAGTGTACGATTGTCATCACAATTTGTGTTGGCCTCGACTCCAGTAATGCGTTTCGCCCTGATATAGCATTGCTTTTAGTGCAACTTGCACATTTCCCCGGCTTCTGCTCGTTCAATATACGGTGACTCTTGGCGAATATGGCCAATCCGCGCAGGTTTCTGTGGTACAATTTAGTAAAGATATGTTGAAACATTTGTTAACAAGCTATTGGTAAAGTCGCAACTGATACACTTCTTCGTTTTAATCGACCGCTAAAAAGAACCCTCAAGCACCAGTGCTAAAATACTGGAAAAATGATATGCAAACAGTATAATAGTGGAGACAAAGACCAAGATCATCATCCTGTCACTCCTAACAGTCATTGCCAAAATGTCCGCCCACCTGCTCAAATCAAAATATGTTTAGCAATATTAAAACTAAAAGTAAAACATGCCCACTGAAAGTGACGGTTTACCAGCTGATCGATTTAAAGCAGCTATCTATAAATAAATAATATGTATAAGAGAAGGGGATATGTCAAATTGGTACGCCAAGATTTGGTATAGAACGGAATATTAATAACTACTGTGTTCCAGATCAGGAGAGGAGACCCCATCAACTCAAAATAACTACAGAAACGTAAACTTCTCAGCATCGGGTAAAATATATTAACTGCCAAATCGTCTAAACCCCTAAAATCGTACTTCAACAACCTGATTGGCCCGGTGTATCCCGGTACACCAGTCGACATATTGTAAAACATATTGACAAGGACATAACCTGGAGGCGAGCCGACCTGTATCTACATTTCGATAATCAACATTTTTTCACCTTATACGACAGTATTTAGAGAAAAAATTTATAGACTCATGTCCATAGCTCGTTAAATACGTATAGATACAATATATGTATATCCGTGGATTCGTTTTTCCTGATTGCTATTAAACAAAGCATGAGAAATCGATTTAAATTCGGTGAGATCCATGTGCATCACCTATTAACAACATACATAATCCATTGAGCAAAAATGTTTTGCACCTCTTACGATTATTATATAAATATAAATGCAGACATCCTAGGCCTAGCACAGCACGCTATCATACTGCAGATTGAGAGTAAATATTAGCAGACATTTTTCGAATTTGTTCGTCTCCGGGGGCATACGAACTCGTTTTTCATTTTATGCTGACCATATGCAAACACAAATACAAGGTAAAGTGTCTGCTAAACTTATAGTAACGAGCAAGACATGTTTATATGTCCGCCAAGGTTATCTGGAAACCAGATTTTAACACTAAACTAACCAAATCCAACAGCACACATTCACAATTAAGAAAATCAAAGATTATGTACAATAGGTAGATACATAGTTTTTTTTTTATAACAACATTTCCGAAATCATTTAACGATAATAATAATAATTAATCAACTATTGGATATTGATAGTACCATCAGTATACACAAACATTTAATAGCAACGAAACATTGCATACATATACGTTTACCTGTACATATATCTATCAATAGCCGGTATATTTACTTATACATTCTGTTAGATCGAGCAATATTTTTATACATTGACCGTTATACAATTTCGTTAATGGTCGATCGTGAGAGTGGCTCACCTTGGTTGCACATTTAAGAATAATTCTGCGAGATTGGAGCAGGTGCAACGACTACTATTGCCAGCATTTGGATCTCCTTAATCGCTCAAAAACTTAACTCGGATCGCAGGCATATCGTAAAGAGAAAAACAAGTCATAGCCCAACACACACAAAAAATTGTGTAGGTTACCACAAAGATTTTCTTAAACACAGATTATGCTCGTGGTAACAACAATTTGGAACAGTTGTTTCTGTAAATTAATCTATACACGTATATACCGTATACGTAACGTATACCTATAAAAGAGTTTGTCCAGACTGACTAGACTAACTCATCAACGTTCACACTGAATTCCTAATTCTTGAGCTTTAAATCTGTCCATTTTGTATTTTATTGGCACAAAAACCACGGAGGGAACAGGTCTTATTGCCTTTCGATTGCAATCGCAGATTTTTTCTGTACTTTAAGTTAAGGCACAGAACTACTAGAAATAAAAGCGATAAATGTCAGGCTGCTTCTAGCATCAAACTGCATCAAATCGAAAATAGTCAAGGATTGTCGCACAATACATAAGGCAGTAGACGTATACAGACAGAGCCAAATCAACTTATGCTTGATCCCAGGTCACTGCAACATAGAAGGAAAGTAATTCGCCTACGGGTGAGAAAAATGGGTGGAGGAATGTCGATTGTCGAGAATTCAACAAGTTGAGTACCTATACCTACCAATAATTTTGATGACAGTTAAGTATCTATTATATTCACATCCGTTTTAGATAGGCCTTAATTTAATGAAAATCCAATTAGATAGGGATGAACAACTTATTCCAAAAATACTTGCTTAAGCCAACTCTGAATCCGAAGAACCAAAAACGGGCCATTCCCTAAATAGCAGCTTGATCCTCTTAACAGCGTTTACTGTAAAAATGTTAATGCACATTGAGTGGTTGTGGTTCTCAGCTCAGTATACCTTTCCTTCCGTTTCAAAGTTAGGAAACCTATCGGTCTAAAAAAAATTAAATAGATAGTGCTTATGACATTTTATCTATTTTGTAAACTATCAATCAGGGTGATCTGCATACAATATACATACAATTTGTAATACAGTGGACTCGAGCTCGAATTCGTGTTTGAATGCTCAAAGATTTAGAATCCGCTGTAAAATATGGAAACTACTAAAACCCAATATTTCGTGGGGTGAAACAGTGATTCACATCTGGATAATGGAAAAACGAATTGGATTTTAATAAATGTTTTTCGTAACATTATAACATGCCTATTAGTCACTTTATATTAAACTGTACATGTATTTATATAATCGCTGAAGCACATACGAGTACTTTGCTGGAAGAAACGGCATACTCGGAGGTAGCTTTTCAGGTCTCAGAGACCAGTTTTCCGCATTGAAGGAAAATTCCGCATTTTTGCCTATAATATCAATTGGATTGAACTTCTTCTGTGACTAACATTTTACGAAATCGTACAAAGATGGAGATACTCGAAAAAAAAACCTAACTATCTATTCAAAATGCAATTCTTGGCTTGGTCATTAATGCAATTTAACCTTTTACCAACGAATCAAAACTTTAATAAAGGGTGTCCCAAAATTCACACTAAATGTAATTTTGATAGAAAATACAGATTTTTAATTAGAAAGCTAAAATGTTTTATTGATTCATAGAGTATACAGATTGGGGTTATGTATGGAATAGCACATCGGATAAATGGCCGCCACTGCTTTACTGGCAGGTACGTACTCTTTTATTGAAATTTTCTAAGACCGTTTCGCATAAACATGGCTGAATTTCATTAATACACCTCCCAAATTCCTCTTTCAAGGCGTTGTGGTCGTGGGCTTTTTGGCATAGACCTTTGACTTAAAAAAAAACCCAAATAAAAAAGCCCAATGGTGTCAACTCGCAAGATCGGGATGGCCAATTCTGATCGCAAAAACGACCGATTACACGTTTAGGAAATGACTCATGCAGTAATTGAATTGTTTCTCAGGCTGTATGGTATGTGGCACCGTCTCGCGTCTTGAGGAAACCACATGTTGGTCACATCCATATCTTGTAATTTAGGCACTAAAAATTGGGTTATCGTGTCACGATAACGATCACCATTCATCGCTACTGCCTGACCAGCTGCATTTTCGAAGAAGAATAGTCCGATAATGCCTCCAGCCCAAAATCCGCACCAAACAGTCACGCGTTGTGGATGCATTATTTGTTTCTCAACAATTACTTGTGGGTTTTCTGAACCCCAAATGCGACAATTTTGACGATAAACGAAGCCATCAAGATAAAAATGAGCTTCATCACTTCATTTGTTCGAAAATTGTGAACTGTAGCTGCCAAGCCTTCATTATTTTTAAAATATTGCTCAACAATCAAAATGCGTTCTTCTTTCGTATAGCGCTTCACTTTTACTAACCCCGAACTGTCAGCTGTCACATTGTTTTCTGTTGGTATCACTGTACTATTAAATGGCGCAAGATTCAAATTTTGCGCGAATTATGGGACAGCCTTTAGAGAGAACGGCAACACGTACCTAGTAGACACAGTATGGCCGCTACAAACTACTCTGAGGTGGATAATGGTAAGCTCGACTCACTCTCACATCAAAAGCTATAATTTTTTTTAGCTACTGTGCAATAAACATATACACTGTTAATCACTATGATGATGGCACAATTTTTGTTACCATATTTTCGGTCTGTGTATCAGCTGGAAATTGTTTACCCGGAACCATGAGTATAGTATAGTTAGGTATATATTTACCCAAAAGAAAGCCATAACATTTAACTGCTAATTAGGAAAATCATTAGAATTTCCTAAAATCAAAAATGAATAACTACTGAATAAGGGTATAAAATGGTGTGCTATATAAAAAAATTAAATAAAACAAAATAATGAATTGTTGACATTTTTGGGTTAATAACCCATTAATTTATTACGTTTTACGACATTAATAATGGCTATGCTCGTCATTTTTAGCCATTACCTCTATAATACGATTTTGAATTTGAATTGAAGCTGTTAAAGTATAGTGACAGAAGCAAATATTTATGTTACAACGAGTCGGGGTTGACAAAGTTTGCGTTTAGACAACGTATGCTAAGGTTTGACTTTTAGAAAGCGATTGAGCAACTTTTATATTTTTTCATACTCAAATTATCTACCTACTCAATTGTGACCTTGTTTACTAAATTAAAAACTAATTTTATTGTGCCTAATGAGAATGTCAAAATGAGTCACTCAGAAAATCTATAAAAATTTGTACAAGTAGGTATATACACTCAAGCCGTCCCTCCGTCCAGTATACCTACCATGTTGAAATGCCGCCAAATGAAGCCGTTATTCAAACTGTATGAAAACAAACAAAAAACTTCACACGTCTGGCTGCAATCATCGAAGTAATGTAACAAAGTGAAAGTCAATGAACCCAGATCCAGAAACAACGCACAACTACACAGCCTTCGTTTGTGGCGTTACCTTTTCCCAACATTTCCATAAAATCACAGGCTTAGTAGTAGTACGTACTTTGGCATCATCGACATAACGACTTCTCTGTGAGCATACCCCAAATGAAAGACAACAACTTTCAGCTGGCTTGCTATGATTTACCTTGAATTCCCAACATTCCCAACAACACTGGCTGCGGAATCAAGTCCACAGCAAATAGTCTTTTACGTTTCTGTTATATTAATTTAGCACCACAACACACGGACGGTGATTTGCCACGTCCAGTTGGAACTGCTGCAAGTTGCCCGGCCCGGCCGGCCGGCGGCGTGGCTCTGGTTATACGGAAGACAATCTGTGAGAAGTCATTGTTCTTCTGATGTGATTGTTTCTTAATTTGTTAGCGAACTCTTGCTTCTTAGCGATTCCACTTCTAGAGAAGTTAACGTCTTCTGTGAATTTACATGGTAAGAGTTTAATTCGCATACCTACCATTACTGACTTTTCTTCGCTTTCAAGACTACTTTCAAGTCGGTTTACCACTGTCCAGGCTGTTACATGATTTATGTCCAATCTGCACTACAAAATGGGCTATTAAACTAAGCCCATCGAATAAGGTATAAACAATATATTACGAAACGGCACTGCGAAACATACCACTACCACATGCCATTCAGAGCGTATTATGATTGTAATACATCTTTCGTGCTGCGAGTTACTTGGAAACCGAAAGTAAACTAGTTGGAGAGGAAATCCTATACAGTTAGCTCTGATCTATGTCTGTAAATCAGTTCATTTTTCTTATATTACCCAACCTCTTTGGTGCTGGAGTCTATTTTTGTTTAATAATAATTTGCATTGTATTGTAATTAACACGGCCAATAATGGCGTGCATACTATAACGCGTGTTGTTATTGGAGCAGAATTTAATTGGCGAGTGTGGAAATTTACGACCGTATAAGGGAGCAGTGTGGTTGAAAATTATGATTTCTTGTGATAAGTAGGTATTTCGTTTTGAAATATACTTGATGTACATATTTAGATTTTATGAATGAGATAGGTAGATATTATTTTCTTGACAGTTTTGTGTTACAAAAAGTAAATTGTTTTGCCTTTTATACCAGATTGGAGAATTTTGTTAAGAGTTATGTTAGGTTAGGTTAGGTTAGGTGGCAATTATCCGTTAATACGGATAGTAATTCACTTAGACCATAAGTAAGGTCCATTGTGATACCACAAGCAGAGCCGGTTATTTCCGCTACTCTTGGAACCATTTTGAATTTTGGAGAAATTTCCGTATTTTGCTAATATCCGTTTCAGCAATATCAGCAAGCTCCCCGAAGAAGTACTCTCCTAGAGTTTGCTTTCTAATCGAGGATAGCGCCACGTAGGTAAAGCTGGATCCACCACATTCGAGTTTCGGAAAACAAAGTATATGGGACTTAGTTGCTATTTAATTGCGGTAATTTTGATTTTTTTGCTCTTCGGGAAGTGGTAAATCTTGTAATGGACCTGGCTTACCGGTAAAGCTGGATACACCACATCGCCTTTTCAAAAAAAAAGATGTCACTCGTCGATAAGTTTGTCAAAAAGTCAAAATACCATTTAGTACCAAAAAGGGTACTTTAGACATTTTATGTGCAAATTTACCGAAAAAACCAAAAAAATCATATACCCAGATCGAATTTGTCGGTTCCAAATATAACAAATGAACCGTCTATTCTTTGGCTATCAAACCCCATCTTCAAATAATTGAAAATTTCGACATAGTATCATAAATGGTACTATGTCATAAATGGTACTATGTCGAAATTTTCAATTTTTGACAAAATTAGTTGATTAAGAGGTTTTGTAGCCAATGAATTGAAGATAGTTTTGGGATTATAAAGTGGAGAAATTCGCACGGGGCAATAGGTTTCTTGTAAGTAGTAAAAAGTAACTTCTTAAATAATGTTTTCGCCGTTTGACACTTTTAGAGAGGAGCGACAAATTATTTGATTAAGTGGTAATATAGCCTAGGCATAGGCAATTAATTTGCAATATTCAAAACAGAAAAATTCGAAAGGGGTAATCGTTTTTTTTTAATTTAAAAAAAAAAAAAACAAAAGAGTTTGGAAGCGAACTGGGGTTTTAAAACTTTAACGGCTAATTGTGGCGGAACGGCTTGTCCGATCGGAAATTTGTTTGCATTTTCCCAGAGCAATTAAATCAGCGGTATATGTCTCATATTTTTTTTTGAAAAGGCGATGTGGTGGATCCAGCTTTACCGGTAAGCCAGGTCACCACAAGATTTATCACTTCCCGAAGAGCAAAAAAATTAAAATTAACGCAATTAAATAGCAATTAAATACTAACTAAATCCCATATACTTTGTTTTCCGAAATTCGAATGTGGTGGATCCAGCTGTACCCACGTGATAGCGCCGGGCAGTTACATAGTATAGGTGAAACGGAGTTTCCTCCTCCTCCTCATCCAAGCAGACAGAAGTCATTAGCGGTTACTCCAAGCCTTGCGGCATGTCTTCCTAGTAGGTATAGGTACACAGTGGGCTGTTAGTACTCCGACAAGAGTTCCGATATGTGTTCTACTGACGTTTAACAGGACCTTTGTCCTGCACCGGTTTAATCGTGGCCAGGTCTGTTTTGCGTGTTGCAGGTGTCAAGATCCCGCCATCTCTCATTAGCCTGTTGCAGTGCTAGTGTGGAGATGTTGTATCTTACCGTTTCAATTGGCACATGGGGCTCTCCTTTACAAGTAGAGAGTTCCATTTTCGTGCCGTTCCTTGCTAGTTCGTCTGCTTATTGTGTATGTTAGATATAATAGTCTCCCTCGATTAAGTGCATTCACCGTGTATTCTACAAACTACAAGAGGTCCCAGCTTTGCTCTCCGATTAAGATATCGATATCATTAAAGAAAGAACCAAAAAGGCAATGATTCGGACGAACATGGGGTCCTAATCCTAAACTAGTCATGTGGCTCAACACGGCCGGCGATTGTAAGACCGATACTAACATACACTGGGCCATACCAATAAACAAATACTAAACTCGTGTTTAACTAATTTCGAAACTAACTTTAGTTTCAACTTAAACTTTTGAGCTACCAATAACCAAATTAATCGAAAGTTTTACTAAAATCGACTTTAGTACAAATTCTACTACAACATGAGTCAAAACTAGTAGATACGATTTTCGCAAAACTGACATTTTATTCGAGCGCAAATCCAAATTTCAAATAAATCATAATTTCAGATTTTTCTTTTTCCTTCTTTTTTTTATGAAACTTTTAGTTTTGTGAAATTTAATCAATCACACAATTTGTTTGTGTGTAACAGGTCAGTCAGGGCGCAGGAAAAATGGACGACATATTTGAAAATACTAAAATTAAATGCACAAAGCACATTTCGTAGTTTGAATAAAGCTACGAGTACACGACATGCCGAACACGACATACGCATGCCAGTCTGACGTCAATTCGACGTGAATATGTCATAAAAGGGTGCATGTCGTGTACTCGACATATTATTGACGCTGACATATTATGTTGGCATGCGTCTGTCACCCATATGTCCGACTCAGAATGGCATGTAAATTTGCCACACGTTTGGGTGAATTTAATTAATTTTGTTTTTAATTTCAACGTTTCGATTTTGCAAGCTTGAATTACTTTGCTGCCAAAATAGCCATATCAGAATTGATTCGCGACATTTTTTTTTTAAACATAAAAAAATACTAAAAAAATTAGTCAAAAATCGTATGTCAACAAATCAAAAAAGAAATCACATGCCAGACACCGTCGATATACGAATATGCCAACTTTGAAACAAAACGTGCATGCCGTGTGACATATTCAACAATTTCAATTCAATTGTTGCGTATGTCGTGTTTGGCATGTCGTGTACTCATAGCTTAAGTTGAAAAAGACGAAAAATGTTCTGTAGGTAATCATACTCTATTGCATTTCGAGATGAGACGCTTCACAAAACAAAAATCACAAATACCAAAAAGAGAAAAGAAAACATTGCCTTTGATGAACGAACATTTGCCGCATCAACACAAAAACAGATTTGATGCTTCCACTCTACCGCCAACACGATCTATGCAACTTTAAAGATTATTATGAATAAAATCTAATCGAATCACTGCTACCTAAAGAAATTCAAATGAATTTTCCAATTGGCTGGAAAACTGACAATCCATACCTTTCAATGACACTACTACGATGACACTTATACTTAAACCTTGAGTTAGACACGACTTTCTCAGGATCGAAAGTTAGAGTCGACATAGGGTTAACTCGAGGATAAATTGGTTATTGGTACGCAATATTTTTTAGTTTGGACTTTTGCATTAAAGTCGAGTCTAAATTTGATTGTTGGTAAGGCGCACTGAATAGCAAAAGTCATGGTATCCCACATATACATACTTTATAAAAGCTTGCTTAAAATTAATAAATTTTTGAATGAAAAATTCAAAATAAACTAGTCATTTATTAACAAGTGAGTTTCTTATTTATGTTTACAAACAGAAAATGAAAATTTAGGATTGTTATGAAAGTCTACATTTTTGACTTTTTTCCTCGGTCTCAAACAAAAAATGTTTTGATGATTTCTCGAAACAATTCTAATAGTGACTGCAAAAAATGTTTTCAGAAATCTCTTCGCTAATATTTTTTATGATTTTTTGAATGGGATGATCTCAGAACAGAACAATTTTGTATGAAAAGGACGAAAAAGTGGCTAAAATAGTCATTTTTGCAATTTTCAAAAAATGTGTGGGTCTGTTAAATAAATTTATTTTGTCTATAACTTCCTGCCTATTTATTCCAAATTACAAATATTAGTTTATCGCCTCTTCAAAAGCTCACTCACCTTGTGGGTTGGCTGGCATCTCCTCTGCCCCATCGTGCATGATGCGCATTAGTACCCCTCCTATTTGTATGTCCCATTCTTCCTGTGGGCGCAGTAGCGCAGTGGTTAGTGTGCTGGACTACTGTGCGAGTTTCCATTCACACAAAACGAATGGTTGCGAGAAGCTAGGCCTTGGGTGTCTACCGCCTGTTGCGCCGCCTATTTATTTATTTTTATCCTTCCTGTCTCGCTTTATAGACTAAGGCGCGGGTGCGTAGAGCTAGTTGTCCTTCAGCCTCTTAGTTGCAGTAAATCCATATCCCTTAACACCTTACCCGATATAGTACTCTCTGTTAACAAACTAGCAGTTGTTGAAACTGCAACTAGTCTTGGATCTATCATTAATTGTAAATTGTCAGGATACGACCACACGAACTCTGTTATAAGACGAATATACCTATGGTTGTCTTCGCAAGCTCTGGATAACTGCTGATTTTACTCCAACTAATACCAGACGAAAACTTGTTACAACCTTAATTCTGCCCCTTATTACATAAATGCTGAAGTTGTCTACAGTAATATTGATTCTCTATCTCAACGTAAGCTACAAGTTGCTTTCAATGATGCCGTTAGATATATTTACGGCCTACGTAGATATGACCATGTATCACAGTATTCAAAATGCTTTTTGGGAACTACTCTCAAACACTACATCGACGCTAGAAATTGCATTGTAATGAATAAGACTCCTGTGTATTTGTAAGAAAAGCTTAATTTTGGTCGTTCCCCTAGAACACTTACCATAATTCCATCTCGTTATCATTATCTAAATTCTTCGCCTTTATTTTTCATCCACGCAATCAAGTTATGGAACTCTCTTCGAATAAATATTAGGGCCATTTCAAATGCCGTCCTTCTCTATTTCCCTCTCCTACCTTAAGATTCCCACCCACTTTCCACTACCTTGGTACTACACCAACTTCTAAATTTTTGATTATTGTAAATTGAAGTAATTTTTATTTTTTATCATTTTTGATTTACACCGCATATAAATTGTAAAACTGCTGATATTGTTAAACTTAGTACTATAAAAGATTTATATCTTAATGTACCATAATTTATTATTATAATAAACTAGCGAACCCCCTGCACACTTCGTAGTGCAAAATAAAAAAATTAAATCAACAGTTTTTATTGTAATACTCTGTACTACACAGAATTGAACCAACTTTGGCTCCGATGTGTCGAAGAATATAGTTTGCAATGTTTTTTTTTGTATGGTCCAATTTTAAGAACACTCCCGCAGGCCAATACTTAAGATTGTCCGAAAATTTGAGCTCAATCGATTCGGTGGTTTTCGAGATATAAGATTTTGAATGTTTTTTTTTTGTGTATGGGAGGTGCCACGCCCCTTTGTCCAATTTTGCCCAATCTTCACAGGAATACTCCCGGACCGATACCTAAGATTGTATGTAAATTTTAACTCAATCTATTCAGTGGTTTTCGAGATATAAGATTTTAAATGCATTTTTTGTATGGGATGCGCCACACGCCTTTGTCCAATATTGACCAATCTTTACAGGAACACTCCCAGGACAATACCTATGATTATATGATATGATTATCTGTATATTTAAACTCAATCGATTTGCTGGTTTTCGAGATATAAAATTTTGAATGTTTTTTTTGTATGGGAGGTGCCACGCCCCTTTGTCCAATTTCGACCAATCTTCACGGGAATACTCCTGGGCCGATACCTAAGATTGTATGTAAATTTGAACTCAATCGATTTGCTGGTTTTCGAGATATAAGATTTTGAATGTTTTTTTTTGTGTATGGGAGGTGCCACGCCCCTTTGTCCAATTTTGACCAATCTTCACAGGAATACTTCTGGGCCAATATCTAAGATTGTATGTAAAATTGAACTCAATCGATTCGGTGGTTTTCGAAATATAAGATTTTTAATGTTTATTTTGTATGGGCGGTACCACGCCTCTTTGTCCAATTTCGACCAAACTTCACAAGACTACTTCTGCGCCAATACCTAAGATTGTATGTAAATTTAAACTCAATCGATTCGGTGGCTTTCGAGATATACGATTTTGAATACATTTTTTGTATGGGTGGTGCCACGCCCCTATAACTCATGAATCAATGCACCCACAAAGACCGTATACATTTATAAACCATGGTATGACCGTCACCTTTCATGGGAAATTTCCAGAATCAAAATCGGTTCTCGCGTTACAGAGAACATTGGCGACAAACACAATACAACTTATTTTTATATATATAGATTGAAATTGAAATTGAAATTGAAATTATATGGTATGTATAGGCGGCTTATACATAGGTAACCAGTTAAACCTTGCCACAGTCAGGTCTAAAATCCTGTAGGTAAGTAGAAGAAGAAGTATAGGAAATATCTAGAAGTAACAACTTTTACATGCTATGCATACATAATATGTGTTCTGTTTTTACTCTACGCATTTGACCTAGAATGTAGCTGTATCCATAGCTCTTGCACCAAGGCACTGTCTATTTCTCTATTGCCTAAGAGATATGCTGGATTAGAGTTGATAAGCTGTGGTCTAGATTTATTTGGACTACATACTTGCTCTTACCTTATTGTTCACACACGCAGAAAAATTTCCGTTAACCGAGTGCAATTTTTGCTCGGTTAAAAAAAAATGGGTTAAAAATAACCAAGTCTCTGTTGAAAACAAATAAGTAGTTATTGTTAAAAACTACCGTGTTAAAAAGGTTAAATACATACTGTTAAAAATAACACACTAAATTGTTGTTATCAAATAAGTTGCTATGTTAATATTTACCAAACAGTCTCGTTTTCCTGTTCGGTTAAATTCAAACAAGCATATTGGTTAAAAACAACCTACTAAATTTGGGGTTTTAACAAACTGATTGGTTATTAATTACCATGCTACTCATGTAAAATTAACCAAGCGAATGCAATGTTAAAGTCTAACAAGCTCTCTGTTAAAAACAACCAATAAACGTTGTTTAATTATAACCAACGACTGTGTTGTTTTTAACCCTTTGACTCGGTAAAATTTAACCAAACAAATGTGTGTTAAAATCTAACAATCTCATTGTTAAAAACAACCAATAAATGTTGATTGAATATAACCAACCACTGGCCTGTTTTTAACCCTTTTACTCGGTAAAATTTAACCAAACCAATGTGTGTTAAAATCTAACAATCTCATTGTTAAAAACAACCAATAAATGTTGCTTAATTATAACCAACGACTGTGTTGTTTTTAACCCTTTTACTCGGTAAAATTTAACCAAACGAATGTGTGTTAAAATCTAACAATCTCTCTGTTAAAAACAACCAATAAATGTTGATTGAATATAACCAACCACTGGCCTGTTTTTAACATTTTTACTCGGTAGAATTTAACCAAACCAATGTGTGTTAAAATCTAACAATCTCTCTGTTAAAAACAACCAATAAATGTTGATTGAATATAACCAACCACTGGCCTGGTTTTAACCCTTTTACTCAGTAGAATTTAACCAAACCAATGTATGTTAAAATCTAACAATCTCTCTGTTAAAAACAACCTATAAATGTTGATTGCATATAACCAACCACTGGCCTTCTTTTAACCCTTTTACTCGGTAGAATTTAACCAAACCAATATGTGTTAAAATCTAACAATCTCTCTGTTAAAAACAACCTATAAATGTTGATTGAATATAACCAACCACTGGCCTTCTTTTAACCCTTTTACTCGGTAGAATTTAACCAAACCAATGTGTGTTAAAATCTAACAATCTCTCTGTTAAAAACAACCTATAAATGTTGATTGAATATAACCAACCACTGGCCTGTTTTTAACCCTTTTACTCGGTAGAATTTAACCAAACGAATGTGTGTTAAAATCTAACAATCTCTGTGTTAAAAACAACCTATAAATGTTGATTGAATATAACCAACCACTGGCCTTCTTTTAACCCTTTTACTCGGTAGAATTTAACCAAACCAATGTGTGTTAAAATCTAACAATCTCTCTGTTAAAAACAACCTATAAATGTTGATTGAATATAACCAACCACTGGCCTGTTTTTAACCCTTTTACTCGGTAGAATTTAACCAAACGAATGTGTGTTAAAATCTAACAATCTCTCTGTTAAAAACAACCTATAAATGTTGATTGAATATAACCAACTACTGGCCTGTTTTTAACCCTTTTACTCGGTAAAATTTAACCAAACGAATGTGTGTTAAAATCTAACAATCTCTCTGTTAAAAACAACCTATAAATGTTGATTGAATATAACCAACCACTGGCCTGTTTTTAACCCTTTTACTCGGTAGAATTTAACCAAACGAATGTGTGTTAAAATCTAACAATCTCTGTGTTAAAAACAACCTATAAATGTTGATTGAATATAACCAACCACTGGCCTGTTTTTAACCCTTTTACTCGGTAGAATTTAACCAAACGAATGTGTGTTAAAATCTAACAATCTCTGTGTTAAAAACAACCTATAAATGTTGATTGAATATAACCAACCACTGGCCTGTTTTTAACCCTTTTACTCGGTAGAATTTAACCAAACGAATGTGTGTTAAAATCTAACAATCTCTCTGTTAAAAACAACCTATAAAATGTTGATTGAATATAACCAACCACCCTTTTACTCGGTAAAATTTAACACATCCAAAATGTTCTCAAGTCTGAAAAGTTCTTGAAGATTTCCCAAAAATAAAGGAACATTTTGTTCAAAAATAGAGAATTGTCCTCGATTTATTTTACATTGAAAATCAATTTTTCCATAACAAATTTCTATAAAACATTTTCATCGAAATAGCTATGTACCTATCTACTATTTTTTATACGTAGAAATTTTGTATCTGTTAATTTCATCAGTCAACTTGGTAAATTTCTACAAACCCATACGGTTGTTTTTTATCGAGTTATACGCACACCACGAAATAGGTACGACGCTGCTTTTCCAAAACGTAGAAACCAGGGATGTAAAAAGAATCGCAATTGCACTTTTATCGATACAGTAGATATAAAAATATACGCAAGTACGATTTGCCCAAATTCAGTACTCTGGTGAATATATTTTACATTTGAAAATACGTTCCGACGTTTCTTCTGAATTTAGTACATTCACTACTCAACTCTATTTTTAATGTGACAACATTCACGAACAAACTTAATTCAATTCAACGTCAGAATATGTTATAAAAGGGTGCATGTCGTGTAATCGGCATATTATTGACGCTGACATAAATGTTGGCATGCGTCTGTTACCCATATGTCCGACTCAGAATGGCATAAAAGTGTTATCATCGGCCTGGCCGATGCTTTGATACCCTCCACTGCATAAAAGTCATGCAAAATGTTTTCCAATGCGAGTTAGTATCTATGTACTGTACAGGTACACGCATGGGTCGAAAACTGGCTTTGCATGGGAGGTACCAGAACTACCTGACCGACATAGACAATTTTTAATACCAACCTTACGACGGTAAAAACAAGTTCTCTCATAAAATTTCATTCGCCTAAGTCCATTCGTTTGGACGCTATCGTGTTTTCAACAGACAGAGAGATACATGGATTTAATAGTGGTTTTGTATGGGAGGTACCAGAACTACTTGACCGACATAGCCCATTTTCAATACCAACCTGACGACGGTAAAAATAACTCCTTTTACATAATTTAATTCGCCTAGGTCTATTCGTTTGGACGCTATCGTGTTTTCAACAGACAGACAGACAGACGGACATGGCTAAATCGATTCAGAATGTGATCCTGATTCAGAATATATAAATACTTTATAGGGCTCCGGTGAATCCTTCTTGGCGTTACAAATGTAATGACAAAGTGAATATACCTTCCTGTGGAGAGTATTAAAAAATCGTTTGAATTGAAGATTTCTTGGAGGTTTTTTAATCCATTGACATCGTAGCCATCCTTTGATGGAATTTGTTACTTTATGGCTTGATAGAAAGAAGACGAACCATATTTGGGGATATATACTTTATTTCTTTGGAAATGTCACCAGAAAGCACTAAAATATTAATTTTTCAAATTTTTAATTTATTAATTTTTCAAATTTTTAATATTTTAGTGCTTTCTGGTGACATTTCCAAAGAAATAAAGTATATATCCCAAAATATGGTTCGTCTTCTTTCTATCAAGGCATAAAGTAACAAATTCCCTCAAAGGATGGCTACGATGTCAATGGATTAAAAATCGTTTAAGAAATCTTCAATTAAGCCGAAACGAGTTTGGTACTTACAAATTTTGAAATAAAGACATAAATGCAAGACTATACCATTTTGTAGACCACAATGTGCAAAAGTGTAGCATTTTTCATTAACTTAGCATAATTATTGGAAAAAAAAACTACACTTTTGCGCTTACCTTTAGAGAACCGTATGAGCTATCACCAAGTATTTGGTATACCTGTGCTCTCATTGTGCTCTAAATACTATAGTAGGTATAGTCTTGCATTTATCTATTTATTTCAAAATTTGTAAGTGACAAACTAGTTTCGACCTATGCGTATTTCAAGTGAGAATCCCTTCAAGAAGCACTCGAAATGGTCTTCATTGTCATTGCTGTGCTGCCTTTGCTAGGCCTCTGTCATCACAAATTATTATTCATGAACAATTGAACCCATTTCGGTACAATACCAAAAACTAGATGTACATCCCTGGTAAAATATGTGTGGGGCTGTTGATACAGTCAACAAGGTTAATTTCTACACACGCAGCTACGACGCTTACAGTGTGTCTCTGTTGATTTTAACCGAGTTATACACATACTATCACGAATTATGAACGACGCTGCTTGTTATTGCTCGGGCTGAATAGTAATTGCGTCATTGACTGTTGAACCTTTGTAGTGGCTAGTGGCAGTGTGAAAATAAGTGGAAAAGCGATTTAAAGAAACTAAGTGTGGAAAAAAAAAACCAGGAAGAAAAACATTTATTCAAATTGTGTGGCAAAAAACCAAGGGTCTTTAAACAAGTTACATTAAATTGGTGAGTACTATTTTTATAACAAATATATTAAACAATATATGCACGGCGCACCCGCTAATATATAATATGTACATATATATATGAAAGTGAAGTTTCTTTGTTCCGACATATTTTTCCTTATTGCTGCATTCAGGATTTTCATTAGCTAGTGCATTAGTTGTGTTGTTTTTTTCGCCTTTTTTAAACAATTTATAGTCAATTTTGGTGATTTTGAAGTGAAAAAACATATATACATATATGAATTAAAGCAACGAATTTTAACCCTGTCGTCTCGGTTAATAATTACCGAGTTGAGACACACTCGGTTATTATTAACCTTTATATTCTGATTTTAACCGAGTCGTCTCGGTTAATTATTGCCGAGTTGAGACACACTCGGTTATTATCAACCCTTGCAGTCTGGTATCGTGTTTCGACATGTTTTTTCTTCTGCGATTCAGGTTCTTTATTAGCACGCTCATATATATGAAAGTGAAGTTTTAGTAGTTTCTTTGTTCGACATATTTTTCCTTATTGCTTGCATTCAGGATTTTTATTATCTAGTGCATTAGTTGTGTTGTTTTTCTCGCGTTTTTTAAACCATTTATAGTCAATTTTGGTGATTTTGAAGTGAAAATATATATATATATATATGAATTAAAGCAACAAATATTAACCCTGTCGTCTCGGTTAATAATTACCGAGTTGAGACACACTCGGTTATTATCAACCTTTATATTCTGATTTTAACCGAGTCGTCTTGGTTAATAATTGCCGAGTTGAAACACACTCGGTTATTATCAACCTTTATATCCTTTTTAGATTCAAGCTTTTAACCCAGTCGTTTCGGTTAGCCTGCAGTTATAGCTAAACACAAAAGTAGAACGAAAAAAATATTGTTTTGCTTTCTTAGACCACTTATACGGAATAGTTTCTGTCGATCTTTATCTCTAGATTGAACATGAAATTGGTTAACAAAAGGATTTGTTTATTTGTCCCGACGAAAAACTTTTTGGGTGAAACTTCTCATCCATTTCCATAAATGTTAACCAAATCGGTAGCACTATTTCCTGTGGGAATGGTCGGATCATTTCGTTACGTTTCGTATTTTTCGTTGTACTTTTTCGTGGAGCTATAACTGCAGCCTTAATAATTATTCGGTTGTATTATCAACCCATGTTTTGTACACCTGCACAATTCTGAGGAAAGGAAATGCTGGTTTGTTTGTTTACTTTGTGATATCCTATTTATTCGATTGATTTGGTAAATATTCAAATATTCCCGTTGGCATTTGTCGTAAACGCCTAATATTCAATTTCGTTTTATGGCGGTATTCTCAACTTTTTTGGGACGAACTATTTAAAATGATTTCTTTTTCTATGTTTCCATCATTTCAAATTGTTTGTTCCCAAAAAATGGCAAACATCGGCTTAAAACCAGGCATAGCCTTAGTTCCCAGGGTTTCTGTCAGTAGCATTTAGTACTTACATATATGATCGTATTTTGATATGTACTAATATTAACACCTGCTTCACAGTTCTTTTAAATGGATGAGGAAGTGTGCACCTTACTAAAGGAGTGGGGCCTGGAAGAGTACGTAGACATTTTTAAAGGTTCGTTTATATACCAACATGTAAATTAATACAATATTATTCGGATATAAGAAAGTTAAAACTTGCTTTAAGTATTTTTGCTATACATGTATTTTGCATTTTTGATTGATTTCGATGGCTTACCACACGAAAATGCATTTAGCGCTTGAAAAGCTAGTGTTTCTTAAAAACGATTCTTTCTTATACACGACTTTCCTATGCAAGGTGGTGCAAAATTAATCATCCAATTTTGTTTTTGAATTCATTTTTTACTAAATAAAAATGATTTTGGGTGATGGAAATCTTCATTTGACCCTTTACAATTTTTTCTGTTAAGTGAAAAATATGATACCCGTCAAGTGGCTACTGCCAGTGTTGATACACAAATGTAAAATATGATTGACGTACGAAGCAATTTAAAAAAATTATAATATCTTCCGATAGCGTGACTAAATTTGAGCCACCTTGTATATCTGATACAAACCTATACTTTACAAGTGACTAAGTGACACTGGTTAATTTTTATTTATAACAGAAAATGCTATAACTTCAATGTCTTTGGCGCTACTTGGTGCCACAGAGATAAAGGAAATGTTCCCAGTTATAGGGCACCGGGTTCTATTTATACGAAATTTCGAAGAGTGGCGGAAAGCTATGCACCCTAATGCGTCTACCCCTTTGGTTTGTTCTTATTATTTTACCATTTGATATGGTAGAAATAAAGTCTTTTTATTTTACAGACTTTTCAAACTTCAGAAATATGTGTTGCTACGAACACACAGACCGACTGCCCTAATTTTTCTTTTAGTGATATTCTGACAAATTTCACCGTAAGCGACGGATTGGAAGTACTAGATTCCCCTTCAAGTGTTGTTGTTGATGATACATCCAGCGAAAGTTTAGATGTAAGTACAGGGTTGAGTAAAAATCTAAGCATTCACCCTTATTCCCGTTGGCGTTTGTCGTATACGACTCATTATGTCGTGTCGGTGTCGTTGTATAAATGGTATTCAGATTTTTTTCCAAATTTTGTTAACGATTTTATTTCTTTTTCTATTGGCTCACTGCTATTTCAAATCGTTTGTCTCAAAAAAGTGACAAACATTGGCTTAAAAACGGAATGAAATATTAGTCGTTTACGACAAACGCCAACGGGAATAGGGGTGATTGCATTTATAATCAACTAAGAGAAGGTGATTATAATAAGTGATTGTCACTAATCGCCTTAGCCGACAGTATATAGGTTTTTTTTACTTATTTCATTAATTTATACCTATATTTCTGAAATTTTTTGTACTTATATGAACTATATGCACATTAAATATTATGTTACTAGGAACTTAACAAGCTGCTTGAAAGCTCACTGGAAGGAACCGGTCTTCTGTCGCTGGATAAAAGTCGACCGCTGGATAACGTCGCTCGGCTGCGATTGGTGCGTATTGTTTGCACCAACATTTTAAAGAAAAACCCGGACAAAAATATAACAGCCCAAATTTATGGGCACTGGACAAATCAACTTGTTCATTTGTTCCCTACCGAGAATAGATCGGTTTATTTTCATAATAAGCTGGTTAATTCGAGTCGTGGAATAATAAACAGATTGGCTGGAAAATTGCCAGACCACATCCACAATCTAAAACGAAAGTACAGGGAAAGTGGTGTTATCACCAAAAGGAAGCGTTCCTTTTCCACTTCTGCGACGTCGTCACCTTCTTCCAGTCGGGTCTCCTCTCCGGCACCACATCCCATAAAACGCCTGGCAATAGCTACTGTCAATTTCGAAGACTTCGAAGGACAATTCCAAGAAGATCTCCAATGGCTACAAAATTCTAGCCATCCATGGGATACAACGGAGGAGAAATGGAACAAAACAACCCATGCTCGACTTCAACTTTTAAAGGATATGAGCATATCAGAGTATTTTGAGAAATACCCGGCTTTACAAAAATCATTGGGATATAAACTGGTAATATTTCATTGAAATATAAATATATTAAAAATACATTATACCTACATATATTTAGTCTTTCTTTACATATAATATTATGTAATTCTTCTTCTTTTTACAGCTAGTAAGGGATTTTGATAATATCTACAGCGACAAATGCCAGGGACTGGTGGAAAATTTTCCCAGATTAAAGAAGGACATCTTCCAAATTGGAAAAAGCAAGGGAAAAGGAGTAGCAGGAAAGGATAAACACTTCGCTCACCTGCTGACTCTGGAAAATCGTAAGAAAAATTTATTTATTAACCCTGTAATATTTTGCAATACTCAGATAATCATGCGTCAAAATGACGCATAAACTTTATTTTCTAAGCTATTATAATTTAAAAAAGGGAAATGAATGTTAAATGGGTCTTCTTATTAAAGGAAATAACGTATATACATTTTATGGCATTGGTGCTATTTATTTAATTAAAAAACTGTAAAAGTAACAAAAATTAACAAATTCAGAAAAAAAAAAGAAATTAAATTAACACAGCTTCAGTTTTCATCACATCATGTAATACTTTCAGTACATATCAGTCCATTTAAATGTACATACATAGTTATAAGATAAAAAAATAAATAGCTATTATTAAAAACTAAACTTAAAAAATAATCACAAACATTTTTTGCACCTATCAATGTAATGCTCCCTACATATAACTTTATTGCACTTTGTGCACGAAGCAGTTGCCTTCCTGATATGCATAGTAAGAAGGTTTTTTTGGTAAAGGTTCTTCTGGAACTTCTTGTTGCGAGCTAGAGCCGCTTCTAGAAACGATATTGCTTATATTATCTCTTTCATGTCTTTTCAAAGTGGGAACTTGCAGTCTTTCTTTCATAAATGGCGATGTCAGATTCATATTCAAAATTTTCATGAAGTTTTTACGATTCAAAACCTCACATCATACGAATTTTTAGGCCATATTTGCTTGACTTATTAGGTATATACATCCTAAAAGGGCAGCGTCCTCTAAAGCCAAGTAGCTGCCCGGGTGTATAACTATTATTTATGCATTGCCGAATAAACAAGTCCCATATTTTTCGGGTAGGAATAAACACATCTTCTTTCCTAAGTGATGGACGCAATGTTTTCTCATACATTCATAATGACGAAACATTGGCTGATAACTGAAACGTACATCATTGAGGAAGATTGGTCAAATAGTTCTTCTGTGGATAGGTCGTTATCTTTCCTCATCGCTGTCAAAACTAATATTCCAATCAATGTTCCAATTTCAGTTTTACAGGTATCTTTGAACGTTGCACTGGTCATATACAGCTAGGTTCCAGAAATCGAGTAAAATGATTTCGAAATCGAAATTGCAAATCGAGTGAATTCGTTTTCAGTGTTCTGCATTTCGAGCGATTCGGTAACTCCGAAATTTTTTCGAAATCACTTTTCGTGAAATTGCAAACAGCTGACATCTGTTATTTGGGACATCGAATACAGTAAACTGCAGAACACAAAAATTCATTACCGATCGATTTCGATTTCATTTCGAGTGAAAGTGAAATATGGAACCTAGCTGATAGCCCCGTTTTTTCAGAGATTTCGACGTTCGTCAATGTTCATTGCTGAGACTCTGGAACGCCATTGTTGCTTTTGATGTCGACCACACATATTTGTTCTTACCTTTTATCGTTCTTGATGGTTAAGTTTTTGGATGAGTCAATTTGAAGCAGATTATTGCCCCTATTGTGTAAGACAACTACAACTGAATTGAAGACAACTCAACTCAACTAAGTTGAGTTGTGTTCTACAATGGGGGCATATCTTTCCAGGGTTAATAAATATACCTGCTAATCGTAAAAATTCGAAGAATTTCCGATTCGATCGAATTTCAGAATAAGCGTGGTTCTTTTTGCATTACTAGATTGTTCCGACAAATTTGTGTTTCTTTTGACCATCATGTTTTCTTTAGAAGAAAAAAAACAAATCTGCATTATATTTTCTCTATATAACTATGCTGAGATTATATAGGTATAATAAGTACAATAGTTAGGACAAGATTTGCACAAATTTTGTGTAGAAAAATTAAGTCGACGCATATGGCTTATCATTGTTTTATATTTTTTCAGTTTCTGAAGAGATCAGCAATCTTGCGGCATTCCTGCTAATCCTATCACTACTAAGTACATCAAATGTGAAGATAAGCGGATCGAAAAAGAAAATTTGGCGACCCTCTAAGGCTGAAGCAAGGGATGGCTTCATAACTAGAGTTTCGACGGATGCAGAAATCGACGCAGCCATTACCATCAGGAAAGAAAAGCTTCAAGGCATTGGCCTCACATTTCAACCTTTTATCCTCGTAGTAGGTAATTCAATTGATACTATAACGTCATATTTTGTTATTATAAATGCTACTAAATACCTACTGCCTACCATTCTAGAGGCAGTAGATGTTTGCTTTAAGTTAATTTTTACAATAAATGCTGAGTATCCGCCGGAAAGTAGGTGTATTGAATGTTGGCTTTTCATTCAAAAAGCTTTTTATAAAATTTCGACAGAGTTCGACAAAGAATCCACCGCGGCCAATACTTTGTTGGGAGAGTTAGGATTCAAAGAAAATTAGAGTTTTCCCTACCAATTCCATTTTGTTACAATGGTTGTTTGTTTTTTATGCAGATCCTACATTAAGGGTCTCAAAGGTCTAAGGCAACACTTTGATTTCAATCAAATTTCAGCTATTCATTCTCGTAGTAGGTAATTCACTTGATACTTCAAGGCATTGGCCTCACCTTTCAACTATTCATTCTCGTAGTAGGTAATTCACTTGATACTTCTAGTCATTGGCCTCACCTTTCAGGCATTCATTCTCGTAGTAGGTAATTCACTTGATACTTCAAGGCATTGGCCTCACATTTCAACCTTTTATCCTCGTAGTAGGTAATTCACTTGATACTTCTAGTCATTGGCCTCACCTTTCAGGCATTCATTCTCGTAGTAGGTAATTCACTTGATACTTCAAGGCATTGGCCTCACATTTCAACCTTTTATCCTCGTAGTAGGTAATTCAATTGATACTATAACGTCATATTTTGTTATTATAAATGCTACTAAATACCTACTGCCTACCATTTTAGAGGCAGTAGATGTTTGCTTTAAGTTAATTTTTACAATAAATGCTGAGTATCAGCCGGAGAGTAAGTGTATCTACTTGGCTTTTTATACAAAAAGCTTCTTTTTAAATTTCGACAGAGTTCGACAAAGAATCCACCGCGGCCAATACTTTGTTGGAAGAGTTAGGAGTCAAAGAAAATTAGAGTTTTCCCTACCAATTTCATTTTTTACAATGGTTGTTTGTTTTTTATGCAGATCCTACATCAAGGATCTCAAAGGTCTAAGGCAACATTTTGATTTTAATCACAGTGACCATAACTTTACAAACTATAAATGCCGCGAAGGAGATTGCAATCGATCGTTTTCAATTTTTAATTCCTTTAGAAGACACTTTAAGAGAGAACATGATTTTCAAAGTTCAAATAATCCAACAAATTCTGAGAAGAATGCATATATACTTAATGAAAGTGTTGTTTCAGAAAAACAATTAGAACAATCCAATGAAACTCAACATACAGAAACCTTGTCACTTGATAAATCACTATCACTTTTTAAGCATCCCTTTATGCAAATGTAATCTTGCCTAGAAACGTAGTGCAAAAAGTGATTGATGGCTTAGCAGAATATTTCGGTTCATTAAGTTCAAATTTTAAGAACTGTTTAGATAAAGTATGTATTGAGCACTCTCTATCTAATGATGTTTCAAATCAATTAATGCAAGCACTTGTTCCTCCAATCACTTCCCCCTTAGAATGTTTCACAACAGAACAAAAAAGGTTTTCTTATTTCACGAAACAAAAGTCATACATTGAGCCTAAAGGAATTTTAATTGGCCAAAGGTTCGATAATGTTAAAAAAGGTGGAATAACACGTATGGAACCTATTCCATGCCAAGAACATTTTATCTCTTTAAGAGATATATTGCAAAGATTTTTCTCCCTCGAAAATATACTTTCGGAAACTTTGGAATATATGGACAGTCTTCGAAATAAAGAGGGCCTGGAAAATTTTATTCAAGGTTCATACTGGAAAGAAAGACTTAACCACCATTCAAATCGCATTGTGTTACCTCTATTTATGTACTTCGATGATTATGAAATTGGAAACGTTCTAGGAAGTCATGCTGGTGTTCACAAATTAGGAGCAGTGTACGTCTCAGTTCCATGTCTTCCACCTTGGCGATCCTCAGTTCTGTCCAACATATTCCTTATTTTATTATTTCATTCATCCGACAGAATATCTTTTGGTAATAATGTTATATTTCAACCAGTTATTGATGAGTTTAATTTTTTAAGCGAAGTAGGCATACAAATAGATATTCCAACTTTCAAGGGATCTTTATTTTTTGAACTAGCTTTGATTCTTGGTGACAATTTAGGAATACACTCTCTGATTGGGTTTGTAGAGAGCTTTTCAGCAAACTTTTCTTGCAGAGTATGCAAAGTTACAAAAGATGTATTGAAAAAGCAATTTTATGAAGATACGACACTTCTTCGAACAATGGAAAGCTATGAAGCAGATCTGGCTTTAAATGATTTATCTTTAACCGGCATTAAGGAAAAGTGTGTTTTTCTGGGCATAAAAAACTTCGACTTGTTTCAACAGGTGGGCGCTGATATTATGCATGATATGCTAGAGGGTGTAGCCAAATACATTTTGAGTTTTATACTTTCAGAGTATACCGAAAAACACAAATTTTTTTCTTTAACAATTTTCAATGATAAATTATTAGCTTTCTCATATGGCCCTGATACTAAAAACAAACCTTGCTCTATCGAAAGGGAACATCTTAGGCGGGGAAATGTGCGTTTATCTTCAGGAGAAACGCTTACTCTTTTGCGGTTTTTGGGTTTACTTATAGGTGACTTTGTGCCGAGGGGTAATATTATTTGGGCAATGTATATAAAATTAAGACAAATTGTTGACATACTTCTTAGTTTAAATGTTTCTGTTGGGACAGAAGATTTCTTGCAAGTATTAATAGCTGAACTTAATGAGCAATATATTACACTTACCAAGGACTCTCTTAAGCCAAAGTTCCACAATCTCATTCACTACCATACCGCTTTTAAAAAATACGGCCCATTAACATCTTTGTGGTCAATGAGGTTCGAAGCTAAGCACAGGCAATCCAAAATGTCTGCTAGATCATCATGTAACCGAATGAATATCACTTTAACCTTAGCAATGAAACATCAACTTCAACTTAATGAAATGTTTTTAAGGGGAAAACTTGCTAATATACTTGACGTTGGACCCAAAAAAGATGGCTTGTTATCTGAACTTAATAATATACGATCACAGCTATCACTGGACCCTAATAAAACGTTGACTATGGTTAATTGGGCGACCATGTCTTCTGTACTTTATAAAAAGGGATCCGTCTTAGTAAAAAGTCTTAGTTCAGATTGTTATCTGTACGATTTTTTTGTATTGGAAAAAATATATTTATATGATTCAAATCAATTGATTTTTGTTGGTATAGTACTTAAGACTAAATGTTTCGATGAGCACTACTATGCATATGAGGTAGAAGTTCCATTAATATCGCAACAAATTGTTATGCCTCTTGAATTTTTCCTATCGCCAATTCCTAACGCTTTAAATATTTTACCTAACTCTAAGCAGTACGTTATTTTAAGAAGCCCACTATAAAAAATATAGATATATATTAAATAATGGATGTAAATAACTATTTCGAGTTCGAATTTCAGTTTTCATAAATAATTTGCTAATTAAAATGAATTTATATATAATATTATGTGTATTAATTTATTAATAAGTATAAAATATACAATTTTACACATTTGTTTTTAAATGACGAAATTCATGACGCATAAATATGCTGATTAAAATGCATGTATATAATATTATGTATATAGTAATAAGTATAAAAATATACAATTTTAAACATTTGTTTTTAAATGACGAAATTCATGACCCATATATTTTAAGTAAAATTAAGTTTTGCATTAAAAAATATAAATACATGTAATAAATAGAATATTATGTTATTATTTTACCACAATATTATAATAAAAAAATCTATGTACTTAATATGAAAAAGCAATTTTTTTTATTTTAGGGTAAAATTATTTTTCCCTTTTAGATGGTTTATTTTCAGATGCACTGAAGTGAAGAGAATGTCGGATACATTTCAACCAAGTAAGTTGGTTAATTTTAACCCTCTTAATTGGTTAAATGCCACCAAGAAGGTTGGCTAATTTTAACCAATTAAGATTGTTAAATTCAACCAAGAAGGTAAGCTAATATCAACCAAGTGAAAGTAAAGTAAAAGGGTTAATATTAACCAACATACTATGTTAAATTCAACATAGTATGTTGGTTAATTTCAACCGACTCACTTGGTTGAATTTAACCAATTAGAAGGGTTAAAATTAACCAACATACTATGTTAAATTCAACATAGTATGTTGGTTAATTTTAACCCTTTTAATTGGTTAAATTCAACCAAGTGAGTCGGTTAATAACAACAGATTGAATAGGTTAAATTCAACCAAGTGAGTTGGTTAATAATAACAGAGTGAATAGGTTAAATTCAACCAAGTGAGTTGGTTAATAATAACAGATTTAATAGGTTAAATTCAACCAAGTGAGTTGGTTAATAATAACAGATTGAATAGGTTAAATTCAACCAAGTGAGTTGGTTAATAATAACAGATTGGATAGGTTAAATTCAACCAAGTGAGTTGGTTAATAATAACAGATTGAATAGGTTAAATTCAACCAAGTGAGTTGGTTAATAATAACAGATTTAATAGGTTAAATTCAACCAAGTGAGTTGGTTAATAATAACAGATTAGATAGGTTAAATTCAACCAAGTGAGTTGGTTAATAATAACAGATTTAATAGGTTAAATTCAACCAAGTGAGTTGGTTAATAATAACAGATTGGATAGGTTAAATTCAACCAAGTGAGTTGGTTAATAATAACAGAGTGAATAGGTTAAATTCAATTCAAAAATCCAAGTGAGTTGGTTAATAATAACAGATTAGATAGGTTAAATTCAACCAAGTGAGTCGGTTAATAACAACACACTAAATAGGTTAACTTCTAAAAAATTGGCTGGGAATTTTAAAATATGTTGGTTAAATTCTACCAAGTAATTCTGTTAATAACAACAGATTAAGTAGGTTGAATTCTAAATTCTAATTCCAATAATAACAAAGTTAGTTGTTTAAATACAACCAAGTAGGTTGGCTAATTTCAACCAAGTGAGTTGGGTAATAACAACAGAGTAAGTTGGTTAAATTCTACAGAGTTAGATTGTTATTTATAACCCAGCAATTTCGGAGGGGAAATTTTGGGATATTTCTAAATCGGTTATTATCAACCGATTTTCCTTAATCAAGTTGACTCAGTTATTTATAAACAAGTAACTCTGTAGGAGCTATATTAACAGTATTGCTCGGTTGTTATTAACCGAAATTCGGTTGTTTTTAACCGACTCATTTTTCTGCGTGCAACGCTCCTCTTTTTCTCAGTTCTTTCTATGAAGACCCAAAATTTAAACCGGGTGCTTCCAGCGCCACTAACCACCAAGCTACATCATATGCATAAATAAAAATAAATTAAATAATTTTCTTTGGACATCGCATCACTATAGAACACCTAGACCGATTTAGTTAATTTTTTTGTTTTAAAAAGTTCGTAATACTCCTAGTAAGGTTCATACTGAAAGAAATTTGGAAAAGTTGCCTAGGTAGGTAAGCGGAAAAGAGGCTTGGTACCTCCTATACAAAAAAAAAAAAAAACATTCAAAATAGTATATAGGTATATCGAAAACCACCCAACCGATTGAGCTTAAATTTACAGACAATCTTATAGGTATTGGCTCGGGAGTGTTCCTTTGAAGACTGGTTAAAGTAGGCCAAAAGGGCATGGTGCCATACAAAACAAAAATCATTGCAAACGCTATTCTTCGACAGTCATGCGCGCAATGTTTGTAAAATTTTTAACATTGATATGCATTGTCCTGGGCAAGAATATTATCTATAGGATTCTAGGCAATACAATTCCTGGGCACGAGCAAAGCCGTGCGAGTATAGCTCGAAAACAAATTACATATTTCACAATTTAAAAGAATTATCACTATACAGAGTATTAAATACATTATATGTACTTAGATATTGATGATTTGGAGTCGATCGCGGAGGATCGGGAGCTATGGAGGCTCCACTTGAGCAACCTATACCCGCGATCCACTAATGGACTTTGAAAATGAATGAATGAGTGAATGAATATGTTACATATAAAAGAGTTGTAATCCCATGTTTAACATATCGTTTAGGGCAAACATGTTTTCCTCTTGATAAGTCGATTAGATACTTGAAATCCAATTAGATAGAGGTATCTACTCCATCTCCACTGAAAAAATTATGTATGCAATTCCACTTCCTCCAATTTCAACTTAGACTACCTTAGACGGCTAAAATCATAAACATATAAACCGAATAGCTATTGTATATGTATAATATGAATACATATTACTTTGTTATATTTCTTATCCAGCCAGACGGTCATTTTATTGTTAATATGGAAATGACGGAATCAACAGAAATCTAAGTCAAGTTCATTGGGCCGCATATCACTTCGCTATGCATTTCTCTACCGGCGCAATTTGTTATGAAAAAAAATTCACATTTACACCGAAATGTCATAGATATAGTCGTGCATGTGTATGTGATGCCTGGAAATATGTAAAAAGAAACCACAAACTCGTATAGCCGTCTATAGTCGGAGATCTTCATTTGGAATTGTTTGGAGTTTGGTGAGGTTCGTTGAATTTGTCACGATGTTCATTTTTCTCTTCGACCATAGTGAAGTTCCATCCAGTCTGGCGTAGAAACCATCGGCTCTTGAAAATGGGTCAAGTGAAATCAATAATCAATTATTGATACTGAGATGAAATATAACCGGATGCATCTTAGTTATTACTTTATGAGAAGTTATTATATAGCGAACTGGAAATGTGTACCTACCTTTGGCTCTCAAGACATATTTGCACTTTCTAAATGTTGGCTATATTGGCTATAGCTGGCGTTTGCATTTGAGTATACAACTTCTATTATAGAAATGAATAGGTGTTAAGCTGTAAAATAAATAATTAGCAATACATATTCTATGGAACTGTATTTCTACGAATCGAATGTGCAGCCAGTTACTCATACTCATACTCATACTTAGTCATCGTTTCTCTACTAAGGTGTATCTTCTGACTATTTTCCTTTCTTTCTCGACCATTTTCTTCTTTTCGCTGGTTGATTGAGACGAACTATTTATGTACCACCATTTACGTTTCCACCTTCTGTTCTGGTACCCACAATTTCTTGTTATGGCCATACGGCATACCCTTTTAATGTAATTACTACCTGCTCAGTGTTTCAAAAGTAGAAACATTTCTGTCCTAATGTTATGCTCAGTGGAGCATCCATAAGAGTCTATCATCATAGAAGTGTGGTTTTATTGGATTTGTCGATTAGTATCACCGTCACGCATTGTTGCGATTACAATGGAAATATTATTACACAATTAGAATATCGTAATCATAAGCATTAACATAAGTATTTAAGGGAATTATGGCTACTTAGCACGAAGTGATCTGCTTTATAATGTAAACAATTTTAAATGGAAATGGTCGATTGGAATAAGAGGCTATATCGATGTATAAATGCCAATATATCCTCTTAAGAATGGATAAGTAGTCCCGGACAGCAGATATGGAAGGGCAGACGCTGGACGCTGGAGTAATGAGCATAATGAGCATGGCCCACCCTCTCTCAATTTAGGGTTGAATTGATTGACAATAGTATGGTTACTCCTTCGGCGATAAACATGTCTACTGTTCGGACCTACCGAAAACTATTTTTGATAACTAATAATTAGAAGATTCATGACGTTTTGTGAAAGTTGTAAGCCATTTGCTTTTCCATTAGGCTTTATACAAAAAAAAAAAAAAAATAATAATAAATAGTCGTATAGGTATACCCTATACATCCTAGGCCTAGCTTCTCACAAACATTCGTTTTGTGTGAGTTTTATTTTTGGGACGAATGGAAGGGACCTACTATTTTATGCCGAGTCCGAACGACTGAATTGAGAAGCTTTTTCATACTCTCGGATGTTTGTCAGACGTTCGCGAGAGGTGTCGAAGTAGAAAAAGCTTAAGATGTATTTTGTGTCTTTCCGGGGATCGAAACTGGGATCCCTCGCACAGTAGTCCAGCACACTAACCACTGCGCTACTGCGCCCCAGTGGCTTTATAGATAAAATTAAAGGAGACCAGTGAGGATGAGGAACAGTGTCGCACTCCAAGGACATAGACTTCCGTGCCAAAATGGAAACTGAAATGACTTGCCCTTTATAAAATGTAGAGGTTCGAATAATCATAATTTAAGAACCGATTTCTTTTGTTCAACGTAATCTTCTATAGGTATATATAAAAATGGTGCGAATGGTGAAAATGTAGGTATAGTAATTCATCAATTGATAACGGCTCAAATTTTTTCAGTTGTTCGTAATTGCCAGGAGAAGGGTTTTTACGAAAGACAATTTTGGCGAAACCCTCCGGAAAAGTCGGAAAATTGGAAAAATCTATATTTTTTTATGGAATTTTGTGTGCAATTGTTCAGGAATGTCTTTTCGAATGGAAAAATAGAAAATTCTTAGTGGAAAACTCGGAAAATTCCGGAAAAACGCGGAAACAATTTTTTCGACGAAATTTTGCATTTTCAACAACAATTCGGTCAAGATCTCAAATTGCGTTGCCTGTTGCATCCTCTGGCATTGCTGCCACATTGTTGGAAGGCGGTCGAACTGCACCGCTTTGAAGCTACCAAGAATTCGGCGACAGCGAAATTGATGCGAGAAAGCAAAATCATTATTTGGGATGAATGCACGATGGCGCATAAACGAGCTTTGGAGGCAGTTGACCGAAGGATGAAGGATTTATTTCGATTCCATTCAAATAAATCACATTGAAATTTGAACTATCTGTGTTTTATTATCACTGTGGAGTGAAGGAGTTAAATTGGGGCGAGATTGTATAAAGAGAAAACAATATTAAGTAAAAAGAAGTCCTCTCACAAGATTTCATTCGCCTAGATCGATTCGTTTGGACGCTATCGTGCTTTCAACAGACAGAGAGACACATGGGTCTAGTAGTGGTTTTGTATGGGAGGTACCAGAACTACTTGACCGACATAGCCCATTTTAAAAACCAACCTGACGACCATAAAAAGAAGTCCTCTCACAAAATTTCATTCGCCTAGATTGATTCGTTTGGACGCTATCGTGTTTTCAAGAGAGAGAGACACATGGGCCAAAGATTGTTTTTGTATGGGAGGTACCAGAACTACTTGACCGACATAGACCATTTTCAATACCAACCTGAGAACGGTAAAAAGAAGTCCTCTCACAAAATTTCATTCGCCTAGGTCGATTCGTTTGGACGCTATCGTGTTTTCAACAGACAGACAGACAGACGGACAGACAGACGGACATGGCTAAATCGATTCAGAATGTGATCCTGATTCAGAATATATATACTTTATAGGGTCTCCGGTGACTCCTTCTTGGCGTTACAAATGTAATGACAAAGTGAATATACCTTCCTGTGGAGGGTATAAAAATGTAGGTAGGTACTTCACAAAATCCGATTGGAATCCACAGAAGCATTGCCTCATTTACCGCTGTCATTCTCATTATCGAAATCAGCTGTTTTGTGTCAAACATCTGTCATGTGAAATTTATTGAAATGAATTGTGATTTGTGAGTAAACTTTCAAATAATTAAATAATTATTCTTTTTTAACAACAAATTAAAAATATAAATTGTTTAAACATGGATTCAATTGCCTTTTCAATAATTGCTGTTCGAACAGAGACCTCCAGGCGAAAGCGAAATCTGAAAAAATCAGAGAGAAATACTTCGCGACTCTTGTCTCTTGTGATCCCTTTGACTTCGATGAGCCAACGTACTAGTATAGGGAATTCAATTCATTTTATGTTTTAAAAAGAATAATAAGCTTAGAAGTTTCGAAAAAAATTTCGATTCAATAAACCGGCATTTAAATGTATATTACAGGAGCTGGAACATGAGTTTGACCCGGGTGTGCTTTCGTGTTCAATAAAAAATTTTATAGCTATATGTACGCTGACCATCCGTCCTTTATTTAAAAGGACAGTCCTTTCTTTTTGGCCTCTGTCCTGTAGTTTTTTTATTTTTAATAAAGGACAGATTTTGTCCTTTATTTTTGAAACTGTCCTTTAAAACACTGACAAAAAAAGCTTATATGCATATAGAATTCATTTTTGGTCAATTGAACTCTATGAAGTATTGAAACACAACCGGTAATGTTATGAAACTCATGTCAACAATTCTACATTTTTGGACGTAGAAGGCCTTGAGAGGGTCTTATTTCGTGAAATACCGGATTGGCCAAGTATTGAGAAAAGTCTACCTTTATTTCTCAGAAAAACCTGACTTATTTTAAATGGCGTACAACTTTTCGATAAAATATCATAATATTTGTCCTGACTTATTGGTGATCAACGCCCAGGGGCCCAGTTCGAGGCCCAGCCCAAACGGTAAGAGAAGAGCTAGGAAGCACATATTTTGAAACAAATTTCTTTGTATGATGCCCAAAGTCAGTATATACTTAGAAGCGATTGTCTTCAAACTCGGTTTGCTTACCTAATACCTACTCTATATAAGAAATAAATGAAATAGTTTGCCTGATTTTGGAAATTTTGCCTGGATGGAGCCCTTGTAATTAGCGACTGGAAAAGAGGGATTCAGTTTGCATAAGGAACATTTTTGTTCATCCTATCAAGCGAGTAGTAAAACACACTAACTTATGTAACGGGGACGGGGGCGAATCCACGAATAAACGCTAGTTTTTTTTTTAAAGATATGTTTGTGCTAATAAATTGACAGTCGTATTTATAATTTTTTACGGACAGGTAAAGAAACACATGCCGCCGTCAGATACAAATTTCCATATTAACGTAAACAAAACAACAGCAACAAATTTCGTCGAAAAAGGTTTGTTTGCATAGTAACACATACATAACGATATCTAACCATAAAATAATGTTTTTAAATAACATTTTCGGGAAAGCTAAAGCTATGGAAAGCTATAGAACATCTTATAGACCGAGAGCCCGCAGTAAATTTTGGTCGTGAAAGGCAACCGGATGAATGTTACATAAATACGTTGCTCTGATGCCCAAGATTTCAAATATTCCCGTCTGGCAGCGCTTAATGGCAGCTAAAGCGTGCAACTGCATATTAAAAATGCGATATGATTCAAAAAAGGAATAAATTGGTGCAACCGCTTGAATCTACTACCAAATAATAGAGGATGGTCCCTCAGTACAAATACATGTATCCAAGACGTTTTAGGTGTCGCCAAAGCCCTGCCAGACGCGGTGGAAATGCATTTAAAATTCCAATTTTGAATAATTAATAGAACCACTTAATTTTTATTTTAGAATTTAGAGAAAAACTCACTGATAATAACAAATATATAAGTCCAAGACGTTTCACTTGTCGCCAAGTCCTTGCTAGACGCATCCAAAGGTTAGAGATCCGTTAAAAATGCCCTATTTATATCTACACAAAAAATCGCAACTGAACATTAAATAAATGACGCAACCACACAAAATCTCTCCTGAGCATAGACTGAAATACCAGAAACATAACTGCATAAGTCCAAGAGGATTCATTTGTCGCCAAGTCTTGTAACTTTTGTAAGTCGAAAAAGTATTGTCCTTTATTTTCCTTTGACAAATATGGTCACCGTAGCTATATGCCTCATTAGTTTTGTTTGCCTTATTAAAGTAACAAATAAAGTTAACGAAAAAATGGTAAATACTTAGTTTTTTTTTATACAAAACACAACCTATTGCTGTGCAAAACATAATTTTTCCCAACGTCTCCGACACAAATTACTTGTCGTAGACAAAGAGGTGCATTTTTCGTTTCATTCGGATTCAGATATACCTAATTTTTCAAATTTCGAAATTCGTAGCAGAATGGAATGGATTCTATGATGTATTTTTCGGGATTCGTAGCGTATTTTCGATTACGACGGAATTCATGATAGGGCTGAGTAACTTGAAACAAGGATCAATAACAAAACGTTGCAAAATACGGTTCAAATTCATTTCTTTTTATCTTGTTAAGCTGAGTTAAAATTGGGTGTAGCCGCATTTGTTGGAAATAACTTCAAAAATACCGTTTTCGAAGTGAGTTATATCTATATGTAGAGAGATTCTAGGAAGATCTAGGAAATGTCGCTCCATGCGGCATTGATGATTTAACTCTGAAAATTGTTTACCGGACTCGTATACTTTCCGTGACAACCATCCCCAAACAGTCTCAATTATATTGAGATCAGGGGAATAAGGTGCACACCCCAGTGAAGGCACGGTTTGGGTGCAGATACACTCTTTCCTTGATGAGAGAAACTGCAATTAACATTGGTCATAATACGAGATCGCAGAACATACCATTACACCCCTTTTACGGCTATGGGTCGAGACAGATTGTATTTTTCTTTGCGTATGTCATGAAATTAGTAGATAATTTAACCATCAGGGCCATCTAAATTAAATCGGGGTTGGTCCGAAAAAACTATTTGATGCCATTTGAATTCCATGTCATGCGATTCCGTCTATTTTCAGTAGATGCAGTAGCTGTTTTGGTCCTCCCTTCATGCTGTTTCCATAGTTGCACTTATTTTTAAGAAAATTCCAAACCACTGACTTGCTTATTCCAATTTTTTTTTTCGGGAATAACGCTATAGATGAGCGTGAGACTACACTTCTTCTAGTTCTAGCCAAGTATTTTGCCTTTCTCTTCTGCAGTTACAACTTTTCCTCACCCCATTTGATTGAAAAACGATTTAAATATACGCGAAATAAAAATAAAAATACCTTCAGCTTCAAGAAATTGATCCAATTGCCTCTGGCCCTATTCAAGTGCTGCAAAAAAACAGTGAAAAAGTGAACATGGTCAAAAAAAAAGAGAAAAATAACATGTAACTGTAAAATTGTTTACAGTTTATGCTTTTATAAAGATTGGTACGAACTTGTCAATAAATTTATAAGCTATTGTCAGACCAAAATTCAAATAAATTCTGAATGGTTGAAAAATTCTGACCGTGGCATCAACACCGTGGAAAAAGATGACACATGGCGGACTGCTTTATAGCTACTGATGCCATTTACATCCATACATACATACCCACGAGCTTCCTGCAGTTGCTAGGCGATAGGGTCGTTGATACGCATGGACCGTGCCCGATTAATGCCGCGAGAGGTAAAAAATTTGGCAGCAGAAGCTGCGGACCAAAAAGAATGAAATCTCCTCGAAGCATTATGTCGTTTTCGATTGGTAATCCACAAGCGTCCGGAAGAACTCTCCGCGATTCTGAATTCAAATCCAGAAGCAAATTTCTCTTCTTTTCAGTAGAAGAACTGTCAGTTGAGTGCCAATCGAACGCTTTCAGAAGCGTTTGGATTGCTTCCGGACGATTCTGGATTACCAATCGAAAACGACATTAGCATCAATAGTAAAACGCGGGTCAGCACCGTGCGTGATTTTGATCAATATCGACAGACAAGTAAACGTAGCGCGCGTCTCGAGTTTCACTATAAAGCCAAATTAAAAGAGACACATCCTTCGACAAAGACTATGTATGTATGTATATTTCTATTGGAAAGGGCCATCAGCAAGAAAACTCCACACAAATAAGGAACTATCAAATTGAATACAAATGTTCGGGCCATAAATCCCAAACATATGCGCAACCTAAATCTCTTCCGAAAGTCTTTTCTAAAACAAGAATTAAACCACTTTCCTGCGTAAATTCATAAATACATACGCAGAAATGTGTACAGTGCGAAAGTGCCTACCATGTGTAACTAATAAATTCAATGCAGGAAAAATAATCTCTTATTCTCATCCATCTTTTATGGGAAGACATTAGCATTTTCACACGATTATTTCATTGTTTTTTTTTTTATCTTCTCCCACTTTCCTTTCATCTTTGTTAGAATATCACCGTATGGCGGTGAAGAAACACATCTTAAAAATCTCTCTGGAAAAAAATAACCTGATTTATGATTGATGAGGCCTAAGATATATCTACGAATCTAATTATTTGTACTTTTTCTCTTTGTAGGCATGGACCCAGAAGGAAGCAAACTCAAGTACAGTATATCGGGACCGGTATTTTCCGTAGACAGAGATACCGGAGTGGTACGACTGCGGCAAGAATTGGATCGAGAGTCACAGAATTTGATTGAGGTGATTATAAGTATCACGGACGAAGGTATCTATGGAACTGAGCCAAACACTATTTCGCTGCGAAGAGAAATTCCCGTCCGCGACTATAACGACAACCATCCAATATTCGTTGGTCGACCATATAGTGTGTCTGTCAGTGAATCTACACCAGTGGGATCTACAGTAGCAGTGAAGCCTAAAATAGTGGTTATCGATCGTGACGAAGGCGTCAATGCGGAAATTGAACTTAAATGTTTCCAGGATACTAAGAGCGAGAATGATATCTGCGATACATTTGGTGTGCAGGCGGAGAAAATCTCCGAAGGTAATTACACAGCACGTCTTACTCTACTCAAAGAACTGGACTTTGAAAGCAGACCTTCATACATAATGACAATTATGGCTCGTGATAGTGCTATTGGCAATCAGTTAAGCTCATTTGCCACTGTGTCGATCAACGTTATTGATGTGCAGGATCAACCGCCTGTTTTCACTAATGCTCCCTACTCAGCGACAGTACAGGAGAATACCCCAGCCGATAAGTCTATTCTGACAATCACTGCTATTGACGGAGACATTGGTATTCCACGACCGGTCCAACTAACTCTTGAAGACGAACATTTTGGGCACTTCAAACTAATGCCAATTGGCTCACCAGAGGAAGGTAGCGCTATTTTACTAACAACAGATATCCCATTAGATAGAGAGAACCCTGAGATACTTCAAAATGGGGGAGTCTATGTGTTCGCAGTCAAGGCCTCGGAACTTGTCAATGGAGAAATCTCAGCCGACTTTTCGAAGACCCAAGTAACCATAGTCGTTACCGATGTAGATGATCATGATCCGGAATTCAATCTGAAACTATTTAACATATCTATTCCCGAGAATCTACGCAATGGTATGCCCCTACCTGGGTTGTCTGTCTTCGTCAACGACAAGGATATGGGTGACAATAGTCGCTACCAATTATCACTACGACCAATCAAAAATGCTGATAGCGTTTTTAGTGTGAGCCCCACGGAGAGCCAAGGACGCACGCCTGTTGTTGTGAAAATTCTGGACTCCACTAAACTGGACTACGACGTCGCCGATCCAAGTTTACGCGTGTTTGAGTTCGATCTAGTTGCATCGGTGCATGGTGAAGAGAAGTCGAGCGCCAGAGTCATAGTGAATTTACTGGATGCCAACGATAACTCCCCTATATTTGACCAGAATGCATACCGATTTAAGATTGAAGAAAATTTGCCAATGCATTCCAAAGTGGGAGACATCAAAGCCACCGACAAGGACTCCAATGTCTTTGGTGCAATTACCTACTTGTTGAGAGGGTTCGGTTCGGACAATTTCTACACGGATCCGGTTACAGGTGGATTGTATATCCAAAAAAGTTTGGATTACGAAAAGCAAAGCAGTTATAGCTTAACAATAGTGGCAAAAGATGGCGGTGGACGTGAATCCAATGCAAATGTATTCGTCGATGTGATTGATTTGAACGACAACTATCCAATGTTTGAGAGTGCCGAATACACTCGGACTGTGCGTGAAGGCGCAGTCGATTTTGAGCCACAGTTTTTTGTGCGAGCGGTTGACATTGATGGCCCGGCACAAGGTGGTGGCAAAATTAGGTATGCAAAAGTTTCAGAAAATAGCATTTCCGGAAATGTTTTCCAAATCGATGAAGAGACTGGCGAGATCACTTTGCAGAAAGTCGCAAAGTCTATGGACACCGAAAGAGGAGAGTACGAATTGGTTATATCCGCATCGGACTATGGTAAGTGGATATGAAAATTAAATTTTAATTCAAAATTTATCTCAGAACAGGTCAGTAAGTAATCTCCCATGCACATGAATCTTTAGGTATATACCCTTCACAAGAAGGTATATTCACTTTGTCATTACATTTGTAACTCCAAGAAGGATTCACCGGAGACCCTATAAAGTATATAATTTGAATCAGGATCACATTCTGAATCGATTTAGCCACGTCCGTCTGTCCGTCTGTCTGTCTGTCTGTTGAAAACACGATAGCGTCCCAACGAATCCACTTAGGTGAATGAAATTTTGTGAGAGCCGCTGCTCCTGTAATTTTTGTGGGCCTTTATTGACTCCGGTTATCCGGTTATGAGAACTGTCTAGTTATGAGAAGGGATTCGTTTTGTTTATCCAAAACATGAATGCCTTTTATGAAATGATTTCGTAAATAGAAGAGAAGAAGAAAAGGTAGAATGCTGCAACACAAGTGATGGAATTCCATAATAAACTGTTGTAAGCTTTTGTCGTTTCGCAAGGCACAACAAGCTAATCAACTGGGGAAATCCACTACTGATCTAACTCACAACGTAACGTCGATCCCGAAAACCGATCCTCTGTATCTTATTGAACTTATTGAAAATGAACTATGAACTATGAACTATGCAAGGCACAACAAGCTTATCAACTGGGGAAATCCACTACTGATCTAACTCACAACGTAACGTCGATCCCGAAAACCGATCCTCTGTATCTTACTGTACCAAGTATTTACAAAAAAAATAAGCCTTCTTTAATTACCTAAGGCGACCGTTTGTGAGAGACTCTCTATTTTAAAAAAAAGTAAGAAAAAGTGGTGACGTCCATTTAAATGAGTGGCCGTTTATGAGAATGCATTTTGTGTAGGATATTAGAAAAATAATTTGTTTCCCGAGAATGTCAGCTTAACGGAGCTGTCCGCAAGTAGAGCTTTCACTGTGTTATGAAACTTTGCATTATCTAGCTATAGAGCCGGCGACGACGTTTGGTTTTTGCTATCCCCAGGAAGCGACATTTTGGTATATAAAACGTACTGCCTTAACTATCAGGAAATGACCAATGTGGTTCCGTGTTACTTCATTCGGTGATGTATCAATCACCCTTATTCCCTTTGGCATTTGTTTGTCACAAAATAAACTATAAGTATTAGTCGTTTACGACAAACGCCAACGGGGATAGGGTAGTGGCCCAGCCAAGTTCTCTAGTAAAGGCACCCTTTTTACAGGTTAAGCTCAGGCTGTTTTCGACACCTCTCAAACTTCGGAACCAATTAAGCCAAAAACTTCAAACTTGAAACTTTTACCAAGCTCATTAAAAAGGTCCACTTCACCAAATTGCATCTCTATAGCTCTAGTGGTTCTCAACATACAGGACTTGAAAAATCGCAAAAACCGTAACAAACTGACTCACTCACTCACTTAGATGACGATCATCAAATTTATGAAGCACTTTCGGCCATCCTAGAATCTTGAAATTTGGCAGAATGCTAGATCCTGTGGTGCATACACTGGGAAAAGTCCAAAACTTGAGATTTTCTATTTAGGGGGCGTGGGCTACGCCCACTTTTGAAAATTGCTTATTATTCATTTGGGCCACTTCCCATTGCCGTAGAATGTTGAAAATTGGTAAAGCGGTAGGTAAATCAAAAAATGTACTATATTCTCCATTCAGGAGGCGTGGTATCCGCCCACTTTTGAAAATCGGTTATTATTTATTTGGGCCACTTCCCATTTCCGTAGAATGTTGAAATTTGGTAGAGTGGTAGAATTTGTAGTGTACAGAAAGAAAAAAATTAAAAAAAATATATTCTCCATTCAGGATCAGGATTCATTTAGATCTCATTATTTTTCGAGGCTAACTAGTTACACACTTTTTTTATATATATAACAGAACTTGGCTGTTTTTTTACATTTATGTTTTTGGAGTGATTCCGATTCACTCGCTGATTTATCAACGCCCAGCCCAAACCCTTTGCCCTAGAAATGTGAAACTTTGCACAGAATTGCCCTTTATAATATATACAAGGAATAAGGAAGGATATTTCGAATTTCAACCCTTTTATTTTTTATCATTTATACAAAAACATTCCGGAGCATCACGCACGAACATATGGTGTGAATATAAGAAGGATAGCTTCAGTGGTTTAGCTGCCATTATCGGACTCACATATGCACCAACGTTTTTAAGATAAAGGAAATTAAGTTTCTCCGATCTTGGAAATTTTGCTTAGGGCCAAGTTATTGGCGCATCAATTGCGGCATTAATGATTGCTTTTTGGCAGTGACACAAAACTTCTCCACCATCTGTTGTTGTCATAGCACTAATCGCTAATGTTGTCATAGTACTTTCTCACAGTATTTCTTTGTTGGGGTGTATTGGATATCCGTATTTTTACCTTGCAATAAGGAAGTGATCCGATCCAATGTTGGCTGCTCGGAAGGTTCGGAAATCCAGAATACTATGGAGACGTGCCTTCCATCGATCGCACTGTGGTAGATTTGGCCAACCAACGGTTCATTGTCTAGGTCTTCTGCTAATTGTTCGGCTGGACGCGGTCTCACTCTCCCTCGTCTCCAATACACTACCCACTGATCTATTACGCCCACAAATCTCCTTTTCGAACCTATTTACACAATTTTTATGCTACATACATTATACGCAAAGCTATGTCTATCACAAATAAAAAACTCTACTTTCCAGGCACACCACCACTGCAAAACACCACAAGGGTACTAATTCGTGTCGGGATATCTGGAAACCAACGACCAATATTTAGAGGTCACTTTCAAAACACCGAGCACGTTCCAGTTCTCGGACCACCAAGTTACCGAGTATCAATTCCTGAAAATGCGTTATCTGGTTACAACGTTACCACAGTTTCTGCTCATGATCCGGACGGCTTAGACTCATTACTCCGGTACAGGATTGTCGGGGCCAACGACAACTTCGTTATTGACGAAAAGTGAGTTAAGCATTATACACATCTATGTCATTTATATCTAGATAATTCTTTGTGCTTGCTATTTCAGGACCGGCCTTATTCAGGTATCACCTCAGGCGAGACTAGACCGAGATTCAAATATGGACAGCTTTGAGATTGTTGTTAATGCTGTTGACGCAGGGGCACCGATTCCGGAAACCGCTACCACGACTGTTTACGTCAATATAAAAGATATCAACGACGAACCACCTAAGTTCGAACACTCCAGCTACATAGGCTATGTATCGGAGAGAACCGATTTTGGTGAAAGGGTGCTCAAGGTGACTGCTTGGGACAAGGATTTGAACTCCAAATTACAGTATCAAATCAAGGGGCATGTAAAAGCTACAACCAAGGCCGGTGTTGGCATAACCAATTTGAGGAATAATTACAACGCTGACGAAGCTTTTCGTATTAACTCCGATACTGGAGAGATTGTTGTGAATGGAATTCTAAGGCACGATGTAGCCGCTGTGATCATTTTTACAGTTGAGGTGCGTGATCTAAACGCAGAAGTAGATCCAGACCATCAAGTTGACACAACTGAAGTAACAATCTACGTTCAATCGTTTAAGGATACAAATCCGGTTTTTAAAAATAAAGGATGGACTAGCTCGAAACCTATAATACATGCCACAGTAAAAGAGGAGATGCCTATTGGTAGCACTCTTTTCACGCTTATCGCCGAAGATCCAGTTACGCAACTTCCAATCAAAAGCTTTGAATTGGTTGACAGTGATGGACTTGAATTTTTCGAACTTCATGACCGCACTGGAGAAATAATCCTTAAAAAGCGATTGGACTACGAAGCACTGCAGGACAATATGTTCGAATTTCAAGTTAAGGCTAACTCTGAGGATGGTAAGCGCAGCACCATTACCAAAGTCAACATAACAGTGGATAACGTAAATGATAACGCCCCAATATTCGATCAAGCCTCTTACCATGCGACTCTGATCGAGAACACCAAGTACCCAGAGAAAGTGATCATAGTTCATGCCATCGATAAGGATGTCGCACTTACAGCACGTGATATACATATCGGTTACCATAAAATTGTGTATTCCCTTCAGGGAGAGAATGCCGCTTTATTCGACATAAACAATGTGACGGGAGAGATTATTATTGCTCCAAATCAAACGATCGATCGTGAACGCAACTCACACATTCGACTTACTGTGAAGGCTGAAGATTCCCCTGGAATGCCATCAGATTCCAAACAGAGTGTTGCCGAACTTAATATCGATATTTTGGATGTTAATGACAATGCCCCAGAGTTTACGCAGAAGAACTACACAGCCGTTATACAAGAGAATGTACCTGAAGACTCATTTGTTGTTAAGGTGTTTGCCAATGATCCCGATGAAGGCCCTGGTGGCGAAATTCGCTATGAGTTTGTCGATGAAGGTGAGGTCAAGGGTCTGTTCCGGATAAATCCACTTAATGGTGAAATCAAAACGAAACGAAAACTCACTGGTAAGGGTAGATCGGAACCTTATGAACTGATTGTAAGGGCACATGATAATGGTGGGCAAGTCCAGAAGCAGAAGTCTCTCTGGTCGGATGTGAATGTTGTTTTATATATTGGAGATGTCAGTGCAAACGATGGTATTCCGTACTTTGTATCGCCGAAAATTGGAGAATCTGCTAACGTCTATGAGGTTAGTGTGAATGGCCATATTTGTATACATTTTCAATAATAATAAACGTTTATTTCTTGCAGAATGCCACAGTTAATTCACCAGTCTTCAAAGTAAAAGCCAGTGATCCGGATAGCCCTACTACACCATCTGGCACGTTATTTTACAGAATACAGAACGATACGGCTGATGCTGGGGCCTTTGAAATCGATGAAAATAGCGGGCTTATCAGCACTGCTATTCCATTGGACCGCGAATCAAAGGATACATACAATGTAATATTAGAAGTTTTCGATAATGGCCAGCCGCGTCAGTCAACAACACGTATTTTAAAAATTAACGTGCTCGACGTTGACGATCATGAGCCCCTATTCGACAGAGAATTCGTAAGTACCAAGACATTTTGACAACAAACTATCCAAATTGTATACCCAGCCTCTATTGAAAACGAGCTTATAAAATGTATGGTCTTCTTATGCCCTTGGCGTCTCAGCTGCGATAAATTATAATTCTTTTGAAGTAGGTATGTATTGTATATATCGATATCCATTGTTCTTAATTTTAAACTGGCCGCAAGTGTTGTCCTGGTCCTTATTAAGATTGCTCATAATTGGGTGCGCAACTGGAGGTATTTAGCGCTAACTAGAGATGCGTATTGGTTGCGGCTTAGCTCCAACGTAGTCATACCTTAATAAGTAAAAAGTCGTTCGTTAGAGGGCTTTTTGCCTTTTGAACCTTTAGAAACGGCCACCTATTGGCAAACAAGAGGTATTCTTAATGTTTGATTAATAAAACATCAGCATCCATAAACTAAACATATAAGCTGCGTTTACTGTTTGTTTGCCCAAGGAAACATTCATCAAAACTTCCATATTATTAGATTTCATTTTATTCATTTATTTCTCTTTCTACAGACCAAAGGACCACTTGAAATGTCAGTACGTGAAGGCGAGCCAGCGGAAACTATTGTGGGAAACTTCACGGCTATAGATGAAGACATCGGAGAAAATGGAGAAATAGATTACATTATTACTGAAGGCAATGATGACAATGTCTTCACAGTGGAGAGATCGAACGATAGTATGGCTCTGATACGCACAACAGGTCCAATAGACCGTGAAAGTGTCGAATCATACGCTATCACGGTGAGATGCTTTAAGCTAAATAAAAAGCCATCTTACTTATCGCTGAGTGAGCCCTACGATCCATATGACCTCTCTCAAATAAGGATTTTGATAAAAATCATAGATGTTGATGACAATTTGCCAGAATTTGACCGAAAAGACCCTTCAGTGGGTATTCGTATAAATGTCCCCATTGACACTGTAGTAGCCACTATTCACGCTTCCGACAAAGACGCTGAAGCTCCGCCGATAATTTTAACTATTGAAAACGTTACATTCGTACCACAATTTTATAAGAGGGCGAAAAATATGTCTCAAAGCTCGGTTAAGAGCTTATTCACTCTTAACAACAGAACCGGAGAGCTTCGCACTGGTGGCTCATTTACCAACTATGTCGATGGTTACTTCCAATTACGGATACGAGCTAACAACTCTGATAAAGTAAAGCGGCACGCATTCAACAATCTTAAAGTGTTTGTCATACGTGACAAATCCTTGCTTAAATTCGTCTTTGCTCGTCCCCCCAATGAGATCCAGGGTATCATTCAACCTTTCCAAGAGCAGCTACAACGTAAACTAAAACCTATGAACTTGGAAATACACATTCTTGACACTCAAGTCCTGACGAGATCTGACTTTAGTCTAGATTTTACTTCTACGAGCTCTTGCTTTCAGATGTTTAGAAACGGTGCAGCCATACCTTTAATTGAAATGCAAAAGCTGATGGACTCGGACAAGTTGAAGCAAGAGCTTTTCGATACGTATGTTGAGTTCGGTGTTAGTCAAATGGAATCCTGTTCCAACCGAAGGGTAGTTGCAGCTTCCAGCCTAATGTCATCGCCTGGAACATGGCTAGTGATAATAGCGGCGTTAATTGGAGTAGCTGCAGTTATCGCTTCTTGCACAGCTTGTTGTTTAGCGAAAAAGTAAGTAATGTCAAGCACACATCTGCTAGAATTAAATCTAAATATTTATTCTCATTATAGATTCAAAAAGCACTCGAAGCGAATGCCCACACCTAGACCACCACCTGAACCATTTGGAGTAGGAGTGCCTGCTGTATTTTATTCAGAACCGATGTACGGGCCATTGTAGTGAATTAGACAAATTCCGTCCCTTACTTTTGTATATACTCCTTGATTAGAACGTAAGAGCTAAGAATGATAGGATTTGTGATAAAAATACTCAATCGCCTTTTGTAAGTTATTTTTGAATAAATTTAAGTTCTCATAAAATGCATCCTGTATTTAAGTAAATTTTATGCGATTTGGTGGTGTTAATGAGTACGCTTAACAACGCTGTAAGATATTTAAATCGAACTTAATAAATATTTATTCTAGAAGAAAAGGTTTATTTTGTAATTTGTTACGAATGCGAAGCAATTTTTTTCAAAGAAACAAACTACATAAATATTACGCTGAAAGTACCTCATATTAAACTTTAAAACTTTGATTCGAGAGCCCAGGCGGGGGACTCTGCTTCCAGCAATAAATAGTCTAAGAGCCCGAAGTAATTTTTCGGTCGGAGAGGTAACCGAAAGATATTTTCATTACTGTGTAGCCTCATTAGTGGGTATATCAAAAATAAAAGTCTGGCAGCAAAATGTGGCAGCCGAAGCGTGTGACAGTGCGTTGAATATGCATCATTTTCCACAATAGTAATAATAAGTATAACCACTTGATTATAGCCCGAAGCAACAGAGTAGCTAGATCAGCTTAAACATGAAAATATGAGTCCAAGACGTTTTACGCGCAGCCAAATCCTTGCCAGACGCGACCGAAGTAGCGGATTAAACCCATTTTTTAATATTTGACATAACCGAATGTCATTTTCCATAAACATAGAACATGCCCTCTTGAACATGAAAACATGAGTCCAAGACATTTTACACGCAGCGAAGTCCTTGCCAAACGCGACCAAAGTAGCGGATTAGACCCATTTTTTTATATTGGACATAACCACACAATTTTTTTTATACGTCTAGAGAAGACTCAGCTGAACACAGAAATGTAAGTCCAAGACGTTTTACACGCAGCGAAGTCCGTGTCAAACACGATCAAGTGAGTGAGATTGCAGCAAATGGCGAAGTCTTCAGCTTGTTTCCCTGCCTCGTCCGTTCGGTCACCAAGTATAATAACTTCAGGATGATGAATTTGTATCCAGTCTACCTTATCGGATAAATGACGAAATAATTTAGATGGTTCGTTATCGTTTGGCGAGCGGTACAGGCAGCAAAAGAATTTGGTACAACTTTGTAGGACGACCTTAAGCTATATTATGTCGAGATCCGTAGGTTCCATCTCATTTTTCTTTCACACGCCAGATCTTCTCGGGTAAACACACATAGTCCCCCCTTATATCGAAAACAATGAAGTAGTTCGTATCCTGGACAGCGAAGATATGCGCAGTCAGTGTTTGAGTTTATTTGAGTCTCGGTTAAAACTAGGACGTCTGGCTTTTTTTCTTGCAGATACTGGTGCACGCAGCTGGCGTTGATATTGTTGAATCCTAGACCTCGAATGTTGCAGAAATCTGTTGCTAGCTTTCTTCTGTTAGTGTCCGTCTTTTGTCTTTGTGTTCATTGTTGTCTGTCGTCTTGCAAGTCCTGTGGGTGATTATTTGCATGTTGAACCCCCTGAGATATTCCCCCCTGGTGATGGGAGACTAGTTTACCTCTGGAAAATGAGCAAAGTAAGAAAAAAATAAATAAATACACTAAAATTAAAATTGAGTGAAAAATATCTACGTTTAAATAAAAATGAAGGGATATTGAAATTGGAATAATAAAGAGAGGACAAGAGGGGAGAAAATTAGGATAGAAGAAAAGTAATAGAGAGAAGAGAGAAAATCAAAAAGAAAGAAGAGAAAAAATAAAAAAAAACTGAGTAGATTACATTACTGTGCAAAATGTGCAAAAAGTGCACTTTTAAATTATTTTATTTATTAATTAAAGAGGGTTTAGGCTAGGAGGTTCTCCACTTTTTTTTTAAGTTTATGATACTGCTGCAGAGGATTTTTTCAAATCTTTTGGGTCAAGTTGGTCCCTGGAGAAGATGTTCCTTCGAAATTAGCATACAATGTTGTTTCGTCTTCTTCCATACATAACCTCCGATGAGTTGGCTGGATTTATTTAGCTTAGGTAGTATTGTTACACATGATACCCTATAAGGAATCCTATACAAGGTTTCTGATATTATGTCTACTATGGGCAGGGCATTGTTAAATCTGTTAAGTTTTTAGCCAATTTGGGGGTACTATATCAGAAAGGTTCCGGGCACGTGAAAGGGGTTTCGGAGCCTATTCTGGCCAATTCGTCTGCTTTTCGTTTCCTTCGAAGCCTTCATGGACAGGAACCCACCAAATTTGGTTCTGTTCCCGAGGCTAAGGCCAATTTCAAGAAAAATCTTTTATGTCATTTAAAATCTCGAATAGCCTATCACGAACTTATCTGCCAAATGAACATCAGCTTTTGGTTTCAAAGGTCTTGGATAGTGATATCTAACAGTTAAAGTCTATAGGATAGCCTATCACAGTTTCAGAGCATTTTTTTGTTGACGAGCGTAGATTGCAGCCACAACATGAATTTGAATTTTTAGAAAACAAATTTCTACATCAGTCTCTATGTGAAAAGTAATTGGAACAATAATTGTAATTATTTTATCATGAACAATAATAAATATTCATAATACATAAACACTATAAACAAGTTGTATATAAATAAATTGAAAGACAAGAATCTTAGAAACTAGTACCTATCACAGGGATTTTATTGCCACACTCCTTTATCTGTTGTTTAGCGTTATGTGTCGGATAATATTATCCGAAACTTTTCCTGGAACCTTTGAAGCTGGCCCTAAGTCTTTGAAGGGTGTAGAAATAGTCATAGTGTAATACGGATTTAGATCCAATGTTAGGTCAGCTAAAGGCTTTTATAGCTGCTTGATTGTCCGGGAATATTATAGATGTGAACGGCTTTGGAGCTAATTTTTTGATGTGCCTGGCCTGGCTCATTCTTGAGTATAGCATGGAGCTTTGCCTGTAATACACTAAAGTTTTTCCCCATAGTTATTGAGACTGTTTTTTTGTTTCGTTAATTATTTGTTTTCCTTTCGTAAACTATGTGTGGGAAATCTGAGGTTTTTGGCACTTGCGTGGGAATTCTTATGACAAAACACTGGCAGCACTGCTCCAGAGTCATACTGCTTTTTGGAAATCAAAATTAATTGCGTTTTTACCGAATTTATTAATTAGACCATTATTTTGAGACCATTTCACTACAGAAGACAAATCAGAATTAAATCTATCAACGAGATCTTCCACCAATCCAATTGGTCGAGAGAGGTATAACTGTGCATCATCCGCATATAGATGTATAGATGCATTGCTGCATACATGTGTTAGGTCGTTAATATAAAGACAGAACAGGATTGAGCCAAGAATAGAACCCTGAGGTACCCCAGCAAGGAAAATTTTCGTTCAAAAAAAACCTTTTGAAAACGGTTCGAAAGGTAGTTCCTAATTAGATGCACTGAGTTATCGCTTAACCCAAAGTACAGCTTTAATTTCATGCATAAAATGTCATGATTAACCGTATCAAAGGCCTTTGAAAAGTCCAGCAAGCATAGCAGCGTAAGAAATCCCTTATCATACTCTATTCTGATATCGTCAAGCACTTTTATCATAGCCGTTGAGCAGTTATGTTGAGCACGGAAACCAGACTGCACTGGAGACTGTAAATTGAAGCGATTTATATGGCTAGAAATCTGCTTGGCAATTATTTTTTCAAAAACCTTAGACAGGCATGGGAAGATGCTAATTGGGCGATAGTCAGTGGTGGATGAGGGATTGGCTTTTTTTGGCACCGGGATGACCTTGGCTTGTTTCCAGCAATTAGGGAAAGTGGAAGACGTAATTCAAAAATTAAACAAATGAGTGATACAACCTACAATATGAGGAAGTATCATTTTTACGAAGCGTAAGTGTAATCCATTATCTCCGATAGCGTTAGATTTAAGATTTTGAATATGATGTAAAACATCCTCTTCAGAGACAACTTCAAAATCCAAACACCGGCCGAAACTGAAAAAAAAGTTGCTGTCTGGTATAAAACAAGTGTTGGTACTAGGACAAGAGAGGAATGAGTTATTAAGTTCATCAAGGTCAGGTATTTTTGTTAGAACATTATTTTTACCAAGACCAAGAGAACGTAAATTACTCCATTGTTTTATTGACGGTTGGTCAGCACTTAGTTTTGACAGGAAATATATTTTTATTGCCCTTTTAGTGATAGATGAAGATAAGTTTCTGGCCCTACAATATGACTCCCAATTTTCAGTATTAGGCATTTGTTTCCATTTGGCATATAGTTTCCTACGTGCTTTTCAGCGTGTACCTCAGAAGTGAATCATGGACATTTTATATTGCGCACAGCTACAGTTTTAATGGGAACATGCTTATTAAAAAGATTGCTTATTAATGTTTGAACAAGTTCAACTTTTTCATTAACGTCCGCTACGAAGTAACAAGAGTGCCATGGAGCCAGACTTGCAACATATTGGAGTAAGTTGTTATTTACTGATGCATAGTCTCGAAATTGAAAAGATTCCTGCAAGGGGACGCAAGAGAAATCAATATTATAAGTGCAAAAAAGAAGATCATGATCAGATACCCCCTCAAGTGATAGTTGGTCTAGAAGCAACACGCTGGAAAGGTCAGAGACAGCTACTAAATCAAGAAGACTTGGCATAGAGTCAGGAGCAAATCGTGTAGAGTAGGAGTTGACAACCACCAAACCAGATGAAGCAAAGTTGTCTAAGAGCTGATTAGATCTATAGTCAGATTTGAAAAGATCTGCATTAAAATCACCACAAAGAATAATATGTTCATAGGATACTGAATACTGCTGAATTGTACAAAAAAATTGATCAAACGAACAATTACGATTGGGGCTATAAACAACACCAAGAATGCATTTTATATTGCAGTTCGATATTTCAACGACTAGATATTCGGTGTCATGACCCACAGATTTTCCTAATATTCTACAGTAGTGTCAGTTATTCTATTATGCGGAACGAGTAAATATCCGGAAATCCCGTAGATTGAATCATAATCATACGTATGCATTTTTTGGTTCACTCGAATAGTACCCCGCGGTACTGCCGTCAAGCATTCCATCGCGGGGGGGTTTTAGCCTGATGTATTCAGCTCAGTCATGTTTGCTAATGCACACTTCAAACAAATAGCGATTCATGTTCTTCTTTCGATATTTGCTGATCTCTGATTCCTGCGAGATATTTGGGCTTGGTTGCTCTCCCTAACTCTTTCCAGCCGACGAAGTTCCTTCATAATTATCGCTGTAACCTGCTTTACCGCTTCCCATATTGCGCTCGATGTTAACATATGGTGTACAATGTTCTCGGGGGTTGGTACTTCTCCAATTATTTCTTCTATTTCTCTACGTTCTACACAGAAACGTGGGCACTCAAAGAATACGTGCTGCGCATCTTCCCTGGCATCTCCACAGTTAAGGCAGGTGGGAGATTCATCGAGTCCAAATCTGTTTAGATACGCTCGGAAGCATCCGTGTCCGGTCAGAAGCTGGCTAAGGTAGAAGTCTACTTCTCCGTGCCGCCGGTCCATCAATTTTTGAATTTACGGAATAAGACGATGAGTCCATCTTCCTTTTGCAGATTGGTTCCATCTCTCCTGCCAAGTTCTAATGCTTTGCTGTCTTTCTTCCTGCTTGATATCTTTGTTTGAATTTCGGGGATCTTGGATTTTGGCATCGTAGGTCCTTTTTAGTTCGGTGGCTAAGATATCCGCTGGTAGCATTCCCGGACCACGGACTATAACAGCACTAGATTGTAGGTATAGGTATACTGTTTTTTTTACATAACGTAAAAAATGATTTTAGACAAGAAAATCTGCAATTTCGGTACTTAACACACAGCGAGCACAGCGTATTTTCGTAGAGTCACTATTGGTCCATGCATATAACTTTTTGGATTTGGACTTTTGATTTTATTTTAGACAATTGGAATACGTTCATTTATGATGGTTATTTATTTTCAAAAGATAACAAACTAAAATAAAATAAACTATGAACATTATGACTGATTAAAGAAAAAAAATTTATGACGGGGTACCCGTTGTGTGATATCCTATTTGAGCCTTAAAACCGCAATATGTCATTTGCGTGTGAGAGAAACATTAGTGGTAGGCAAATATTTGGTACGTTGAAAACTGCTAAAAGTCCAAGTGTGACATATGTTTGGCAGTTAATTCACCTTCCAATTTCCACTTGACACGAACAAGTGTTAATACACATGTAGGGCATAATGTCAGTCATAATAGTGTTTTGTTTGTAAAATTCTTAACAATTATTTGCATTCTAATTGTGATTTTGTTTGTAATGCACTTGTGTTGCAAATTTTCTGTTTTTAGATAAGATTACCAGCATTTTTCCTTTGCTTTGGAAAAAAATAGGGAAATTGCAATAATTTGTTATTTTCGCTACTGCAAAATGCACTACATTTATACAACACCTGACATTATTACGTCCACTTGATGTTTATGAAATGTTCGTATACGAATATTATATTGATATGAGAAGGATTTTACAAATAATACAGTTCAAATACTGCTCAAAACATTTAAGGAAGTTTTCCATAATGGCAGCTTATTTAACAAATTTGTCTCTTTATCTGTATTGGCTAACAATGAGATACTATACATCATGGGTGGGCAAACTTTTTCAGGTGACGGACTACTACTAACCTTTTACAAAACTTCGCGGTCCACTTCGCAATATTGGTCAAAAAAATGCATAAACTAATTGACATAAACTACAATCAAAATCAAGACATCTGAAATTACCATTTACCATTTGGCATCAGGTAGTGCTGCCGTTCTAAAATTCTTCATGGAAAACGACTTCATACAACTCGTTTTGAAAACTGCAATATGTATGGGAAAACTTCTGTTTTCAATTAAGTTTTCGAGTGTTTTCATGGAAACAATACAATTTTAGTGGGTTTTTTTTATCAGAATTCAACAAATTAATAAAAAAGAAAAAAAAATACTTAAAAAATAAAAAATATTTCATTACTGCAATATCCTTAAAATTTAAGAAATTCAGCAGTTCTTAGAATTTGAAGAATGACATTGCTAGTCTTTGACTAAGTTTGTAAGTCTCAAACGGGCATCCAAGTTCTCTTCAGATATGGAGTCACGATGTTTTTATAGCTCATTTTTAAAAACGGCGGTTTTTTTAAGTTCGCATACTCTTCTTTGCTCATAAACAAGCATTCCTCGGAATCCGAACTATGAGCCTTGCGGAGGACATCACAAGGAGTCGAATTTTCTTCTACTGTCTTCTTTCTCATATACGTATCTACTAAGAGAAAGATAGATATTGTTTTCGTACAAAATTTCGAACTCAAGCTCAAGATTTTAATTAATGATAGGGGAACTCAAATAAGTGGGTCACGCTATTCACTTCGTCCGTCTATCTAAGATAGACCTGCAGCCTAAACGCTGGTTTTTTATTGCAATTGTAGATTAAAATCATTGAGGTGTTTAGCTCTATGTAACAAAAAGCTTACCTCTCTTCATTATCAAGTTCGTGATGTATTTCATTTGTGGATGTTAGAAAATCTTTTACTTCGTCAAATAAGTCCCGAAATCCTTGTAAAACCAGATACCTATTTAACCATCGAACTTCGGTGTAATACAGCAGCCCCATGAACCGACTTGTTTTCTTTTAATAGTATTCTTGAACCCTTTTACCACTAACAATTTTATTGCATGTATCAATAACATTCGGAAAATTCCAAATTTTAAAGCACAGAGCTTACTAGTGATTACAGTGATAAGACAGAAACCTGGAAATTATAATCCTTTTTCATACCTAATCCTACGATCCCATTATTTTTGGCCGTCAAAAATATATATTGGATTGGTTTTTTTTTAAGGAATGTATCTTTTAAAAACAGCATTAATGACTCACTTCGCTTTTATAGGTCTAAATGTCAATACTTTTTTCTTTGCTGTTAGAATGCTATTACACATGTCCAAAATCTTGTCAGTCTTGTCAGATTCTGTCCTAAAGTTGTTTCTGATGTTATATATTAGCTTTCGGTCTTTAAAAATCAGCGTGACAGCTGCGAAAATGTCAACAACCGCGAGCAACTATTTTTGCAAGAAGGTTTTAATATTATGTTAGAATTTGTGAACAACCTTGTTTGCACTTAAATTAACATTTTTGTCACCATACAAAACAAGTTTAACAATGAATGTAGAAATAAAAAAAATAGAATTTATATAGGAAAGAAGAAATTTAATGGTGAAGAAAGAATTGGTTTATATAAAAATTAATGAAGGAGAACAAAATTCGCTTTTATTTTATTTAAAAACATTTAATTAAAGTTATTGCCCGGTCGCCTGAAAATGGTCTGGCGGTCGACCGGTCGATGGCGATCGACCGTTTGCCCAGCCCTGCTATACATTATATAATTCACTTTGACAATACTTAAATCTAAACGAGCGGCAGTTCGGCGTCAAGACAAGCTAATGCGTATAGAAATTCTGTCGAAGAATTTACAATACCACCGCATTTTGAATTATCCAATCCATGGATTAGTATAAGTGGCACTCTTAAGATAGTTGCACATGAGACTAACATAAAAGCTTTCGAGATTTTTTTAAATATATATACTACATATATTTTTTTTGTTTAAGTTTAAAGGTTTGACCTACTGATTTAGTTCCCTTACCTCCAAAGTTGCAACTTTTTATTACCTTGCATATGCGTTGGACCTAGATACTCCAACAGTTAGCCCAAGGAGGAAGGAATGCTGCCCCCATACAATGTATGTTGTTATTATGTATATGTATAATCAGACCCAACCCCAAAAGTGTATTTTTGCCATTTGTGATATTTTTTTAAAAATTTTGTAATAATTCTAGTTTTATTTTCATATTCGTGATTTTTGTTTTCGAGATATTGGGGTAGACAAACCCCGATATTGTATAGGTAGACACCTGTTTTTGTGCCATTTTCAATTCGTTGCTATGAGTTCGTAGAATTTCAAATACGTAGAGCTAGACATTCCGATTTACATAATTACTGTGCAAAAAGTTATTCAAACAACGGACGTAGACTCAATCGTTACGTTATATTGATTGACACTTTGAAAATAGAAGACTTTGCAATGTTAATTTTACCTACTCCTGAAAATTCTCCATTTGGTCCTGTTTAAAATAGTTTCTGGGAATCTAGATGCATATCACGGAGACGGAAGGGAAGAATGCTTTACACATATACACTTCAAATGCAGTACAATTGCGATTATCATTCGACAGGCAAACCAACATGCTGGCCGACTGATGTCGCAAAAATACCTGATTCGATCGATTTTTTTTTTTTATTACAAAAGGACTACCCGCCAATCGAGTTAAAATTGAAGAAAGTTTTGATCTTTTATGACCATTCTCCGGTAAATTTAACAACGTCTGAGGCACTTTTAAAAAATGAAAACCCGCCGTGGCTAACAAACGGCAAAACAGACTGGAAAGGCTTCAAAAAAGACTGAACTGAGTGTATCACTCAAGACGCCTTACGAATTAGAAGTCGCTGTCGACCGCTTTGTCGATATCGTACAAAAACCTATATGGGATAATACTCTTCACCAGCAGAGAACACCGGACTATGACCGCGTCAAATACCCGCAAGAAATAATAGATATGGTCAAGACAAAACGAATAGCCCGTAAAAGATGGCAACAAACTCGCAAGGTAAAGCGCATTTAAATCAACTGTGTAACTTGCTAACAAAGTTGATTAAAGATTTTAAAAACGATTAGGTCAAAAATTACCACTAAAGCTTAACAGCTAGAAAGGAATCCAATAACTCACTTTGAAAGGCTATTAAAGGCCGAAGATTGCAACGCCGCCACCTATCAAGATAACCCATGACGTTTGGGCAAAAATCGATAAAGAGAAGGCGGACGTTTTTGCCGCTTATCTAGAAGAAACTTTTAATAGAAATATTAATGCTTCCGACAGAACATCTGTAAATAATGTAGATAGTAAGAAACGTTACACTCACCGAGCTCGTGCAAGAAATAAAGAAACTTAAGCCCAAAAAAGCTCCGGGTTACGACCTGATTCCGGGTGAACTCCTAAAAATGTTACCTCTGAAAGCATTAACTAATCTTCTTTAAATTATAAATCAGATTTTAATACGTTCCGAGTCAATGGAAAATCGCGGAAGTCATTATGGTTTTAAAACCAGGCAAACCACCGAATGAAAAAAAGCCTTATAGACCAATATCGCTTCTTCCAATTATTTCCAAAGATTTTGAGAGGATTATAGAAAAAATGGTCTTATACCTGATCACCAGTTCGGGTTTAGAAGTGCATCGGATAACTGACGTAATAGAGAGAGCTTTGTCTAGAAGAAAATAAAATCTACTCAGCTGTGTTCTTCGACGTTTCGCAAGCATTTGATAAGGTGTGGCGCGAAGGCCTTAAGTACAAATTAAGACAAGTTCTCCCCGAACGGTTATGGAAAATCCTAGAATCGTATCTAGATAAAAGTCTCTTTTGTGTCAAACACGGAAACGAATATTCCGAATTTAAAAAAATAAGGGCAGGTGTGCCGCAAGGAAGCGTCCTTGGGCCACTTCTGTACCTATTATTTACGCGTGATACACCGCAAATAGAAGATAATACCGTAACCTATTTTGCCGATGACACTGCTATACTAGCAGTTGGTACAACAACCAAAGAAACAAACAAAATATTATAAGGCGCGCTTAACCGGGTCAATGAATGGACAAAATCATGGAGGATCGCTCTTAACGAAACGAAATCGGTTCACGTGGATTTTACATAAAGCAATCAATTTATTTGCCTGTTTCTATAAATACGGCCCAGGTTCCGTTTGCAAATGAAGCCAAATATCTCGGAAATGGAAACCGCATGTAAAAAAGAAATGCGAAGAACTTAAAAACAAATATAGAGATCTTTATTGGTTACTCGGAAAATATTCCAAGCTGAACCTCGAGAACAAGCTTTTATTATATAAGCAAGTGATTAAGGGTTGTACCAGTGACACACATCTAAATATTTTACAAACTTTTCAAAATAAAGTATTAAGATCATTCGTCAGTGCACCGTGGTATATTAAAAATGAAGATCTCCATAGAGACCTCGGATTTCCCACGGTTAAAGATGAAACGAGAAATTGCATAGAAATCGACTATTAGGACACGTTAATAACTCCGTCTTGGAAATTCTCGATGAAACAAATTTATTGCGGCGCCTACAACCAACTAAATACTAAACCTTCCGACTTAGCCCGATAATTCTCAACCGCGTTAAAATTGCTGAACGAGCAGGAACTATCGCTGGAATGCTGCCTGCCAAACGTGTATAACTTCGTGATAAAAAAATTGCTTGATAGTTAGAATTTTAGAATATTTCCACCTGCCTCGAAAAAGAAAAAATTGGTCCGTTCCTACTCTTACAACTAAATTTGTTGTAATATTTTTTTTTTAGTGAACAGAAAAATAATGACACCTTAAGTAATCGCTTTGGGTTACGACTACCTTTTTTTGTACGTTTTCCTAAATCTGGTATCCTATAGAAACATCGCACTTATTTTCTGTAGATACCAAACGACCTCTTCGATTTTGTTTCGAGCTTCCTATATATTGTCAAAAATCCCCCACATACATAAATATATTTTGTCTTGGTAGGTAGGTATTAATGTTTTATTGCGCAGCATCTTAAAAAAATCAAAAAAAAAATCGCAATATTTACTTAATCTATGTAATTCCCTTTCAACGTTATATGTTAACAATTTGGGAGATCATCCGCAATTTCAATCCTTGACATTAATAGAACCAACAACTGCAACAAACCACCCTTCAGAATGAGTGAAATAATGCGTTCACCCCTTTTTGAAACAATTTCAACTTTAAAAATTCGCTTTGGTTGTTATAACATTTTCCAATTGTGATGATGAGCGCATAATTTGTATCCCTGCCACACTGAGCTGTATAGTGTATAATCAACCCTTCAGGATATCAAAGGATTCTGTAACAGTTTTGTCTGGTCTGTTGTTTTGTATACTTTTTATTGTGGAACGTATAGGCTAAGCAAACATACTACTACGCACTGTCATTAGACTGATCTTTGAAAATTTTGTAAATACAATTTTAATCCGACAAAATCGCTTTAGTCAATATTTATCGGATTAATGTCAGGCAAAAATATTGTTTCTTAATAAGAAAGGTTTAAAATAATAAGAAGGGTTTTCAATGTGACTATCACAATATCGAATTGAAATTTCCTTACTCTTTAGATATATGTAGATATTGGTATATTTTTTATCAAAATTGTTTTACTTTTATAAAACTGTTACCTATGTTAAATGTTAAATTGGGAAATGCCAAATGGTAAGTTAATTTTCTAGATACATATTAGCATTCAGCGCTGCACTAAGACCTATACTCCCTTCCGGGGTGTGAGCCCAAGAGGGACTGTGATATTGCAGTGTGGTCCACGATCCCTGACCCTGACCCCAACAACAGTTGACATTTTTTAACCGTCCGTGTACCATGTTGAGGGGGATTTATCTAGACCATCAGCAGTGTCTCACACAGACCGGTCCGAGAAGAATAATTTGTATAACAGTTGCCTTTTTAAGGACATTTCCTATGGTGTTATGCCTATAGATACTTTATTTCCTTTGAGATAGAATTTGTAAAACGTTGTTTGATGTAATTGTATGAGGATTTCATCATCGTGTGAATGGTGTTATGGTAGGTAGTTTTTTAAGGGACATTATGTACAATGTACATTGAGTCCTTCTTGATGCTAAAACCACCTTCATACACTTTGTGTTATAGGTTTTTGGATAAGACTCGTTAGAGTTGATTACTAGGAGGTCGTCGACAAGAGCGTACTCTTTATATTTATAGCGTAGAAACCACAATTGCTTAGGTTATCAAGAAATTTATCTATGATGATTTTCCATAGGTAGGAGGGGTGATAGTACTGCTCCTTGAGGACATTCTCTATATTTATTGCAGATGCTACTCTGAGGCAGATATGCTTCTGCTGGTTAACATCGAATATATCCACTTAATCATTCGTTTTTTTTATGAATTTCAATAAGTTTGGGGTGAGATTTTTTCTGCACTTTTAAATCAGGGCCAGAAAAGTGATTTTTGTAGCAATACAATACTGTTCGTATGGTCATTAGATAGAGGTTTATGGACTCTAATTGGAAGATCTTTAATGCTTCTACAAAAGGCGATGAGCTCTGAGATGGGAAGAAAATTAACCGCTTTATGGAAACCATATGGATTATAGTTTTAGGTCCAACATAAATAGAGTGCACGACTTGGTCGCACGAAACTTTCATTGGAAGTTTATTCTGATTGCATATATTGCTTAATAATGTCAAAAGTTCAGAAGCGATACCCCGGATAAAAAAAAAATAATCATAATATTTTTCGAGTATTAGCTATAGGTATGCGCGCTGCTTTGAGCGTGACCTGGAATATATTGCTTAGCTTAGACATATTCTTGTGCATGAGGACGATACATATCAATTTTTCTGAGGTTGCTACCATTTGCCTGCTAAAAATGTCAAGATGGGCGTCAGATAAAACAGGAAGTCAACTCCTGACATAGTACAAATCATGCTTTTCTTTGGACTTTGATTAGCTTATAGCGATTTATCAGTTTTTTCAAGGAATCCTCCAGACAACCACACCGTACGCAAGTAGCCGGTATTGTGACGGAGACATATAGCCATAACCGCAGTAAGTACTTATAAGTAAATACTATATTTTAAGCCCGATTTATTTCCAATAGCTTTTTTGTGAAAGAAAAGTGCGGTAGTAGCTTTTCAAACTCTTTCTTCTATGTTAGCTTTCTGTCTAAAATATGGCCCAAGTATTTAGCTTCATTGGAGAATATTAAGCTTGTGCCATTTATAGATGGAGGGTCAATCTGTGGAATTTTATATTCCCTGGAGAAGAGGACAACTTTAATTGTGTGTAAGTAGCGTATTGTATAAGTTCCTTTAAATGTGCGTCGCGACTGCCCCAGGCGTCTTGGCGCTATCCTAAGGGCGTCGCAAGACGGTACGTATAAGCCGCTTGCACGCGACGTTCCATAAGCTTTGAGCTGTTGCATTGAAATTAAATTTGTCTCATTTTTTTACAAATGGAAGAGTTCAACATACGTATTGCATAACGTTTCTCTTTACGAATGGCAAGAGCGAGGTCGAAGCGAAATTCAAATCCACATTATAGCCGTATGAATTTCGAAGCTAAAGCCTGTAGAACCCGGGGCAGTCTATTCCGTGCAGAAGAAGTCGACTTTTCGCAAATTTCATCTTGACGAATTTTGCATCGGGACTTAAGCCGACAAGATCCAACTGATCCAGGAGATCAAAGTTATTACCATGGACAACGCCGTTTGTTCACTGACTGTGGCTTCAGAGCGTTTGGAAGAGGACCAACATTTTGGCCGAAAAATCATCTTTAGCGACGAGGCACGAGGCGCATTTTTAGTCGAATGGCTATGTTAACAAGCAAAATTGCGACATGTAGGACGACGGCATTTCAACATTGACCCGTCCTTATTGAAAAACTCTTTAATGAATCTTCGTAAGATCAGCTTCTAATTCACATATCTTTTAGAAGGGCGTCACCAAAATCTTACAACCTGTAGGTATAGGGAGTCGCAATATGAAAAAGATTGGGAACCTCTGCTTTAATCATTAGCATATGCATTGAAATTAATCAACTCGCTATGTGGGGTATTTTAAGAGTTGAAAGTGCATAGCGATCGCAGATGGTTAGCGCCTTCTATGTCAAAGAATACTCCGTCTAACGAAAAGAATCGTCTATGGAACACCCGTATCCAATGCATACTTCGTAGCTCAACCTTTATGTGAATGTAAAGGTGATACGATTTCCTTGATCTTTTTGTAATTTCTTCCTTTTTTGGTCGCTCTTTAAAAAACAAAACAGCAATCATTTAATAAAGCTTGAGAAATGTCCAGCAATTGCTATGTCAAAAGTCTCAAAAACGATTTGGATGATCAGAGTCAAGCAAAAATAATCCGCTCCCAAGTTGACACAAAAACAATAAATGGATACTACCAGTATTATACAAAAATACTTCATAATATTTTCTTACGTTAATTGTGCTGAAGAACCTAACAAAACATAAAAATAATCTAATTAAGCGATATAAGAGAATTGATTACGAATTGACTATCGACTACTTACACCCGAAAGGTATAAGATTGACATTTTTAGTGCTAAAAATAAAAACTGACTTATTTTTAATGTGAATAACTTATGGGAAATGATATAAAGTCCTGTCACTAGAGATTACTATATGCAATGACACCGCGCTAACTACAAAGGCCTCAGGAGAATTGTGCGAGTATTAATCAATTATATATTATCGAATTCCCTTGCGATCGATTGCATAATTACTTCAGCTGAGTTCGAAAAATTAAATAAAATCAGTACAAGAGGGGCGCCAGGTCATCGGTGCTTCAGAATGATTTATTATCTTCTATACTACAGCAGTCATCAATCAAATGTTTATTATCTATTCGATGTCAAAGCAAACAATACACGGCTCTTCAAGCAGACGAATTAAAAAGTTATCCTCGCGTTTGCCATTCCGCTGGATTTACAGACCCATCCATCAGTAGCGATAAGTCCTTGAAATGCAACTACAATTAACGCTAATCTTTCATATGGTGAGGAGCTTAGTTCATGCAGAATAGATCTGGCTTCTATTCTCCAAATAAAGAAATGGAGCAACCACTAGTGGCATGGCATATCGTTTGACCTACCGTTACAATCTTGCATTGAAATAGCCGCCCTTATATGATTTTTCTTGCAACACCCGTCCATGCTTGAATGCTCTGAAACATTAGATTTACTCACGAGGAAAGGGTTTCCATTCTGTCGACTGAAAACAATAACTGAAACTGCAATCCTTCGACGACCACCTTACCTTTACGTTGATGTTGGAAATCCCGGGGCTCGTTAGAAGCAATCCATTCACAGTTGTTGGCATTGTTGTCCTTGTATGTGTATGGAGAGAAAAAAACAGTCGAATTCGTATCCTGTAATGAACAAGCCGAGCGAGGGTAGGAATGGCGCTTTCTTTCAATCAATTTTCAGCGCAATGAATAAAGGGTGCACTGTGCAGCATGAAAGAGGGTTGTTAATATACTAGCATCAAGCAATACCCCGTAGGATATTATTATAACTTTTTGGCAAAAGGTAAGGCAGCAGCATACAAACGAAAATAATAAATCACGCTGTTGAAACTAGGTGCTGGTTCAGGAAGTAGATATTTTGAGCACCGGCCCGGAATCCTTATCACAAACATTAGGGGTGGATAATCTGCGAATTCAACCCGCACATCAGCGAACTAGTGGAATTATTACGATTGGGGTGGGTTTCGTTTTCGAAAGACCAGGAAAAATTACTTTTACTTTGTGGCACTGCTCATAGGTCATTTATGATGGTTAGCAAAAGATGTGGTAAACGAGACAATTGGGTTTTACATTCACGTCTTTTTTAAAAGATAGCCTTCAGTTTCATTACAATTCGTAGGATGTTGTCATAAACCTAAGGACTGTCACTGTAGCGATAATAGCAATATCGAAATTGTATAAGTATGTACTAAAAAAGTAGCATCCTTATAAACCATCATTAACTACTGAATTCAACACCTTATACATACAAGTATAGATACGCAAGTTCAACTGACAATAAACTCCCTTTGTATAATGTCATATAGCGTGTTTTGCTAGCAGTAACCTCTTCCTCTTGTCATTTTTGTTTTATATAGCTTTAACATTGAGTGAGCTGAAAATTTATTCATGTTCACTTCATTGTTATTCAAATTTTCTCCAACTTGATTTCATCCCGTCGGCGACGTCGGGGATTCCTACTATACAAAGGCATTCGGTTTGTTTTGCAAGCATATATGTAGGCAAGGCATCACTTCTTCATGGATGCATAAGTTTTGAGTTTTAACGTTTTGCATAAAATAATCATTTTCACTCGCCCTCTTTTTTATTCTTGTTGAGTTAGGCAATTACAAACGGAATCCAACATATTTAGGTCTAGCACTTGGTATGATGCACCAGGAAAAGTAAAGTCAATGGGGAAATTGTTGCCATTATGAAGATGGCTAATTAATGCAGAGTCAGTTTGAAAAGGACGTTAATAATTAATGTGACATTTTTCAATAAATTTATAGTTTGTTTGAATGCGAAGGTTTCATGGTACCTTAGGGCTGTGTAAACACAACGACTTTTTTCAAAGGTTTTGTTGACAGGGGTTGTGTGATATTATAGGAAGACTTATTAAAAACCACAAATATAATATTAAATCCAAACTAACGGTTACCGGTGTAATTTGAATACTTTCACAAAGTTTTAAAGATTCACTGATTGTTGTTTTAATATATGTTAAGCTAGTTGATTGATGGTCATTTTTTGTTTATTGATTTAATTTTTTTTTTAAGGTCGCGTATAATATACTATAAGTATGTATTAATATACCAAAAAGTATTCAAGACAAGAATAAATTCAATAAATGAATAAAGTTATTTGAGTAAGCATTATATTATTAGTAGACCAACCACCACATCACTGCCTAGAAGCACTATTTACTCGATGTTGTGCCCGCCGCAGCGATGCCAGATTACAAGATACATGTATCTTCTTTTTTTTTTCAAGATTTTTAAGCTTCAAAATATGTGCAAGACTTTTTACCTTAAATTCATCAAATTTCAAGATTTTTGACATCGAACTATAATTTCTATGTCTAACAATTTAAAATAACATTTTCTATGAAAGAAAGTGGTTTTCTATTCCATATTATTATTGTCAGTGAAAAAAAAACGAATGCACGACTTCTGTTATGCACTGGAAACTATTTGTAGCATATGTCAAATTGGCTCAAGTAAGTTAGGAATAAGAATAATCCTAAGTATGTAGATCCTCAAAAATTGTATAAGAAGTCACTTGTAGCATGTAACATCTAACATGTAGGCAACTGCGATTGTTAAAAATGAGCACCTCCGTTGCTAGAAAGACCTAAGTGCAAAAATATCGATTCCTTAGCCGACTCTCACATAATAATCAATAAGCAACTGACAAGAGGAAACGCGCAATATTATCGCTCACAATTATTTTACTTTAAATTAAATTAGAGGTCTAACATCAAAGCAACTCAATATCGGTCGAACGAAAAATTTTGCTGATTTCTTCTTGTTTTATTGGAAAATACCTATAAGTTTTTATGTGACTTTTGACATGATTGTACTAAAAAAATGTTTAAACACTTTAAAACTTTCCGCTCTAGTTAGTTTTTTTTTTTTTCAATATTTTGGAAAAATCTTGAAAAATAGATATTTTATTTTGGAAAACAAGATTTTCAGCTTTTTCATCTGGGAACACTTGTGCGACCCACCACATTGGGGCGAAACGCATTTCGAGTTGAGGCCACTTAAATGTTTAATAATATATAAATAAGTATTAATAACTATCTTAATATAATATCTTAATAAGAAATGTAAGGATGATGAAATCTGATGATGATGAAATCTGTTTAATATTTTTGAAGTTTCCCACATTTAAGCCGTCTCGTCCTTTGAGATCATTTAATAGAACCTAGGCGTAATTTAAAAAAAATCAAATGAAACGTCTTGGACTTATGCAGTTATGTTTGTAGTGTTTCAGTCTATGCTTAAAAGAAATTTTGTGTGGTTGCATCAATTATTTAATGTTCAGTTGCGATTTTTTGTGTAGATATAAAAAGGGCAGTTTTAGCGGACCTCTAACCTTTGGATGCGTCTGGCAAGGACTTGGCAAGAAGTGAAACGTCTTGGACTTATATATTTGTTATCAGGGAGTTTTTCTCTAAATTCTAAAATAAAAATTAAGTGGTTCCATTAAATTATTCAAAATTGGAATTTTTAATGCATTTCCACTGCGTCTGGCAGGGCTTTGGCGACACCTAAAACGTCTTGGATACATGTATTTGTACTGAGGGGACCATTCTCTATTATTTGGTAGTAGATTCAAGCGGTTGCATCAATTTATTCCTTTTTTGAATCATAAAGCATTTTTAATATGCAGTTGCACGCTTTAGATGCCATTAAGCGCTGCCAGACGGGCATATTTGAAATCTGAAGCATCAGAGCAACGTATTTATGTTAAATTCATCCGGTTGCCTTTCACGTCCAAAATTTACTGCGGGCTCTTAGACTAAAACTACAACCCTATTCAAACAACATAAAAACTCCGTAACATGATTGAATTAAATATGACGCAAAAACCTACGCCCAATGATAAAACTGATACATTAAAAGTAAAGATTAATTTATTACAACATGTTCCTGATAATATTACACATTACCATGTTGACATTTGTTAGCGTGAAAAGTGTGCTAATCTTTTGATGCCGTTGAAATTTCGCAAAACCCTTTTAACAAAACCAATAACTAGATGTAGCTATAAAAAAAGAGTTACATCAGATCGAATGATTTTCTATGCAACATTAATAAAATCAAATAAAAATTAGTTCCATTAAAAAACACACCGATTCGTACTGACTGCATCAATGCAATGCAATAGGGGTTACAAGCGTTCAAAATTGTCAATTTTCACGCAAATTAATATTTGCAATCTACAGTGCAATGGAAACTTGTCAGATACATTTTGTTATGTTCGTTATGTACATAGTTATAGTCATGTACTCAAATTAAAAAAAATGTCCCCAAGAGATCTGATGACATACGAATTCCATATAGTGCGTATATTTGGCATCGGGATGGTGCTTCCTGTGGGGTTACTTTCCTGATCAATTGCACATGATCTATGACAAAAGGCTATGTTATGTTCCAAAGGATTATATAAATACAGCATATGTACGAGTAGATAAAGTACGCAATAGCCGAGCAGAAATATGCACTATTAGCCCATCATTTCGAGTTTAGAAAAATGCGCTCCACCGTCAACTTGCCACAGTCAATCCACAGTTTGCCCTGGGCAAAAAACAAATCCTCTCGGCGATAGTCTTTGAACCAAAGATTCGTCTTCAGGTACACTGAACCAAATCGCGTAGGTGATATTGACGAAAATATTTTGTCAATCTTTGAAGAATTTATTATTCAAATCGACAATTTTTCATAAACTTTTCGTTTTATTGAAAATTTAATATTCAAAATCAATAAATTTCTTCAACTCCTGTCCGATTTAGTATTTTATTCAAACGAATGAAATTTCGTCATATTGACAAACTGAAATCGTTGACTGAACTAAATCCCGTAGGTGATATTGAAGAAAATATTTTATTCATTTTTAGAAGAATCTGTTATTCAAATCAACAATTTTTTTAAAATGTTATTGTTCGCTGTTGCGCTCGAAGTGATAAGTTTTATTCTAGAAAGTGAATTGCCAAAGTTAAGTGGGGAAAAGGAATTTATAAATTAAAGTAAAGCAATTAAATAAGTGCAAACGCTTGGAGGTGTTTCTCAAACACACTTGTATAAGGAAAACGTAAGTAGCTAATATAGAAATATTTTTCAAAATTTCGTCTATGATCCTTTTACCTACACGCAGAAAAATTTCCGTTAACCGAGTGCAATTTTTGCTCGGTTAAAAAAAAATGGGTTAAAAATAACCAAGTCTCTGTTGAAAACAAATAAGTAGTTATTGTTAAAAACTACCGTGTTAAAAAGGTTAAATACATACTGTTAAAAATAACACACTAAATTGTTGTTATCAAATAAGTTGCTATGTTAATATTTACCAAACAGTCTCGTTTTCCTGTTCGGTTAAATTCAAACAAGCATATTGGTTAAAAACAACCTACTAAATTTGGGGTTTTAACAAACTGATTGGTTATTAATTACCATGCTACTCATGTAAAATTAACCAAGCGAATGCAATGTTAAAGTCTAACAAGCTCTCTGTTAAAAACAACCAATAAACGTTGTTTAATTATAACCAACGACTGTGTTGTTTTTAACCCTTTTACTCGGTAAAATTTAACCAAACGAATGTGTGTTAAAATCTAACAATCTCTCTGTTAAAAACAACCAATAAATGTTGATTGAATATAACCAACCACTGGCCTGTTTTTAACATGTTTACTCGGTAGAATTTAACCAAACCAATGTGTGTTAAAATCTAACAATCTCTCTGTTAAAAACAACCAATAAATGTTGATTGAATATAACCAACCACTGGCCTGGTTTTAACCCTTTTACTCAGTAGAATTTAACCAAACCAATGTATGTTAAAATCTAACAATCTCTCTGTTAAAAACAACCTATAAATGTTGATTGAATATAACCAACCACTGGCCTTCTTTTAACCCTTTTACTCGGTAGAATTTAACCAAACCAATATGTGTTAAAATCTAACAATCTCTCTGTTAAAAACAACCTATAAATGTTGATTGAATATAACCAACCACTGGCCTTCTTTTAACCCTTTTACTCGGTAGAATTTAACCAAACCAATGTGTGTTAAAATCTAACAATCTCTCTGTTAAAAACAACCTATAAATGTTGATTGAATATAACCAACCACTGGCCTTCTTTTAACCCTTTTACTCGGTAGAATTTAACCAAACCAATATGTGTTAAAATCTAACAATCTCTCTGTTAAAAACAACCTATAAATGTTGATTGAATATAACCAACCACTGGCCTTCTTTTAACCCTTTTACTCGGTAGAATTTAACCAAACCAATGTGTGTTAAAATCTAACAATCTCTCTGTTAAAAACAACCTATAAATGTTGATTGAATATAACCAACGACTGTGTTGTTTTTAACCCTTTTACTCGGTAAAATTTAACCAAACGAATGTGTGTTAAAATCTAACAATCTCTCTGTTAAAAACAACCTATAAATGTTGATTGAATATAACCAACTACTGGCCTGTTTTTAACCCTTTTACTCGGTAGAATTTAACCAAACGAATGTGTGTTAAAATCTAACAATCTCTGTGTTAAAAACAACCTATAAATGTTGATTGAATATAACCAACCACTGGCCTGTTTTTAACCCTTTTACTCGGTAGAATTTAACCAAACGAATGTGTGTTAAAATCTAACAATCTCTCTGTTAAAAACAACCTATAAATGTTGATTGAATATAACCAACTACTGGCCTGTTTTTAACCCTTTTACTCGGTAAAATTTAACCAAACGAATGTGTGTTAAAATCTAACAATCTCTCTGTTAAAAACAACCTATAAATGTTGATTGAATATAACCAACCACTGGCCTGTTTTTAACCCTTTTACTCGGTAGAATTTAACCAAACGAATGTGTGTTAAAATCTAACAATCTCTGTGTTAAAAACAACCTATAAATGCTGATTGAATATAACCAACCACTGGCCTGTTTTTAACCCTTTTACTCGGTAGAATTTAACCAAACGAATGTGTGTTAAAATCTAACAATCTCTCTGTTAAAAACAACCTATAAAATGTTGATTGAATATAACCAACCACCCTTTTACTCGGTAAAATTTAACACATCCAAAATGTTCTCAAGTCTGAAAAGTTCTTGAAGATTTCCCAAAAATAAAGGAACATTTTGTTCAAAAATAGAGAATTGTCCTCGATTTATTTTACATTGAAAATCAATTTTTCCATAACAAATTTCTATAAAACATTTTCATCGAAATAGCTATGTACCTATCTACTATTTTTTATACGTAGAAATTTTGTATCTGTTAATTTCATCAGTCAACTTGGTAAATTTCTACAAACCCATACGGTTGTTTTTTATCGAGTTATACGCACACCACGAAATAGGTACGACGCTGCTTTTCCAAAACGTAGAAACCAGGGATGTAAAAAGAATCGCAATTGCACTTTTATCGATACAGTAGATATAAAAATATACGCAAGTACGATTTGCCCAAATTCAGTACTCTGGTGAATATATTTTACATTTGAAAATACGTTCCGACGTTTCTTCTGAATTTAGTACATTCACTACTCAACTTTATTTTTAATGTGACAACATTCACGAACAAACTTAATTCAATTCAACGTCAGAATATGTTATAAAAGGGTGCATGTCGTGTAATCGGCATATTATTGACGCTGACATAAATGTTGGCATGCGTCTGTTACCCATATGTCCGACTCAGAATGGCATGTAAATTTCGGAGAATAAAACAAGTAAAAGTGTTATCATCGGCCTGGCCGATGCTTTGATACCCTCCACTGCATAAAAGTCATGCAAAATGTTTTCCAATGCGAGTTAGTATCTATGTACTGTACAGGTACACGCATGGGTCGAAAACTGGCTTTGCATGGGAGGTACCAGAACTACCTGACCGACATAGACAATTTTTAATACCAACCTTACGACGGTAAAAACAAGTTCTCTCATAAAATTTCATTCGCCTAAGTCCATTCGTTTGGACGCTATCGTGTTTTCAACAGACAGAGAGATACATGGATTTAATAGTGGTTTTGTATGGGAGGTACCAGAACTACTTGACCGACATAGCCCATTTTCAATACCAACCTGACGACGGTAAAAATAACTCCTTTTACATAATTTAATTCGCCTAGGTCTATTCGTTTGGACGCTATCGTGTTTTCAACAGACAGACAGACAGACGGACATGGCTAAATCGATTCAGAATGTGATCCTGATTCAGAATATATAAATACTTTATAGGGCTCCGGTGAATCCTTCTTGGCGTTACAAATGTAATGACAAAGTGAATATACCTTCCTGTGGAGAGTATTAAAAAATCGTTTGAATTGAAGATTTCTTGGAGGTTTTTTAATCCATTGACATCGTAGCCATCCTTTGATGGAATTTGTTACTTTATGGCTTGATAGAAAGAAGACGAACCATATTTGGGGATATATACTTTATTTCTTTGGAAATGTCACCAGAAAGCACTAAAATATTAATTTTTCAAATTTTTAATTTATTAATTTTTCAAATTTTTAATATTTTAGTGCTTTCTGGTGACATTTCCAAAGAAATAAAGTATATATCCCAAAATATGGTTCGTCTTCTTTCTATCAAGGCATAAAGTAACAAATTCCCTCAAAGGATGGCTACGATGTCAATGGATTAAAAATCGTTTAAGAAATCTTCAATTAAGCCGAAACGAGTTTGGTACTTACAAATTTTGAAATAAAGACATAAATGCAAGACTATACCATTTTGTAGACCACAATGTGCAAAAGTGTAGCATTTTTCATTAACTTAGCATAATTATTGGAAAAAAAAACTACACTTTTGCGCTTACCTTTAGAGAACCGTATGAGCTATCACCAAGTATTTGGTATACCTGTGCTCTCATTGTGCTCTAAATACTATAGTAGGTATAGTCTTGCATTTATCTATTTATTTCAAAATTTGTAAGTGACAAACTAGTTTCGACCTATGCGTATTTCAAGTGAGAATCCCTTCAAGAAGCACTCGAAATGGTCTTCATTGTCATTGCTGTGCTGCCTTTGCTAGGCCTCTGTCATCACAAATTATTATTCATGAACAATTGAACCCATTTCGGTACAATACCAAAAACTAGATGTACATCCCTGGTAAAATATGTGTGGGGCTGTTGATACAGTCAACAAGGTTAATTTCTACACACGCAGCTACGACGCTTACAGTGTGTCTCTGTTGATTTTAACCGAGTTATACACATACTATCACGAATTATGAACGACGCTGCTTGTTATTGCTCGGGCTGAATAGTAATTGCGTCATTGACTGTTGAACCTTTGTAGTGGCTAGTGGCAGTGTGAAAATAAGTGGAAAAGCGATTTAAAGAAACTAAGTGTGGAAAAAAAAAACCAGGAAGAAAAACATTTATTCAAATTGTGTGGCAAAAAACCAAGGGTCTTTAAACAAGTTACATTAAATTGGTGAGTACTATTTTTATAACAAATATATTAAACAATATATGCACGGCGCACCCGCTAATATATAATATGTACATATATATATGAAAGTGAAGTTTCTTTGTTCCGACATATTTTTCCTTATTGCTGCATTCAGGATTTTCATTAGCTAGTGCATTAGTTGTGTTGTTTTTTTCGCCTTTTTTAAACAATTTATAGTCAATTTTGGTGATTTTGAAGTGAAAAAACATATATACATATATGAATTAAAGCAACGAATTTTAACCCTGTCGTCTCGGTTAATAATTACCGAGTTGAGACACACTCGGTTATTATTAACCTTTATATTCTGATTTTAACCGAGTCGTCTCGGTTAATTATTGCCGAGTTGAGACACACTCGGTTATTATCAACCCTTGCAGTCTGGTATCGTGTTTCGACATGTTTTTTCTTCTGCGATTCAGGTTCTTTATTAGCACGCTCATATATATATATATATGAAAGTGAAGTTTTAGTAGTTTCTTTGTTCGACATATTTTTCCTTATTGCTTGCATTCAGGATTTTTATTATCTAGTGCATTAGTTGTGTTGTTTTTCTCGCGTTTTTTAAACCATTTATAGTCAATTTTGGTGATTTTGAAGTGAAAATATATATATATATATATGAATTAAAGCAACAAATATTAACCCTGTCGTCTCGGTTAATAATTACCGAGTTGAGACACACTCGGTTATTATCAACCTTTATATTCTGATTTTAACCGAGTCGTCTTGGTTAATAATTGCCGAGTTGAAACACACTCGGTTATTATCAACCTTTATATCCTTTTTAGATTCAAGCTTTTAACCCAGTCGTTTCGGTTAGCCTGCAGTTATAGCTAAACACAAAAGTAGAACGAAAAAAATATTGTTTTGCTTTCTTAGACCACTTATACCGAATAGTTTCTGTCGATCTTTATCTCTAGATTGAACATGAAATTGGTTAACAAAAGGATTTGTTTATTTGTCCCGACGAAAAACTTTTTGGGTGAAACTTCTCATCCATTTCCATAAATGTTAACCAAATCGGTAGAACTATTTCCTGTGGGAATGGTCGGATCATTTCGTTACGTTTCGTATTTTTCGTTGTACTTTTTCGTGGAGCTATAACTGCAGCCTTAATAATTATTCGGTTGTATTATCAACCCATGTTTTGTACACCTGCACAATTCTGAGGAAAGGAAATGCTGGTTTGTTTGTTTACTTTGTGATATCCTATTTATTCGATTGATTTGGTAAATATTCAAATATTCCCGTTGGCATTTGTCGTAAACGCCTAATATTCAATTTCGTTTTATGGCGGTATTCTCAACTTTTTTGGGACGAACTATTTAAAATGATTTCTTTTTCTATGTTTCCATCATTTCAAATTGTTTGTTCCCAAAAAATGGCAAACATCGGCTTAAAACCAGGCATAGCCTTAGTTCCCAGGGTTTCTGTCAGTAGCATTTAGTACTTATATGATCGTATTTTGATATGTACTAATATTAACACCTGCTTCACAGTTCTTTTAAATGGATGAGGAAGTGTGCACCTTACTAAAGGAGTGGGGCCTGGAAGAGTACGTAGACATTTTTAAAGGTTCGTTTATATACCAACATGTAAATTAATACAATATTATTCGGATATAAGAAAGTTAAAACTTGCTTTAAGTATTTTTGCTATACATGTATTTTGCATTTTTGATTGATTTCGATGGCTTACCACACGAAAATGCATTTAGCGCTTGAAAAGCTAGTGTTTCTTAAAAACGATTCTTTCTTATACACGACTTTCCTATGCAAGGTGGTGCAAAATTAATCATCCAATTTTGTTTTTGAATTCATTTTTTACTAAATAAAAATGATTTTGGGTGATGGAAATCTTCATTTGACCCTTTAAAATTTTTTCTGTTAAGTGAAAAATATGATACCCGTCAAGTGGCTACTGCCAGTGTTGATACACAAATGTAAAATATGATTGACGTACGAAGCAATTTAAAAAAATTATAATATCTTCCGATAGCGTGACTAAATTTGAGCCACCTTGTATATCTGATACAAACCTATACTTTACAAGTGACTAAGTGACACTGGTTAATTTTTATTTATAACAGAAAATGCTATAACTTCAATGTCTTTGGCGCTACTTGGTGCCACAGAGATAAAGGAAATGTTCCCAGTTATAGGGCACCGGGTTCTATTTATACGAAATTTCGAAGAGTGGCGGAAAGCTATGCACCCTAATGCGTCTACCCCTTTGGTTTGTTCTTATTATTTTACCATTTGATATGGTAGAAATAAAGTCTTTTTATTTTACAGACTTTTCAAACTTCAGAAATATGTGTTGCTACGAACACACAGACCGACTGCCCTAATTTTTCTTTTAGTGATATTCTGACAAATTTCACCGTAAGCGACGGATTGGAAGTACTAGATTCCCCTTCAAGTGTTGTTGTTGATGATACATCCAGCGAAAGTTTAGATGTAAGTACAGGGTTGAGTAAAAATCTAAGCATTCACCCTTATTCCCGTTGGCGTTTGTCGTATACGACTCATTATGTCGTGTCGGTGTCGTTGTATAAATGGTATTCAGATTTTTTTCCAAATTTTGTTAACGATTTTATTTCTTTTTCTATTGGCTCACTGCTATTTCAAATCGTTTGTCTCAAAAAAGTGACAAACATTGGCTTAAAAACGGAATGAAATATTAGTCGTTTACGACAAACGCCAACGGGAATAGGGGTGATTGCATTTATAATCAACTAAGAGAAGGTGATTATAATAAGTGATTGTCACTAATCGCCTTAGCCGACAGTATATAGGTTTTTTTTACTTATTTCATTAATTTATACCTATATTTCTGAAATTTTTTGTACTTATATGAACTATATGCACATTAAATATTATGTTACTAGGAACTTAACAAGCTGCTTGAAAGCTCACTGGAAGGAACCGGTCTTCTGTCGCTGGATAAAAGTCGACCGCTGGATAACGTCGCTCGGCTGCGATTGGTGCGTATTGTTTGCACCAACATTTTAAAGAAAAACCCGGACAAAAATATAACAGCCCAAATTTATGGGCACTGGACAAATCAAATTGTTCATTTGTTCCCTACCGAGAATAGATCGGTTTATTTTCATAATAAGCTGGTTAATTCGAGTCGTGGAATAATAAACAGATTGGCTGGAAAATTGCCAGACCACATCCACAATCTAAAACGAAAGTACAGGGAAAGTGGTGTTATCACCAAAAGGAAGCGTTCCTTTTCCACTTCTGCGACGTCGTCACCTTCTTCCAGTCGGGTCTCCTCTCCGGCACCACATCCCATAAAACGCCTGGCAATAGCTACTGTCAATTTCGAAGACTTCGAAGGACAATTCCAAGAAGATCTCCAATGGCTACAAAATTCTAGCCATCCATGGGATACAACGGAGGAGAAATGGAACAAAACAACCCATGCTCGACTTCAACTTTTAAAGGATATGAGCATATCGGAGTATTTTGAGAAATACCCGGCTTTACAAAAATCATTGGGATATAAACTGGTAATATTTCATTGAAATATAAATATATTAAAAATACATTATACCTACATATATTTAGTCTTTCTTTACATATAATATTATGTAATTCTTCTTCTTTTTACAGCTAGTAAGGGATTTTGATAATATCTACAGCGACAAATGCCAGGGACTGGTGGAAAATTTTCCCAGATTAAAGAAGGACATCTTCCAAATTGGAAAAAGCAAGGGAAAAGGAGTAGCAGGAAAGGATAAACACTTCGCTCACCTGCTGACTCTGGAAAATCGTAAGAAAAATTTATTTATTAACCCTGTAATATTTTGCAATACTCAGATAATCATGCGTCAAAATGACGCATAAACTTTATTTTCTAAGCTATTATAATTTAAAAAAGGGAAATGAATGTTAAATGGGTCTTCTTATTAAAGGAAATAACGTATATACATTTTATGGCATTGGTGCTATTTATTTAATTAAAAAAACTGTAAAAGTAACAAAAATTAACAAATTCAGAAAAAAAAAAAGAAATTAAATTAACACAGCTTCAGTTTTCATCACATTATGTAATACTTTCAGTACATATCAGTCCATTTAAATGTACATACATAGTTATAAGATAAAAAAATAAATAGCTATTATTAAAAACTAAACTTAAAAAATAATCACAAACATTTTTTGCACCTATCAATGTAATGCTCCCTACATATAACTTTATTGCACTTTGTGCACGAAGCAGTTGCCTTCCTGATATGCATAGTAAGAAGGTTTTTTTGGTAAAGGTTCTTCTGGAACTTCTTGTTGCGAGCTAGAGCCGCTTCTAGAAACGATATTGCTTATATTATCTCTTTAATGTCTTTTCAAAGTGGGAACTTGCAGTCTTTCTTTCATAAATGGCGATGTCAGATTCACATTCAAAATTTTCATGAAGTTTTTACGATTCAAAACCTCACATCATACGAATTTTTAGGCCATATTTGCTTGACTTATTAGGTATATACATCCTAAAAGGGCAGCGTCCTCTAAAGCCAAGTAGCTGCCCGGGTGTATAACTATTATTTATGCATTGCCGAATAAACAAGTCCCATATTTTTCGGGTAGGAATAAACACATCTTCTTTCCTAAGTGATGGACGCAATGTTTTCTCATACATTCATAATGACGAAACATTGGCTGATAACTGAAACGTACATCATTGAGGAAGATTGGTCAAATAGTTCTTCTGTGGATAGGTCGTTATCTTTCCTCATCGCTGTCAAAACTAATATTCCAATCAATGTTCCAATTTCAGTTTTACAGGTATCTTTGAACGTTACACTGGTCATATACAGCTAGGTTCCAGAAATCGAGTAAAATGATTTCGAAATCGAAATTGCAAATCGAGTGAATTCGTTTTCAGTGTTCTGCATTTCGAGCGATTCGGTAACTCCGAAATTTTTTCGAAATCACTTTTCGTGAAATTGCAAACAGCTGACATCTGTTATTTGGGACATCGAATACAGTAAACTGCAGAACACAAAAATTCATTACCGATCGATTTCGATTTCATTTCGAGTGAAAGTGAAATATGGAACCTAGCTGATAGCCCCGTTTTTTCAGAGATTTCGACGTTCGTCAATGTTCATTGCTGAGACTCTGGAACGCCTTGTTGCTTTTGATGTCGACCACACATATTTGTTCTTACCTTTTATCGTTCTTGATGGTTAAGTTTTTGGATGAGTCAATTTGAAGCAGATTATTGCCCCTATTGTGTAAGACAACTACAACTGAATTGAAGACAACTCAACTCAACTAAGTTGAGTTGTGTTCTACAATGGGGGCATATCTTTCCAGGGTTAATAAATATACCTGCTAATCGTAAAAATTCGAAGAATTTCCGATTCGATCGAATTTCAGAATAAGCGTGGTTCTTTTTGCATTACTAGATTGTTCCGACAAATTTGTGTTTCTTTTGACCATCATGTTTTCTTTAGAAGAAAAAAAACAAATCTGCATTATATTTTCTCTATATAACTATGCTGAGATTATATAGGTATAATAAGTACAATAGTTAGGACAAGATTTGCACAAATTTTGTGTAGAATAATTAAGTCGACGCATATGGCTTATCATTGTTTTATATTTTTTCAGTTTCTGAAGAGATCAGCAATCTTGCGGCATTCCTGCTAATCCCATCACTACTAAGTACATCAAATGTGAAGATAAGCGGATCGAAAAAGAAAATTTGGCGACCCTCTAAGGCTGAAGCAAGGGATGGCTTCATAACTAGAGTTTCGACGGATGCAGAAATCGACGCAGCCATTACCATCAGGAAAGAAAAGCTTCAAGGCATTGGCCTCACATTTCAACCTTTTATCCTCGTAGTAGGTAATTCAATTGATACTATAACGTCATATTTTGTTATTATAAATGCTACTAAATACCTACTGCCTACCATTCTAGAGGCAGTAGATGTTTGCTTTAAGTTAATTTTTACAATAAATGCTGAGTATCCGCCGGAAAGTAGGTGTACTTGGCTTTTCATTCAAAAAGCTTTTTATAAAATTTCGACAGAGTTCGACAAAGAATCCACCGCGGCCAATACTTTGTTGGGAGAGTTAGGATTCAAAGAAAATTAGAGTTTTCCCTACCAATTCCATTTTGTTACAATGGTTGTTTGTTTTATATGCAGATCCTACATTAAGGGTCTCAAAGGTCTAAGGCAACACTTTGATTTCAATCAAATTTCAGCTATTCATTCTCGTAGTAGGTAATTCACTTGATACTTCAAGGCATTGGCCTCACCTTTCAACTATTCATTCTCGTAGTAGGTAATTCACTTGATACTTCTAGTCATTGGCCTCACCTTTCAGGCATTCATTCTCGTAGTAGGTAATTCACTTGATACTTCAAGGCATTGGCCTCACATTTCAACCTTTTATCCTCGTAGTAGGTAATTCACTTGATACTTCTAGTCATTGGCCTCACCTTTCAGGCATTCATTCTCGTAGTAGGTAATTCACTTGATACTTCAAGGCATTGGCCTCACATTTCAACCTTTTATCCTCGTAGTAGGTAATTCAATTGATATTATAACGTCATATTTTGTTATTATAAATGCTACTAAATACCTACTGCCTACCATTTTAGAGGCAGTAGATGTTTGCTTTAAGTTAATTTTTACAATAAATGCTGAGTATCAGCCGGAGAGTAAGTGTATCTACTTGGCTTTTTATACAAAAAGCTTCTTTTTAAATTTCGACAGAGTTCGACAAAGAATCCACCGCGGCCAATACTTTGTTGGAAGAGTAAGGAGTCAAAGAAAATTAGAGTTTTCCCTACCAATTTCATTTTTTACAATGGTTGTTTGTTTTTTATGCAGATCCTACATCAAGGATCTCAAAGGTCTAAGGCAACATTTTGATTTTAATCACAGTGACCATAACTTTACAAACTATAAATGCCGCGAAGGAGATTGCAATCGATCGTTTTCAATTTTTAATTCCTTTAGAAGACACTTTAAGAGAGAACATGATTTTCAAAGTTCAAATAATCCAACAAATTCTGAGAAGAATGCATATATACTTAATGAAAGTGTTGTTTCAGAAAAACAATTAGAACAATCCAATGAAACTCAACATACAGAAACCTTGTCACTTGATAAATCACTATCACTTTTTATAGCATCCCTTTATGCAAATGTAATCTTGCCTAGAAACGTAGTGCAAAAAGTGATTGATGGCTTAGCAGAATATTTCGGTTCATTAAGTTCAAATTTTAAGAACTGTTTAGATAAAGTATGTATTGAGCACTCTCTATCTAATGATGTTTCAAATCAATTAATGCAAGCACTTGTTCCTCCAATCACTTCCCCCTTAGAATGTTTCACAACAGAACAAAAAAGGTTTTCTTATTTCACGAAACAAAAGTCATACATTGAGCCTAAAGGAATTTTAATTGGCCAAAGGTTCGATAATGTTAAAAAAGGTGGAATAACACGTATGGAACCTATTCCATGCCAAGAACATTTTATCTCTTTAAGAGATATATTGCAAAGATTTTTCTCTCTCGAAAATATACTTTCGGAAACTTTGGAATATATGGACAGTCTTCGAAATAAAGAGGGCCTGGAAAATTTTATTCAAGGTTCATACTGGAAAGAAAGACTTAACCACCATTCAAATCGCATTGTGTTACCTCTATTTATGTACTTCGATGATTATGAAATTGGAAACGTTCTAGGAAGTCATGCTGGTGTTCACAAATTAGGAGCAGTGTACGTCTCAGTTCCATGTCTTCCACCTTGGCGATCCTCAGTTCTGTCCAACATATTCCTTATTTTATTATTTCATTCATCCGACAGAATATCTTTTGGTAATAATGTTATATTTCAACCAGTTATTGATGAGTTTAATTTTTTAAGCGAAGTAGGCATACAAATAGATATTCCAACTTTCAAGGGATCTTTATTTTTTGAACTAGCTTTGATTCTTGGTGACAATTTAGGAATACACTCTCTGATTGGGTTTGTAGAGAGCTTTTCAGCAAACTTTTCTTGCAGAGTATGCAAAGTTACAAAAGATGTATTGAAAAAGCAATTTTATGAAGATACGACACTTCTTCGAACAATGGAAAGCTATGAAGCAGATCTGGCTTTAAATGATTTATCTTTAACCGGCATTAAGGAAAAGTGTGTTTTTCTGGGCATAAAAAACTTCGACTTGTTTCAACAGGTGGGCGCTGATATTATGCATGATATGCTAGAGGGTGTAGCCAAATACATTTTGAGTTTTATACTTTCAGAGTATACCGAAAAACACAAATTTTTTTCTTTAACAATTTTCAATGATAAATTATTAGCTTTCTCATATGGCCCTGATACTAAAAACAAACCTTGCTCTATCGAAAGGGAACATCTTAGGCGGGGAAATGTGCGTTTATCTTCAGGAGAAACGCTTACTCTTTTGCGGTTTTTGGGTTTACTTATAGGTGACTTTGTGCCGAGGGGTAATATTATTTGGGCAATGTATATAAAATTAAGACAAATTGTTGACATACTTCTTAGTTTAAATGTTTCTGTTGGGACAGAAGATTTCTTGCAAGTATTAATAGCTGAACTTAATGAGCAATATATTACACTTACCAAGGACTCTCTTAAGCCAAAGTTCCACAATCTCATTCACTACCATACCGCTTTTAAAAAATACGGCCCATTAACATCTTTGTGGTCAATGAGGTTCGAAGCTAAGCACAGGCAATCCAAAATGTCTGCTAGATCATCATGTAACCGAATGAATATCACTTTAACCTTAGCAATGAAACATCAACTTCAACTTAATGAAATGTTTTTAAGAGGAAAACTTGCTAATATACTTGACGTTGGACCCAAAAAAGATGGCTTGTTATCTGAACTTAATAATATACGATCACAGCTATCACTGGACCCTAATAAAACGTTGACTATGGTTAATTGGGCGACCATGTCTTCTGTACTTTATAAAAAGGGATCCGTCTTAGTAAAAAGTCTTAGTTCAGATTGTTATCTGTACGATTTTTTTGTATTGGAAAAAATATATTTATATGATTCAAATCAATTGATTTTTGTTGGTATAGTACTTAAGACTAAATGTTTCGATGAGCACTACTATGCATATGAGGTAGAAGTTCCATTAATATCGCAACAAATTGTTATGCCTCTTGAATTTTTCCTATCGCCAATTCCTAACGCTTTAAATATTTTACCTAACTCTAAGCAGTACGTTATTTTAAGAAGCCCACTATAAAAAATATAGATATATATTAAATAATGGATGTAAATAACTATTTCGAGTTCGAATTTCAGTTTTCATAAATAATTTGCTAATTAAAATGAATTTATATATAATATTATGTGTATTAATTTATTAATAAGTATAAAATATACAATTTTACACATTTGTTTTTAAATGACGAAATTCATGACGCATAAATATGCTGATTAAAATGCATGTATATAATATTATGTATATAGTAATAAGTATAAAAATATACAATTTTAAACATTTGTTTTTAAATGACGAAATTCATGACCCATATATTTTAAGTAAAATTAAGTTTTGCATTAAAAAATATAAATACATGTAATAAATAGAATATTATGTTATTATTTTACCACAATATTATAATAAAAAAATCTATGTACTTAATATGAAAAAGCAATTTTTTTTATTTTAGGGTAAAATTATTTTTCCCTTTTAGATGGTTTATTTTCAGATGCACTGAAGTGAAGAGAATGTCGGATACATTTCAACCAAGTAAGTTGGTTAATTTTAACCCTCTTAATTGGTTAAATGCCACCAAGAAGGTTGGCTAATTTTAACCAATTAAGATTGTTAAATTCAACCAAGAAGGTAAGCTAATATCAACCAAGTGAAAGTAAAGTAAAAGGGTTAATATTAACCAACATACTATGTTAAATTCAACATAGTATGTTGGTTAATTTCAACCGACTCACTTGGTTGAATTTAACCAATTAGAAGGGTTAAAATTAACCAACATACTATGTTAAATTCAACATAGTATGTTGGTTAATTTTAACCCTTTTAATTGGTTAAATTCAACCAAGTGAGTCGGTTAATAACAACAGATTGAATAGGTTAAATTCAACCAAGTGAGTTGGTTAATAATAACAGAGTGAATAGGTTAAATTCAACCAAGTGAGTTGGTTAATAATAACAGATTTAATAGGTTAAATTCAACCAAGTGAGTTGGTTAATAATAACAGATTGAATAGGTTAAATTCAACCAAGTGAGTTGGTTAATAATAACAGATTGGATAGGTTAAATTCAACCAAGTGAGTTGGTTAATAATAACAGATTGAATAGGTTAAATTCAACCAAGTGAGTTGGTTAATAATAACAGATTTAATAGGTTAAATTCAACCAAGTGAGTTGGTTAATAATAACAGATTAGATAGGTTAAATTCAACCAAGTGAGTTGGTTAATAATAACAGATTTAATAGGTTAAATTCAACCAAGTGAGTTGGTTAATAATAACAGATTAGATAGGTTAAATTCAACCAAGTGAGTCGGTTAATAACAACACACTAAATAGGTTAAATTCTAAAAAATTGGCTGGGAATTTTAAAATATGTTGGTTAAATTCTACCAAGTAATTCTGTTAATAACAACAGATTAAGTAGGTTGAATTCTAAATTCTAATTCCAATAATAACAAAGTTAGTTGTTTAAATACAACCAAGTAGGTTGGCTAATTTCAACCAAGTGAGTTGGGTAATAACAACAGAGTAAGTTGGTTAAATTCTACAGAGTTAGATTGTTATTTATAACCCAGCAATTTCGGAGGGGAAATTTTGGGATATTTCTAAATCGGTTATTATCAACCGATTTTCCTTAATCAAGTTGACTCAGTTATTTATAAACAAGTAACTCTGTAGGAGCTATATTAACAGTATTGCTCGGTTGTTATTAACCGAAATTCGGTTGTTTTTAACCGACTCATTTTTCTGCGTG